>CM034052.1:252744-388468 GCA_019804595.1 Bruguiera parviflora | reverse complement strand
CTCAAAATCAGAAATGTGCTTTGTTTTCCAGAAAACCTTTCCAAAAGAGTCCGAAAATTAGAACTGTTTTTTTTTTTCTTTCTTTGGTCCAAATACATTATTTTTCTGAATAGAAAATTGGAAACATGGTTTTCCCAATTTTCCTAACTTCTGCGTGGGTCTTACGTCCGGCATATTTATCCCACACGTTGAACCTAACATTTTAATTAGAAGATGGAGGATGAAAAAAAATTAAAATAATAATAATAAATATATATATATATATATATATATATATACACGCGCACAAATATCTAATTGTAGGCAAATTAAGAGAAATTAAAGCAATTACTTAGGACGAAAACCGAAAAAAAAAAGAAAAAAAGAAAAAAAAAACCAATTACTTAAGATACTACTATTGTTAAAATTCACGTAGTAAAAGACAAAATTGGATCGTACATAAGTCAAAACTGCTCAACCCCACTAGTCTAATTAAAATCAAATCGAAACTGTCAAAATTGTTAAAAAAAAAAATGATTGAATATGATTTATGTTTTATATTTAAACGGTTTGACAGTAATTTTTAGAGTTCACAAGCTACAAAAAAAGAAAAAAAAAAACCAAAACCGACCGCTACAGACTTATGGTTGGTCCAATGGTTCAGAAAAGTTTAGAATTGGGTTTGTTGAACCCAACTCGCAGCCCCACAATAATTACAAAGGACAATCTTTCTCCTTGGGTCGACGAGAAGTCCAAACGGTGCTTCCTTCTCGTCATCTCCAACTCGGATTTCTAAGGAGCATGCGGACTTTGATCATTCGATTTGCAGTTTCAACTTTGCTTCCTTTGTTCTCTGCTGCAACCAAGCGGGGACCAATCATTTTACGGCCCGCACAAACTCTAAAGCCCTGGCATCCTCACACAAGCCCACGCCTGCACCCCGCGAGTGGATTAAAACAACAAAACGGACCGATCTAGTTTTCAGTCGTCAATTTCTAGAATTTGATTTAAAGGGAACTCGGGCTCATCTGTGGATGGCAAGAAACCCCCGCCGGCAGGGGTTTCCGGGAGGGTTAGAACCTCCACTAATGTCTCTCATCATTCCTCTCTCCCTGCGTGGCTGGACCACTTATTAAAGACTAAAAAGAAAAGGAGAAAAAAAAAAAAAAGAAAAGGAAGAAGAAGAATTTGATTTAAATATAAAATTTTTAAACTTTCGCTACCAATTAGATTTAAATATAAGTAAAAAAAAAAAAAAAAATCTAAACCCGTTCGCTCGCACCCTTATATACGACTTGCTCAAAACATTTTATACATATTATATAAATAATAGGTATTTGTATTTGGGTAGAATAGAATACCAGAGCTGGGAATTATAGAGAATGCTATGCATCTTAGGCTGGCCTCCGTATAAGAGTTTTGGATAAATAGAGAATATTGATTACACACGAGTGTATTTAATCAGTAAAATTCCTTTTTAAGCAATTTTGAAGCCCGGACACGAGTTGGAAATTTTACTCGTTTGAAGACGTGTCTCGATGCAAAGTATGTTAAACTAGTTTGGAAAAATGCTCAAAACCATGCCGAGAAAGACGTGTCTCGTGGGAACAAATTGGAAGTGATTTTCAGTCACCATTTTTGAACCAATCAAATCCAAACCAATGCATGGATGGACTCCGTTCTTGTTCTTCTCCAATAAACAAGCACCCTCCCATCACACCTTGTTAGGTGAAGAATCAGAATTGTCAAACTTTTAACTCTTGTAAGAAAATCCAAGCGCTCGTGTACCAAAACATAATCGCCCCCTTTCTGGCTTCAAAATGCACCGCGGGTCAAATTTTTAGAGATTTTTTTTTTATAAAAAAAAAAAGGACTTTTGAGAGTACGCCACGTGTTCCCACAACCTGGACTCTTACACCTGCACGCACGTGTATCGTGCATATGCGCGTGTTTTCTTTTCTCCTCTTCGGTTTTTTTTTCTCTTTCCTTTTGGGGGGGGGGGACAAAAAAATAAAGAGACGCTAATTATTATTATTTTTTGTAAGATATTAAATTATAATTATTTATTGATGTTTTAATTTATGTTTCTTTATAAAAGAACTGTCGTCTGAATATCAAATTTAAAACTTAAGAATCTCTTGTTAATTCTTTTAAAATTGAGAAAAATATTATGTAAAGAAGTTTGAATTCAAATTGAAATATTAACAGCCAAAACAAGAAAGAAAGAAAGAAAGAAAGACGCGCTAAATTATCATTATTCTGTCACACTTGGGGGCGGTGGTCGCATGCACATTATCTCTCACCGTCCCCCTCTTCTCGATAGTAAATTTCCTTCCGATCTCGGATTTGTTGTCTCGCCGGGTTGGTTGGTGGTCATCAAAAGTCTGGCACGGTTAGTGAGGCTCGTACTAACCGACGGAAGATGTCAAGATTAGGTACCAAATGGGGAAAAAGGCGTAAAATGTTGGTTTTCCTAACAATGGACTTGAGGGGGGCGATTTAGTTATATTATTGATTTAATTATTTGTCCTTTTCAAATGGGTGGACTTTGTTGGACTCGTGGGATTGCATGGATCAATGGCTAGCTTTAGCTTCGGCATATATCACATCAATCAAATTGAATTTCTCGGATGGAGAATTATCGAATATTATTCTATTCAAAAGGCAATATATTGGGAGGGTGACCTAAATCGCAAGACTCCATGATTCCTTCACCAACAATTTTGCTTTTTGGAGGCATGCAAGTCATGAAATTATTCACTTTCCACTTGCTATACTAATTTATATCATTTTAATTGAGATTCAGGAGAAAGAGAGCGTGATCACGAGGGAAGGCATCTCCTTGTGACTGTCACTGGACCACACTCTCAATCAAATCCATTAAGTTAATAAAATCACTAAAATTATATCAATTCCTTTAATTTAAAGTGTGCCAAATTTCAAATCGTACATTATCATAATTATTAGTTATATATCTTTAATTTTTGAATGCATAACTACGAGACAAAAATCAAAAAATATATGCTAATTATGATAATACAATGTGTTTTGTGTTAAATTCATTGTATTATTCAGAGCTATGAATCATATAATGCAATGCTTTGAAAACTCAACATGATTGATCGGTCGGACCATCGATTTGGTCCACTCCTAAAAATGGGAAATAGTTAAAGCAGTCGAGAACCGATTGAACTTGGTCGAATCATTAGAGTAAAATTTAATATACAATCAAGCCCTTTATTTAGGTGTTTTTTTTTTTTTTGTTAAAAATATCTAAACTTGAACCCTAAAGTTTGGTTTGATTCTGACTACGAAACCGAAATCGCTTGGAACCGGACCGGAACCGTCGGCTACGAAAATAGAACCAAAATGACGTATACCCCGGTAGAACAATAAGAGACATTATAAACTAATAGACTATAAAATTGAAAAAAAAAATAAAAAAAATTATTTCTTAATGGCTGCTCTGAGAGTCGAGTATGAAGTGAGCCGAGGAATTAAACTAAACCAATCAAGAATCTTCAATCATCCCTCTAATTTGTCAAACGTTTCTACCAAACTTATTTTGTCTTTTGAAGCAGACAAAGAGGTTGTTGGGCAGCATCAATCCGTAGACTGCTATGTGTGCGTGCGTGTGTGTCTATATAATATATATAATATATAATATATAATATATAATATATATACGTGTCCAATAATTTTTATATTATTTCTCTTGTTTTGGTTTATAACGAAGTTTGAAATCACAGTGTTGTGATAATATACTAATATTTGATCAGTTTCGGATCATATTAGCAAGTAATTTGGCCGTATTAGCTGTAATGACTGCTACGCAGGAAAAATCAATTGGACCATTGTGATTTTAATGAGTTTAGGGTTTCGGATCATATGGTGTCAAGGCATGTTTAAGAAAATGCCAAGTTTTTTTTTTTTTTTTTTTAAATTTATAAACAAAAAAAATGAAAAAATAAAAAAATAATAAAGTCTTTGATCCTTTTTTCTCTCTCTCTCTCTCTCTCTCTCTCTCTCTTTGTTCTTTTTGTCACTGAGGATGAAAATTTGATACTAACAAGGGTGCGGTGAAATTTCCTCCAAAATGACTAATTTCAAAGAGAAATCTTAATGAGTGCCCTAGGACACTCAGTTATTAAACCCCCATAATTTACTAAATCCTAGTGATTTTAAACACTTGAATGAATTAGATTATCTAATATTCCTATGATCACCCAACACCCATTAGGAATTTACCAAAACAATATGTATATACTTTTCTTTCACATTAATTTTGAAATAAATTAAGTGCAGTTTTTCTTACAAAAAGGTTTAATTTAAATAGCTTATTTAACTTACTTCAGCTTCATAACAAAAAAAAATATTGTTTTTTTTTTTTTGCATCTATGATATAAATAATTTTATTGTTTTTCTAGATTTACTTTTTATCCATGAAGTGGAAAAACTGATAACAAAAGAGTAATTATTTCAAATTTGGATAGTACAGACATTCAAATGCAGTATAAAAGGAGTAGAAAATATAGAAGGGTGTTAGTTTCACACAAAAATGTTTTATGCACTCACAAAAAACATCATAGGTCTCACTTTTGTTTTGTTGAGTTCGTGTATGGAACGTTTTGGTGCGTGTAGATAATAATTGCTCGAAAGAACGAAAAACAACAAAGACAATATTTAATGTAATTTTATAAGTATACATTAACAATATCAATTATTGTAATCTAATAATTAGACATTTATCTGTTGTAACTAAAATTTTAAATTTAAATTTTTATTATAATATTATATATATATATATATGTTACGGAAATAAATGTTACGGAAAGGCAAGGAAAAAAAGGGGACTGATAAGATTTCTAACCACCTCGATTGTCAACAAGTCCCAGCTTGAAATTATTTAATTGCTAGTGGATTCAATGAGGATTGAAACGATTAATCAAAAATATTTTACATGGTGTTATAAAAAACATATTCATCATGCAACGGACCTTGCAAATACATGTTGTACTCAATAAATTGTCATATAGTTGCAAGTTCAAATAATTGTGCTCAATGTCTCATTATTTATTTGGTTGAATTATTGAGCTGTAGAATTTGCTAGTAATATTAGTTTTATCCAAAAACTAAATCAAAGCCCAAACCTGGGATTGTGCCACAAGCGGTTTAAATAGATAAAAGGACAAGTGCGCTAAGGGTGTTTTATTATTATTATTATTATTATTATTGGGGGGGTCATTGTAAAAAAAGAAGTGCTTTAAAGTCTTAATCGTATCTTTGTTTTTATTTCTTTCTTTTTTTTAAATGACAAGGGGCTGGTTATACCTATCAATAGCTTAGGTAAATTCTAACTAAAAGTTGAACCAATGACTATGCTAGTTATCATTTAAAAACGATGGGATATAAAATTCAAACTGAGAATTATTTATAATTTTACCAGTTATCTTACAATTATAGAAAAAACAAAGCACAGTAGTTTGCAACATAATCTATTTAGAGCTTTATCAAATAAACACATAAATTTTGATACATATACTATTTATTAGATACTGCCTTATTTATTTAATTTTGATGTACTTATTTAATCGACACTTGTACATTTTTTATAATAATTTTTTTTTAAAAAAAATTCAGCTGAAAAAAGTATACACAGCGGATATATATATATATATATATATATATATATATATGATGGATATAACTATATCTACAAGCATTATTAACAATAGATATTTTACTAAGTAATTAGCATAATTATTAGCATAATGCTCGTTGCGCATCTTAGCAGTTTAATACATAATTATGACCAAATATTGACACATCACCCTTGTCATTCCCGCACCAAAACAATTTTGTTTATTTCTAACATTTCCTCCTTTGACTTGAGATTATAAATAAGTTACCAGCTAAAATCACGAAAGCATGATATCATAAAGACGGCAAGGTTGTGCCATTCTTTGACCTAGTGGTGGAAGGCTAATATTATGGTCCCACATAGGCAACTGTGATACCTTCCCCACTAAATCCTTTTCTCAGTAGGAATTCAATTCAAATATAGAAGTGATTGTGACTAGGCGAGGCTAAACTTTGGACATAGGGCAGGCTGCATCAAATAAAGACAAACGAGTGATTGGTAAAGTATTTAGGACAATTAATAGATAATTGGTAATTTATCTATTTCAGTTTCCTACTACATATATATATATGTATATATCCCTCCATCTAGCACAACACTTCATGGTATGAACCTTGTTGCCTCCATCCCAACCTTGCTTTGCTTACATAAAGGAGAGAGGGAGTGTGGGAGGGCTCTTCCTTACAGTTCGAGTCTTGATCTCACAACAAGAGCGGCTATAACAAGTGATGTGTTAGAGAGACATGGGGAAAGGAAGAGCTCCATGTTGTGACAAGACTCAAGTGAAGAGAGGCCCATGGAGTCCTGCTGAAGACATGAGGCTCATAGCTTTCATTCAAAGGCATGGACATGAGAACTGGAGGGCTCTCCCTAAACAAGCTGGTCAGCTTCCCCATCCTTCATATTCTTGAAATAGAGCACAAGTATTTCCACTCATGGCTTCTCTAAATGCAAGTTTCCTAACAAGATTTTCATTTTTTTTTCTCTGTCATAACATATAAGAGAAGCTATATAATTTACAAGCACGTATTTTTCATTAAGCTCCATTTTCTTTCAATCCAACAGTACACTTAAACACAGTGCTGGATGTACACAGTTGGGAAGGGGCTGCGGAGAAAATGAAGTTTTTTTTTTTAATTATTATTGTGCTAAATTATCTTTAAAATAAAACTTAATTTATCTAATAAAATTTTCTTAATATCTTGTTCACGGGCCCTTTTTTTAAATAAATAAAAAAAGAAAACTAGAAATATGCAAGCATTAAGATAAAGGAGACCTTGAAGTGCGAATTAAACAAGATAAAATATTTAATTTTTGGTCAAAAGATGACATATTTAGTTGACCACTTTCGAGCATCCTTCAAATCATTGATAGAGACGATACAAAGCTGTTTTTAAATATTGCTATTTTCTTTTATTTTAAGCAAAGGTTTTGAAAATGAATGAAATTAAAAGGATAACCTTTCAACCTCAAGGTGGTTGGATGGTGGAAATTGAAATCATTCATGATATCAAATCTTAAGCTCATTACATCTACATCCTTATCATTATTAATTAATTAATATTTAATTTTTTTTTGTTTTTTTTGTTTTTGTTTTCAGGGTTGTTGAGATGTGGGAAGAGCTGTCGTTTGAGATGGATCAATTACCTAAGACCCGACCTGAAACGTGGGAACTTCACCAACGAGGAAGAGGACAGCATAATGTGCCTGCACCAACGTTTGGGGAACAAGTAAACTTCCATAATACAACCTAATTAGTATTTACTACAAGAGTAAACTTGTCGACGTTTGGGCGACCCGGGCTGGGCTTGGGTAAGACCTAGGCTCAAGCCTAAGTCCAATCGACTTAAGTGTCGGGTCGGATGATGCGGGTGTTTCCCAGTATAGTATTAGGTTTATACGTGATTGCTCTTGTTGGGATATTGCTTCACCGAGTCTCATATGTGATTGACACTTATGTTTTAGGTGGTCCAAAATTGCATCTCATTTGGCAGGAAGAACAGACAACGAGATAAAAAATCATTGGAATACTCACTTGAAGAAAAGATTAGTATTGAAGGGTGCGAACCTGAATTCGGACAGAATAAAAGAATCCTCCACAATTACCTCGTCTTTGTCCTCGTCCTCGTCCTCGTCCTCGTCCTCTTCCTCTTCCTTGGTCGCGACGCTCCCGTCATTGAGCAAAGGAAGCAACAAATTAGAACTTGAGCATGGGCAAAACGAAGGCACCGTGACCAAAAGGCCTCGTGCCTTGGCAGACGTGCAAGACCCAAAGGAACACGAAGAATTGACAAGCTCTTCCGCGTGTTCTAACAAGTCTAATGTCACAAACGCTAGCCAAGATCATGTTTCGATGCCGGAAATCGAAATGGAAGCATTTTTGGACTTCGGAGGACCACTCGAGGAGGTGAACAAGCCGGACTTATTTGACGAAATTGCCAACGGAATCCAGTTTGACTGTGGCTTTGAGTTTTGGGACATGTTAGATAGCTCAAGTTCCTTCTGTTCTAATGAACTCCAATTGAACGATCTTGAGGCTAGCCAAAGCCCACATCTCGGAGATGCATACCGTTGTGGGGATCACGAGGATGACACCAAGAATTGGCTGCGCCACCTGGAGATTGAACTTGGCCTGGCAAAAAATTAAACACCAATGAAGCCATGCTGCAAGTAGTTCGAGTAACTGGGTATTGCCATCAATGATGCGGTCTGATAATAGATCAGCTTGACTTCTAGTTCCAATAAGCACGGTCAGTTCAACTCCACGCACCGACGGCCAAAAAAAAAAAAACAGAACAAATTGATGCACAATCTACAGTTTGACGAGATCATTGACCTTATTAATAAGATATGGATTTCCCCCTTTCTTTTCCTTCTTTCTTGTTTATGGAATTGATCATCTGGTTGTATTATGTATTCGAGTAAACTAGTCCTTTGATTGATGCGTGCTATTGGTTGGAATGGCATATTGAATTCCTAAAAAGTCCTTTCAAGTACCAAATTTAGGTTGAGTTATAGATAGATGTCACCGTTTTGTATCTCAAAACATCCTAGGAGGGTAGGTATCATTCTCCACTGACCGCCATTAACAATCTGTAAAGTCAACTTTCTGCGTCCCCTCGTCTCGAAAAATTTTAAAGTACATGCCGAGTTTGACACTGGAGCTTTTTTTATTAAGCATCGGCCTGCCGCGTCAATAAATGTCTCTTGTCTTATTTTTCTTTCCGCCAAGAATTGTTGACCATCTCAGACCGGAGAGTTACACTTCCAGGTGATCCCCCCCTCCAAATTTGGCAAAAAGAAAAAAAAATCCTTACCCTTCTCAGTTATTTATATTTATAATATTATTATAAGTAAACAAAAAAAAAAAGACAAATATTTATAGTTCGTTATGCATTCTAAAATTAGTGTATCATTTTTATTTAATTTTGAAACTGTTAATATTTACATTACTTTGATAGTCACTTGTTTCATTCAAGTAGTCACCAAATTTTTTAGTTTAGGAAAAATGAATATCAAATCTCTGTACTTCCTCAAACTCCTATATTAAGTGGGATTATTTGGGAACATGACTTCATGGTGTTTTTCCAATGTTGTGTCTGAACACCGACAATTTCTTCTTCTTTTTTTTTTGTTTTTTAAACAATTCACAGCTAACTAATTACTATTTTTTTAGTCAAAAGATTATTTTAATTAAATAAAAAATACTGACAATTTTACAAATTTCTTTGGTTAAAAAATAATATGAAAATCATAAGGGCAACATTTATATTATAACACATGTCATTTTTTTCCTCTTATTTTTCATGCATTTCCAAACACGTATTGTTTTTTTTTTTTTCTTTCTCTCCCCACCTTACTTTCATTCAAATACAAAGAGAGATGAAAATTTTTTCTTTTACTTTCCTTTGCATATTGTTCCTTTTCTTTTCTTTTTAACTTTTTCCTTGTCTATAATATATATATATATAAATACGAGTGATATTTCACAATCTCATAAAAAAAAATTACTCCGGTTTTTTAATATTAATATTAATATTATTTTTTTTAATAGGCCATCGATTTCTCCGGTTTCACATTTGATGTCCAAATTTATGAATTAACAATTCCGCGGCGCTCTTCATGCTTTATCGATTTGATCAATTCATGGATCTAGAAGGAGCATGTAGAAAATAACACTATTTTTATTACGTTTGAAGCTAGCTCGTCTACTTCAAAGTTTTAATAATTTTAGGGGATGAAGTCACACTTATTAATGATTAGCTGGATAATTGCAAATATATTATTGTTAATTTTGAACAGAAAGAAGGACGCCCATCACCCCCAAACGTCGGCAGTTGTTATTTGTACGCAAAAATAAAATAAAAAATAAAAACTATTTCAACCCATATCTCCTTTATTATTGTGCGTGTCTTTTGGGTCGTATAAATAACAATTGACCAGAAGTGCTTGGCGACTAAAGTTTAGTGCATACCTCCATTTTCGTGACATAATATTCACATGTACCTATATTAGTGTAGGCTCTATAGCCAGTGGATTTGTTACTGTCTCTCATACATATTTCGCGTTTTGGGCACATTATTAATTAATAAAAAGTATTGTTTATCTTTAACCTGTTTATATATAGGATAAAATGGTCATTAGAAAATAGTAAAAAACAAAAATCAGAAAGTAAAATATATTTTATAAAAGTAATTATAATAAGATTACATCTATCGTAGTTTCAAGGTGTTGTTCTTAAATAATTTTGTTCGATGTGCTATCGATGTTCAATCCATTGCTAGCACAATGAGTTTTTTTTGGACGTCTTCTCTTCGTTTCTTTCTCTAGAAGGGTTTCATGAGAGTTGTTTTCTCGTTATTTCTTGGAATAAGTATCAGTGGTCGGACAATTCAACCGGGGGGGGGGGGTTTGACAATCTGCTCCGAGAAGAGTTAAAAGAAGATCACAAAATTATTTTGATAATATTTTTGTCTTTTATATTAAATTGTGATTATAATTTAATGACCACTAAATTTTAAACTTGAAGTAAGATTTAAAATTCAAATTTTATTATTAATTAAATCCTTCTGCTCACTCTAATCAAAGCAAAGCCAAAAAAAAGAAAAAGAAAGAAAGAAGACTATCATGCTGCATATTTATTCAGTAAATATTTTCATTATTCATAACAGCCTACATCTTAATTAAATAAAGAAGGAAAATGCTAGGCTAATTACTTTTGCGCCTGCAATTCTAGATCCTCAGAAAATCCAGCCAGCTTAATCGGGAATCTGATTTGAACTGCCTGCCAACTATAGATCGAAGGAATGCAACAACCAAGTTGAACCATTCCACGCTCCAGCTAGGCTGAACAATCTAACAAGGAAAGTACTTTCTGTCCTCAGTAAGGACAGTTGAACAAAAGTTGTTGACAGCACATATAATTTCATTAATTGATAGTTGTTGCTGTCGGTGACATTTAGCATTGCTTATAACATAAAACATTGAAAACAGGTGGGTCAATTTGATTGTAGAACAAACTAACCAAACTGAAATCTGGTAATCGATTTCTCCGAAGTGCAAGCATCCCATTAAATTTGATGAAAGGGTAAATTCAGACTTTGAGGGTGATCTAGAGTGACAATGACTAGACCATCTTAAAAAAGTCCATTGAGTCCTTCGTTGAACGTCGAGAGAATGTGAAAACATGATACAAAATTTGAACTCTCTTTTCTTGTGTCTACATTGGGATTTACAGATTGTCCACGCAACAGGATTTGAGGACCACACAAACCTTGGGGCTTTGGTAAACCTAATGTACATTTTGTCACATCGGATGCCCCACAGGAACGAGCCTAGGTTTGGCATCTCTGGGTGCCAAGTCAAATGTTATTTTCAAACCAACGCCTACCTGAATATTGACATGCAAGTAGCAGTTCTGTCTCACTCATTCGAGACTCGAGAGTCTGCAGAAGGCAAGTGGACTTCTTTTGGTCACCCATTTTGCACAGCAACAAATCTGAGTGGTGTGTTCTATAGGGTCAAAGAATATTGGTTTAGACAAATTTTCAACGGTTAATATCTTGAATCGGTCAACCCTTTTGTCTCAAAGAAGGGTTCTTATCAACAGAAAGAAATGAGGCGGACGAGGGAGCACCAGTCAGTCATCCCTTGCAGTCGAATTAACGAAATTGAAATGTGAGCTGTGAGCTTGCACGTGTATTTCATTGTGATCTCCAAGTTATATGTTTGAATTATTGAAATAATTTAAAAAAATAAAATAAAATTAAATGTGTGAAAAATAAGAGCAAAAGTCCACAACTGTATATAGGGGTGTGTTTATCCCGCAGTCTAGGGAAATTCTTAAATCAAACAATCAAATTCTTAAATCAAATTAATGTTTGATTTGGTACATATTTTATCAGAATATTATTTTAATATTCCGTCGATAATTTCTCGTATATTTAACCTCAACTCTTGCGTGGAGAAGGCATGCTACTATGCAATCTGCATGTTGCACATATCAATATGATTAAAAAAATAGATGTAGGTGGACTGCTCCAAAAAAACAAAAAAAATAAAAATAAAAATAAATAAATAAATAAATATATAAATATATATATATATATATATATTCCAAAAAAAAAAATCGGCTCTTACAATTAGGTCTTAATATTTTTTGAGTTTTCATATTAATCTTAAACGAGTAAAATTTCTTTTTCTTTTTGTTTTTGGGTCCTAATTAAAATCCTTTTCCAATGAATACATTTTTCTGGGACCCAAATATATAAATTTATAGAGGTATGAAATCAAATTTTTACACGCCGTGAATTCATTTCTATAAGTTTAAATTATTGAATAGAAAGGCTTAGAGATTGTTTAGAAGGGGAAAAAACTGTGAAATTCAAACAATTCTGGCAAGTTTGTACCACTAGGCCAACCCATCTGGATTTAAAACTTGGACCCTAAAGAGTAATGGCCTAATGCTTTGACAAGCCCTTTTTCACAAACATAGCATCTTAGGTAAATTACCGTTTTTCTTTTTCTTTTTCTTTTTCCTTTGATAATTAAAAACAATAGCTTTATATTATACGCTGGTCCTTCCTGCGGAATTTGTTATTAACATGATATTGTTATTTACATGATATATGTCGTTTATAAACCTCATCGTATCAGCTGGCACGCTGAAATTTTTGTCGTGCACATTTTTGTAGCATAATGTCTGATTTTTTTAAGAACCTGCAGCAACGTCCCATCTATTTTCTTCGTTGAGTATCCTCTTCAGCAGGAATATTCAAGTTCCAATGGCTCCTCAGGGCAAATTGACAGCCCACCCTGCCTGCTGATGGGGGAGCACTTATTATTATTATTATTGTTTTGCCTACATTTTCCAGAACTTGTAATTCGAAAAAGTTACAAAACCAAGGAGACAATTTAGCTACAGGCCTGAAGGGCGCCCTTGAAATTTTGACAGTGGCTGTTGATCAAAATAAAATGGAGATTTTTGCATTCTCCGCACTTGATTAGCATTTGAACTGTCAAATCAAACCTTGTTTGCTCCCTAATATTTTTATTTATTTTTGGTCTCAACATTAGTCTCTATTTATAGTACCTTCAAGGCCATCTCTGCCTACATGGACAATTTAGCAGACTGTACAAGCCGTAGTTCATGTCATCTGCTTTCCACGATTTAAATCACTGCTTTTCCTCGTGTATATATATCCACATATATTTGATAACACGAAACAAAACGGAGAGGGGAGAGGGTGATTCAACAGTGATATAAATGGAGAATATGCATTGCATTGTCAGAGACAGCCACGTTAACATTCAGATTATTGTTCGTTGCCTTAACCAACAACAGTTCTTTGCTACAGGAGAGCAGGATTATGATACCCCATCTCAATAGGTGTGGAGTTGAGCCAGATCATGCTTAAGTACAGTACTGTCAGATTCACATTGTGCAGAAATTCCCTCCTGCAGAACTCATTAAACAACTCTAGGAGTGACCCATCCAGCTAAATGAGATTACAAAGGATTTAACTTCTTGAAGTGTCAAGTCCTGATAGTATAGGAGCATTTGTTTCGGACCTGACCTTGAGTTCCTGTTAATGGGTCCAGGTTTGACATCTTTACCATGGCCCTAGCAAACTCCCTCCTAAAGGTTGTTCCATTATCTAAAGCAAAAATCCTAACAACTCTTGCAGTCCTTGCATCAGCTGTCAATTGTTGATCAGAAAAAAGCAGTCCTCTCCCCTTCAGCAAGTTTTGGTAGTAGTGAGAGTCAAATGCTGTTCCAGATGAAATTGCGACAGATGATCTTTGACAGTTGAGCCGCGTCTCGTTGAGGAAGTCAGAAGCCATGGAGGGGTCTGGCTGCCGCGTGCCTGAGAAGTTGTCGAGGCGATCCTGGAGGAATTCACAGCTTATTTTGCCAATGTTATGTCCACCTTTACAAAATCAAGAGACCAATTCAACCCTTAATCAGTTCTCCAGCCTCCTCTATAAAAAAAACACAACAGGAGTCAAGCAGAAAGGTACAGATTAAGTACCTAGAAGACTGACTGTTTCTCTTTCATTGAAGCCTCTGGTGGCAAAGAGCTTAAGTGTTTGGGTGATGTTGTCACTTGGCTTCGGAATCTCAGCCATGGCTTCATTAAAGTAGGACTCATTACTGTCCCTTCTGCCAGTAAAAACTGGATAAAATGGGCCACCAGCCTGCAACATCAGGAAAGAAATAACAATGCACAATGGAAACTATATGTTGATTGCCATCTGATTGCCACTAACCAAAATTCTGAAAGTAATAGCCCAATAGGTCTTTAATGTCTTTGATGAGTTCCATAGCTTGCTAAAAACAGAAGCAAGCAGACAAGTTTACCTTCAGCTTTTTCTTATTTGTTCAGAACAAAAAGTTACCAAAGAGAAGGGGTGAAGCAAGAGTAGGCTATGTGATCCAATCAACAATATCTTCCATCTATCACCCTAGTGCAGATAATCGTACTTAATGTAAGGTCTGCATACACTAAAAATAAAATTCAATATATCTCTTTAGAGATTCAGCGTCTCTTATTTTCTTCAATTCTTCAACCATGAAATGTGACGTCTAAAACTAACCAATGCGGCTGATTAGAGAAATTTCCACCTAGAATTTATTGGACAGAAATGAATGCTCCCCTAGCTAATATTAAGAGCCAGTGCCAACTTCCCGCAAACTATCAAGTTTCTTAAGCCTGAAAATTACTGACTTCAACTACTCTCAGCAACGGCAGAATTCAAAGCTCGAACTATCTAGAGAAGCCAATGAGTATTGGAACAGACCAAGGCAATTCCATCTCTGGCAGCAAGTGCAAGTGTATCAGCACACGAAACTACTCCCGGACAGGCACTTTCTAGCTTGTCTTTGATCATATCTATATTGTCAAATCCCTTCAAAGTCTGGTTGGGGATGGCCTGCCTCTCAGTGGCATTACTCTTACCGCCACCATTGGCATTTGCCAAGAAGACCGAAGCATCACAACCCTAAGTCAATAGGCCCCAAACATCAGGATCAGGAAAAGAGAAATGCAAGCAACATTAATGGGAAAAAACTGATATTCTCCATCATAAAATGTTAGAATACACAATATTATGAAAATCACCCAAGAAATTTCCAAAAAAAAAAAAAAACAAAAAAACAAAAATTGGAAAGAAAAAATCTGCGAGCATATCATCCACATCACAGAAACATGAAGATTCCACGTTCACATCCGGATCGAGTACAGGAATCCCACTGCGGCAAGAAGAAAATTCCTGCAGTATCATCACTATCCAGAGCATAAAATCCATGCCCAGATCAGGGAAACACCAATTATGAAGAAGTGACAAAGAAACAAATAAAAGAAACACAGAAATCATAACCTATTTGAGAGAAACGCACAAAGAACCCAACCCCACCATCTCACTGGAACTTCCTCACACTCCCACATCAAGACTTCCAAAAAACATTGAAAAAAACAGAAACCCCATTTGAGAAAAAACCAAAATAAAAAAAGAGAAAATCAATAGAGAAACTGGAGAATCACGCCCCCCGCAGGTACCATACCATGATAAAGCAGTCATGGAAAAGGAGCCTCAAGAGAGCGGCAGAGACGTTCTTGTTGCGAGAGTATACATCAGTCATTGTCGATCTAACAATGGACTCGGCTTGTGGGCAACTCCGGCGATAGAAATCGTAGCCGAGGTTATGATCAGCCGAAGAAATGCCAGAAAGATCGAATCTTTGGAGGAGAACAGAGATTTTTCTCATCTCCTCTTGTTCAACTTTCTCAATCTTTGGGTTCATTATCAGAGAAAGAATCACGGAGACTACCAGCAGAACAAGAAATGCCCATCTCTTTCTGTTCATTGGCTTTGCCATTTCTCTTTCTCCAACAACAGTCAATCGGATTCTGTTTCTTTTTCCTGAGTAAAGAAGCGCAGACACAGAGAGAGAGAGAGAGAGAGAAGGGGGGTGCTTAAGAAAGGGCGGGAAAAGGGAAGGAGGTGGTTAGTCGGACGAATTGATCAAAATGCCCTGTCAAACACCCAAGTGATTTGCAGTGTGAACGGGCTTGATGCTACAGAAGCTACGGGGGGACACTATAATGTTTGGGCTCAGGATTATTATGTAGGCATGGCAGATTCAAGACTTGTATCCATTCGGGTGTAGCCCAATTGACCACTTCACGGGCTATAAACAAGCTACTTGGGTTCAACTCGTATGCCATTTTCGAATGATGCCCGTATAGGTTGGACTAATTGGCATGCCATAATTTATTGACATACCGATGCATTTACCTCCTTCATGGAAAAAAAAAAAAAAAAAACAAAAAACACATGCAACGCAACAATTTTTTATGCCCTCAGCCGAAGCATGCTCGGCTTGAGGCGGAGGATCAGGCATAAGCCAGCCTCAGCTTGGCTCGCGGAATTAAAAATATGACATCCGATGTTTTTACAAATAGAACTTAATATCTCAATACCACTCTTCTTAATATAACAAGAGTTCTTATCCAGTTGGAGTTAGATCGTACAAGGAAAAAAAAAAGGAAATAAAAAAAAATAAGAGTTTGAATTTTTGTTATTATAAGAAACAATAAAATCATTCATAATTCGATTTATACTAAATTCTTAATATAAAAGTTAATAACATGAAAATTTTAACAATCTATATTCCTAGATAAATTAATTGTTACGAATTTAAGGATCTAATTGAATGGAACCATTCAATTGAATCTTTTAAAACTATAAGGATCTAAATGACATATTTTGTCGAGTTTTGGATGTTATTTTTCTTTGTAGTAATTTGACCTAATCAATTCAATTCACTCAAAAACATAAATAAATAAGTTGAGGATATCTTTTTACCAAATGTTGGGGAAAACAAAAATCTCAAACCTTTTCTCTCTCTCTCTCTCTCTCTCTCTCTCTCGGCGTGAAAATGGGAAGCGATGGGAAGTCGAAGGGCGAGAAGATGAAGAAGAAGACGAAGAAGAAGAGAAACCCTTCCTTCTCTTCCTCTGAAGGTTCCTACTTTCATTCCCTTTCTTCTTTTATTTATTTATTTATTTTCATTTTCTGTTTGTTTCCCGCGAAAAGGCCGGAGGAAGAAGAAGAGGAGGAAACAAAAAAAAAAAAAAAAAACAAGAAGAAGGGAAAACTCAAAAATTCTTTTTCCTTTATCATGGAGCAAAAGGGTTTTCATTTCTTCTTTCTGAGGATTCCATAGTTGTGAATTATTGTTTCTTTTTTTTTTTTTTTGTTCCTTTTACTGGGAAATAAGAAAAAGAAAAAAGCTTTGATTTTTGGGGTTTATTATCTGTTAAAATGTATGTATTTGATTGTTTATTCATCGTTATTGCTTTTTCCTTGCTAAATCAATGCTTGAAGTTAAAGAAATTAGAAAGTAACTGACATGCTTATGAAGAGAGGAGCTTTTTTCTATGCTGAAATCTGGAACTTTTTGATTTTCCTGAACCAATCAGGATGGCATGAGATTGGTTTTCTTATTATTTTTATTTGCTTCTGATGGTAATGTTGGCACAGACGAAGGAAAAAGCAGGAAAAGGCAGAGAAGGGACGACGATGACGAGGAAAGGCCAAGCAGAAAGAGGGATAAGAAGCAGAAGGGAAAAGACAAGAAGTCTCACAAGCACCGGTCTGACAAAGGTTTTGATCATTTTATTTCCCGACTTTTATTGTAAAAGATTTCACAAATTGCATGCTTCTTCAATCCCTGTGGTTTTTTTTTTTTTTTTTCTTCTCTTCTGTTGGATGTGATTTATATTTGATTAAATTTTGGATATCTTTGAAGATGAAGTGTCAGAACACTGCTTCTCGGTACTAAATTACTTTATAGAAAATTATCTATTCTTTCCCAAAGCTGGTTTATTGATATGGATTCTTTGATGAGTGTGAAGAGGCTTCTACTATGGATGGAGGAGATTTTCTTAGGTATCTTGATAAAAACATTGGGGAGTGGAAACTAGTGAGCAAGAGCAGCTATTGCCTTCCTCCTCTCAGCCCTCAAAAAAAAAAGAAAAAAAAAAATGCTTAATTTTGCAGCTTGGTATTTTAAGTTTGCAAGGCCCAAGTTGAATTACACTTCTGGCATTAGGCTTCAGATGAGGATTGTAGTTCCAGGATACTTCTATATATTATATGTTTCAGTCATGGTAAGTACAAAGATCTGAAAGGACTAAATCTACTTCAAGGACTTAACAATTGCCATTTGGATGAGCCAGCTTCTTTTTCTTTTTATCTGTCTCTAAATGTGATGAATTTATCAATTAGGGTTAACCCCTATTAGTAGGTGTATAGAACTAAAGTATCCGACAATTTATTGGATAAACATTGAAATCAAGCAGAACTACTTTCTTTTGTTTTGCTTGTCAATTTTGCATAACAACTTTGTAGCTTGTTTCTTCTTGGATGGCCATGTATGACTCCTCAGTTAGAAGGTTAACTGAAGGTTGCTCTTGCCCTTGCAAAAACACCAAGCATTTGTACAAATTATGTGTCTTTTAATTGGTGAATAGCACTAGAATAATGGCATGGAGAGCTGCTGCCTAACCTTTTTTCATAAGTTGTATGCTCATCTTGCATTTGTATTTACACTAATTGTTACATTTGATCTCAACTGGAATTTGTCGCTTTTTCCGCTCCAATTTTGTCTGGTTTTCTGTATTTGGTTGGCCAATGAAAGAAAACACACAGCCATTGAGTAATCACTGGCAATATTTTTCTGCATATTAATCTATTAGCTGTAATATGTTATGTAACAAAATCTCTTGTTAATTTTTTATTCCCTACATGTAGGTCCCTAGTTTCTCTACCATGAAAGAGGAATTTTCTGTAATAATTGTGTTGACATGCTATTATTGCCTCAGAAAAGAAATCAAAGGATAAGCATAAAGCTAAGCATCACAAAGGCGATCACAGATTGGTATGTCTTCTTATGTATACTCATGAAGCAGGATTTGATGCTTCACCATGTTATGCATGTAAATGAGATTTTAAAATTTCTCAGCCTTATAGCATGTGTACATCTAGTATCTCCACCAACCCCTTTCTGACCCCAATATGCTCCCCATCCCCCCTTTCACCCCAAGCAAAACAAGAGAAGACCAAATAATAAAGAAAAAGAAAAGGCTTCATATTCTGGCAAAAGAAGAATATTGATTCAGCTATAAATTGGGATTCTTATTGTCTGCATAATTCTGCTTGTCATTGGATCTAAAAGAGTTGGAGTCATACTTGTTAATATTTTGATCCATGAAGTTCTTAAAAGAAATGGATGTACTTGACCTATAGGATTTTTGGTAAAAATGAAAATTTTTGTCATCATTGTGCAAATTTTATTTGTGTATTTCTCTTTGTGCTTTGATGGCAGTTGAGTCTTGCGGGCAGCCATTTGATATAAGCTATGTGCCATCTGATATATCTTAAAAACATGCAAAGTAACTATCTTATGCACTAGATGACAGAGGCTGTAGGAATTACTGCTGAATAATTCCACAAAATTTATCATGTACTAGAACATTTTTGAGTAACACAGAAACAACTTACTGTGGATGGTGCTAATTTGTAATTACATATTTTATCTTACTTGATACTTTTAGTGGTATGCTAATCAATTAAGCACATTACTTTCCAAATTGTAACTATTTGTTCACCCGTATCTATAGAAGAGCAATGGAATTTGGAGTTTATGAAAGATACCTACATGTTTATCACATACATTGAAAATGAAAAAATTTCCAACTATATGAAGCATGAGATTGTGTTTGCTGAAACCAGGCCTGGTTAGCATTTCTGTAACATTCGGCAAAGTAATATATTGTCCTAAATCCTTCATGGGCTACTGATTGGGGCTGCAGGATTAATGAACTTTGACTCCAAATCCATCATGCTAAATTTATTTGCCCCCCAATATATATATATATATATATATATATATATTAAATATTTTTATTTAAGCAACTGAGGTCCACCTTTGGTAAGACTTAAGGTCATAAAGTGATATGCGAGATGAAAGCTTAATCCCTTAAGATTTTGAAAATAGGATACTCTAGGCCATATATTTTCTGTTGTCAGTACAAATTTGGCTTGTATGGATGGTCTCTTGCAATGCCCATTAGAAGGGTTTTATAATTCGTCAATAGAGTTAGGGAGTTTCTATGTGCTTATTCCATGTAACTATATAGAGGGGAGACAAGCAGTAACAAGAACAGCTGAAAATTGTCATGTTAGTTCAGAACTTTTGGCTGTTATGCTTCTTAAACTTAATTTGATGCTGGTGGTGCTTAGGGTTTAAAACTTAATTCATTGATTTCCAGTTCTTGGTTTTGATCTCTTCAGAAATCGAAATTCCAGGAGCTGTCCAATGATGACTACTACTCCAAGAATAATGAGTTTGCTACCTGGCTGAAAGAAAAGAGAAATGTCTTCTTCTCTGAGCTTTCATCTGAGTCTGCACACGAGCTATTTTCGAAGTTTGTTAAAGACTGGAATGATCAAAAGCTTGAATCCCAATATTATGAAGGCATTTCAAGGGGGCCCCGGAATGCCCACAACTGGAACTTGAAGCATTAAGAAGGAAGAGTAGTAATTTGTGACTTCGTTTTGCATTGGCTTTTTTTTTTGGTATTTCATATATATTGAGATGAACCTTTTGTTCCTTTGTTTCCTTCGGATACTTGGAGTAGTTGAGTCCACTTCTGCTGTATGCGTGTTTGTGTCACTCACATGGATGCACATATATTTCATTTTGATTTCTTCTGTGAATACTCAGAGATTGCTCTCGTAGCTTGAATTTGAAGCAGGCACCATCTAAAACCCTTTCCAACTTTCAGTTCAAAAATCAGTGTTACTGGCATCACTCTGATGCATTTGTAAACATGGCATAACCAACCAAGAACAGCTTGTCTGCCATTTACTTTCCACCCTTGCTACAAGTAACCCTGCAATTGCTGAAGCCAGGGAGGCCGGGTAAGGTTTGCTTCATTACTATTTGATACGAAAATATCCCACGACAGAATGCTTTCCATATTCCGTGGTAGCTGTGCAAGCAAGATTCATGAGGAACTTGCCAGAGGGCTTCATACAAAGACTCTTGACTACTTGGATTTTGGACAAGAATTTTTGGTTATGTTAGTGTTTAGGCCTCAGCTGCATGGGTCAATGTCGTGCTGTAAGCAGTTATGTGAGACACTGAGACTAGTCCTGGCAATATATTTCATTAAGGCGAAGTCCCAGGGTTATTTTTGGAGAAAATTGATAAGAGGATCTCAGAGTAAAAATCAGTTAAACTGCCATCTGACTGTTGCAAATTAGCTTCGCAGCTTAACTCAGCTTTGTCATTTGCTTTTGAGGGACAAAATTTAGTATCTCAGGAACGGGTAATGCTGAATAATCTAGTGGCAGAATGGGAAAGGGAGAAAAAATTGGATGGGTTGCATGTCAACTGCATATATCTGTACGGTGTGTTCAGGAATGTTTTGTTGCAATGGTGAAGAATCAGTGGAGAAAATAACAACGTGGCTCATCAACCTTCCATACTAACATGAACTTATCTTGCTATAAGTACGCTATATCATCTTACTTCTAAGCATCAGACACTTCAGTTTACACCTCACATACTTGATACATTCCTCTCAAGTTGAAGCTTTCCTTCAATACTGTTGGCTGTTTGCCCCTTCAAAAACTGGGAATACCAATGTGCAGACAGCTTGGGTTGCCGTTTCAAGTCTGGATCATTGAAATCTGTGTAATATAGACCATGGGATGTTTTGTAGCTGGTCAATAGCTCGAACAAATCCACGAAGGACCATACAAAGTGACCTCTTGTGTTTGATCCATTCCTTTGAGATTGAAAGTTGGATATTAAACTACATGCATGCATTAAAGGATAACAAATATGCTTCAAACATTAAGCAAATGAAGAAAACTTAATAATTATGGAATAATAATACAATATATTACCAATAAATTTTATCTTATTACAAAAAATTTATAATTAAAGTCAATTTACTTTTTAAAAAATAAATACAATCAGTATAAATTAAAATTAGTTATATAAATTATTTTATATTATTTTATTCTATTATAAATTAAATTTAATATAAAATTTAATTACTATAATTTTTTTAAATAATATATATATTAAAAAAAATATATATATATATATATATATCTAATGACATTAAGCAAAGGCCTTATATAGATAAGCAAGTATTTCACTTTTGATGTGTCTTCTAATGGTGAATTATGTAGAGTATTTTGGCCAATCAGAATATACAAAGAAATATGGAAAGCAATATGCATTACATTTTACAGTACACTCTCTTGCCAAAATTCATCTTTGTAGCGCACAATTTTTCATAGAATTCCGCCACTTGGAAGGAGAGAGAGACAGAGAGAGAAAGAGAGATACCATTTTCATAGACGTAAATAGGAGGGTTGCCATAAGCTTGCTTAAAGTACTCCAGTACTGCTTATAAACCCCAGGGCCTTACTGGCAACTGAGTTAGATAGATGTGGTTAACAATATATTGGCCTCTTAAATACCGAAATTCAAGTTCCAAGATATGTTTCTTAACTTGCTTGCTACAATGAAACTTACTTACAGTTTATCAAAAAATCAAAAGAAAATGAACTTTCATCTCTGTTGCTGCATCAAACTGGTCAACTGCCAGAGTCACAACCAGAAACGTAGTCACTCATTTGAGCTTCATGGCAACATCATAAAAAGAGAAACAAAACATAAAAAAGAAAAATTACTGGGGTGATAGAAAGCCAAAACATACAAAAACTGTTTACCGATGCATCCACAATGAAATCTTTGTTGGCCAATTTCGGATCATTGGAGTTGTCATTGATGTAGAACGACGCATAATGTAGGATCCCCAGGAAGTCGAAGGATCCCTTAACCAATTTGGATTCATGAGCAGCGAATATTGGTAGCCTTGAACCCACTCTTTTCTTCATTATATCAGGATAGTCACCAAACACCAAGGGATTTAAAGTCCTGCAACATAGTTAGAACTTTTACAGGCCACTGCTTCAATAAGAGTAATGCTATTCTATCCAACTAAATTGTCTTTAACTGTCGTCCGAAACCACTAAATAGCGGACGAGGACACCTTAAAGTTATCTCTTTTACCAAACAAAAGGTTTATCCGTTTAAGATTATCTCATGAGCATAGTAGTGGAATTGGACAAGAAGTCGGGAAACTCCCTCCGGAAGAATATCATTATTTCTTCACAAAATCTCTGACCAGCCCAAAAAATTATAGCTATCCGCCCAGATAATGTCCCCATTTTTTTTAACTCACTTACCATCCAAGAAAGAAGTCCATGGCTCTCTGGGTGGCAATCACATCCTCTGTTGAGTTAGTGCGAGGGTAAAACCAATAAGCATACAAGCTGACCCCTATAAATCCATGGTGCTTTTCCTGCATCAACATGCACTTTCCTAATTGCCGCGAAGAGATTTTCGTTATGTACCATAATGGCAGTGGAGGGAATTATCACCTGGTACTGCCTTCGATACAATCTTGTTGCTGAAGCATGCGCCAACAACATATGCTGAGCAGCCAAGTATGGCTCATAAGATGAATTGCCTTTCGAGCAGTTAAATCCAAATTGGGGAGAGCATCTATGAGGTGGCGCAACTCCGTTGTCATATCCTCCAAATGCAAAGATGTTGGGTTCATTGATAGTAGCCCAATGGGAAACCCTGTCACCAAACTCTCTGAAGCACACATCTGCATATGCTGTGAAGTCTTTCCTGCATTCCACATATAGATATTCAATCACAATCACCACCTCTTTTTTGGGGCCCGAACCAAGCACAGAGAAGAAAAATTAAGGCCAACAAGAGTCGAGTAGTGGACACTATCTTTTTGTTAATCCGTCCTCCATATTCGTCTTCAAGTGACTGTGGCTGGTCATAATTCAACGGCGTAACATGCGGTGGATACCTTATTTACAACGAAATAACAAGAAGAGAACATCAACAATAAATACTATATGTACAGATGGGAAAAAAATAAAAAACCAAACAAAAAGCTAGAACCAAAAGATGAAAGCTGTCCCTTTTTCCCATGCATTGCTGAGTTCTGACCATGTCTAGTAAGTTCGTTGATGAGGTTGTTGTAATATTGTAAGCCCTTGGGGTTGACTTGTCCTCTTCCATCTGACAGTCGACAAAAGAACATTCAGTGTGATGTATCTGATAAAAAAATAGTAAATTCCTCCGTTGTTTCTTTTTTTCGTTCTAATGATTCTCAATTGGAACACATACTTGGGATGAGTCTCGACCATGAGATGGAAAACCTGTAGGCATCTAGTCCAGTTTCAACCATAAGTTTTACATCTTCCTGCAGCAAATTACGTAGACCTGATTGTGAAATGAGCGTGCAATATGGGAATCGCATGGTACCACATGTAATCAAGATCACCTTATATTTATGGTACTCATCAGCCGCTACATCCCCAGTGGCTCCACCAGCATATCCTGATAAATAGTTACAGTAAGAATATTGAGAATGTGAGATTTCAATGTAAGGCACCGGGTTGTTCTGTTACCCCTTCTGAGATCATAACTAATATTGCAGATGTTTGTTCAGTGATCATCAGCTACTTCACTTTGCATGTCACTTTCACTTTTAGTTTTATTAGCTATCAATTTTAACTTCCAGACATCAGTTGTTAGCCACCAACTCATTGATATGTAAGCCGCTTGCATGGTCATTGCAGGCACCTTACTCAGTGCTCATGGGTAAGTAGGTCCCCCCTTCTACGATCCTTTTCTTTTCTTGGCCGGAAATTTATTAAACCGTGACCTATACAATAAGGTACAGTCTTCTCGTTACAGGGTTTTCCTATTATAGATAACTTGGTATTATATTTATTATTGAAAAATTAGGAGTTAGTGTTCACTAGCTAACCAATTTCATCTAACACTTGATTTATGAGATAACAATTTAACTCTGAGCGGCAAACTATTAGTCACCGGCCGTTAGTTGTGAATCACAAGGGAAACATTCAAGAGTCCCTTAATGATGATGCAGAACCCCCTAAACAAGAGAAAATACCTACTCATTCACAGGACATCGAATGCCAAAAAAGAAAAGAAAAGGTAAAAAAAAAAAAAAGACACAAGAAGAAGAAGAATCTGACCTTGATGACAAAAGCTGTCCCAAACACTAGGACCTCGCCCATCTTCATTTGCTGCTCCCTCCACCTTTTATCTTATGCAATATTAGTTATACACTAATGTGCAAAAAAGAATTGCACACACACACACACACACACACACACACGGATGTGTGTATCTACATGACCGTATTAGTAGTACAATGATAAGGGTCCTCTAATAAGAACTCCTTAATCGTGACTTCATGTTACAGATCCGAGTGTTTTTTAGGCCTCCATTGTATCCACTCATATGCATGTGTGTATATAGGTATGCGCGTATTTTATATAGTTTTGTTTTATATTGCTTTGTAATCAATAAAACAGAACCATGCAGCAAAGATTCTTAAAAGGTGATTAAACTGAACTGAACTGAACTGAACCCCACAGGATGAGCTTAAGTTGATGAATGGATAGGAACTGACCTGATAAGCAGAGGTGCCAGCACCAAACACAAAGGCAGGTGGGAAGTCCTTCCTGCGGTAATTATCAGTACAAGAAACTGCTGCTGGTGCCAAGCACAGCAAGACAACAGCAATTAAGAATGAAAAAATCCCAGCCAACATCCTCACTAGCTTAGTTCATTTCCTTGTTGCGGTTGAGTTCCTTACTTCTCAGTTTTGCTCTCCTTATCTCCTCTATCAAGCTGTCAAGTGGTTCTCCATTTGCCATTTTTAGCACTCGTACGGTGCACCTGGGGACCCCACGCCCGTAAGTGCCATTAGCAGTATCTACAGTTGAATCAATCATGCAAATCGAGTTTAAAAAATCCGGTTATACTAAATTGAAAAATCAAAATGGATGTAAAAAAATCCCTTTGCATAGATTTAATTAATTAACCGAAGGATTTGATTCATCACTAATTACAAAATTTAATAATAAATTCATTTAAGTTTTTAATTTTTAAAATTTATGTTTAATTTTTATTTCATTACAATTTGATTTGATTTTGTGCGATTAATGGAATTTTTGTATTTTCTTGACACTCCCAGCCCTACCCTTCAATCAGGCAACGCATGCGCTTGTCCTGTTATTTATAAATAGAGGTGCTTTCTTACATCGTCGTTGACAGAAAAATAACATTATTACATATAACAGGTAGATAGATTAGATGGATAGTAACTGGGTCGGGCGAAATGCAAACCCGGCCCGAGGGTTTCCCATTCGAGCCGGCTCGTCCGTGGTCTATTGGGTCGCACACCGGAAATTTTCAGTAAATTTGTCTGGAAAACGGTTTGCCTGAAAGCTCGCTGGAATTCCATTATGGGTCCATTCCTTCCCGCCAGGAGAAGTAAAAGAATCAGGTGTTCTTCTTGACACCACTACGAACCCAATAAAAAAAAAGCGGGGGGGGGGGGAATAATTATAATATTTTTATGCTAATTATTTCTAACCAGAGACTTGAATTCAGATCTAAAACAATAAAGGAAAAATCTTATCTCGTGAATTCAAATAGTCGTAAAGACGTTTAATATTACAGATAAACCTTTTACATTAAATTGGTGGTATTTATGCAATATGGAGAGGCTTTATAGTGAAATGGTAGAAAATTTTCTTTATATTTTACAATACGAAATTATATGATCAATGAATTGGATCCAAAAATGAAAACCATCGTTTAAATATGTGATTGTCAATTGTCTTCATAAGAACCGAAATGTCACACGAACAAGGGACATAGACCCTTCACATTTTGAGCCTTACGTGCATAACTAACAGGAATATAAATGTGAACCCACTTACAGTTAACTTAGCAGTAGGTCATTGGAGCAAACTTTGAATTATACAAGTTTAGGTGCATGGGGTCACAATTATGCTCTGAGCAGTTATATGAGAGGTGAGACGAGTCCCAGCGATATGTTTCTTTCGAGGTGAAGTCCCCGGAGTTATTTTGGAAGAAAGTTGACAAGAGGGTCTTGGAGTAAAACACTGGTTAAACTGTCATTGGCCATTGTAGCTCGGGTTAATCGGTCTAACAGTTTAATCAAATCTAGCCATTTGCTTTCGAATGGCGAAAATGAATCTATCTGTAATGTTTTTTCAGCGAAGTTTTGTTCCAGTGGTGAACAGCCAGTAGAGAAAAATAACCAGGAGGCTCGCCAACCTTTCATACTAACACGAACTTATGTCACCGTAAGTATGCATTTCATTTTTGCTTCCGAGCAGCGCACATCTCAGTTCACACTTCACATACTCGATGCGTTCTTCTCCAGTCGAAGTGTTTCTTCAACACTGCTGGCCGTTTTCCCCTTCAAAAACTGGGAATACCGATGTGCAGACAGCTTGGATCTTTGAAATCTACGTAATATAGACCGTAGGGTGTACCGCAGCTGGTCGACAGCTCGAACAAATCCGCGAAGGACCATACAAAGTACCCTCTTGTGTTTGATCCATTCCTTTGAAAATTTAAAAATTGGATGTTAAACCATATGCATAAAAGGGTCCTAAATATGCATCAAATGTTAAGAAAATGGAGAGAAAAGTGGTGATTAGGGGATTATGATACAACATGCTGCACATGTATTTCACCTCATTGGAGGGAATCCAAAATTTGAGCCAAAACTATCTTTTAAAATAAAAAAAAACGCCGAACAACAATAATAAAAATTTAAATACATATTTATTATTATTAATATAAATTAAATTTAGTATAAAACCTAATTGTTCTGAATCATATCTAAAACCATACATATGACATGTATGTCAAAAATAATAACTGTTTCAAAAATACTTAAGAACAAAATACAACTTTTCTTCTATTTATCTTATCAAATGTTTTGTGGAAGGCATGGGGTGACAAATCTCAAATGTTGCCCGCCATCAATACTTTTGTACGGTAGACCTCTAGTCAAAAAAATAAAAATAAAAAAATAAAAAAATAATAAATAAATAAATTATATATATATATTTATTTATTATATTTTTTTGGCCCTCGAAACATAAAACTTGAAGTGAGATATAAATTTTATTTTTTTCCTAATCATCCAACTATTTACATACGAGCTTTCCCATGTGTTCTCATAAAACGCTATTACATGCTTGTTGGATAGGGAAAGATTCGGTAAACACAAATTTTTATTTTATTATTAATTAATTAATTAATTAATTAATTATTATTATTATTATTATTGTCTCCATCCCCTTTACGGTATGGATCAACCTTTCTCGACCCAATTGTTCACAAACTATTAAAGCTGGCAAATCTGTGTGGGAAACTGCGTGTTCTCCTCCACTCCAAAACACAACCAGCACTCTCAATTCTTTCACTTCAAAACTACATAAACCCAAAACCCATCTCCACAATCCCATCGCCATGCCTAGAAATCGTGGAACAAGAAGAAGTATTGGAGGAAAGACCCACAGCCACAAATTCAAATACAAATGTTTCCCTCCAACACCACCCGAACCCCGAAATTTCCTGCTTCTATCAAAAGGGGTTCTCTCAAATCACCAGAGAAGTCACCGGAAAAGCCTTACATGCACTTTGCATCAAGGGTTTGGCACCCCTCGGTGTGCTTTATAATAACACATTGGTTACGATGTACTCTAGATTTGGCCACGTGGGTCTTGCTCGCTACGTGTTTGATCAAATGCGTGAAAGAACTGAGTCTTCCTGGAATAACATGATGTCGGGGTTTGTCCGTGCGGGTTTTTATTGGGAATCGGCTGTTTTCTTCAATGAAATGCGTGATCTTGGCATTAGGCCGAGTGAGTTTGCGGTCGCTAGTTTGATAAACGCTTGCGATAAGTCAGGTTGTATGTTCAGTGAAGGGACTCAGGTCCATGGTTTTGTTGTTAAATCTGGTCTTTTGTGCGATGTGTTTGTTGGTACTTCGCTTTTGCATTTTTATGGGAGTCGTGGCTTGGCTTTTAATGCAGAGAAGATCTTTGAGGAGATGCAGGAAAAGAATGTGGTTTCATGGACTGCTTTGATGGTTGCTTATTTAGATGATGGAGATCCAAGTGCTGTAATGAGCACATATCAGTGTATGAAGTGTGAAGGAGTGTGCTGCAATGCAAACACACTTGCTACTGTGATTAGTTCTTGTAGTTCACTTGAGGATGAATCGATAGGTCATCAAGTTCTTGGACATGTCATAAAGTTGGGATTAGAAACCAACCTTTCAGTGGCAAACTCTCTTGTGTCCATGTTTGGTAGTATGGGTAGATTGAGGGAAGCTTGTTGTATTTTCAATGACATGAATGATCGTGATACAATCACTTGGAACTCAATGATTGCTGCAAATGTGCATAATGGTCTTTTTGAAGAATCCCTAAGATGCTTTCATCAGATGCGTCATGCACATGACCAAATAAATGCCACTACACTGTCAACTTTGATATCAGGCGGTGGATCTGTGCTTAATTTGAAGTTTGGCCGAGGACTTCATTGTCTAGTCATGAAAGTTGGGTTGAATTCAAACATTTGTGTATGCAATACTCTTATAGACATGTATTCTGATGCTGGAAAAACTGAAGATGCAGAATTGGTATTCCATGCAATGGCAGAGAGGGATATCATTTCATTCAATTCATTGATAAACTGTTATGCTCAGGATGGGAACTGCCTGGATGCCTTGAAAGTATTTTCTAGAATGCTTTGTATGGTTCATATGGAAAAAGCTCCAAATTATGTGACCTTTACAAGTGCACTAGCTGCTTGCTCAGACCCAAAATTTGCCTCTGAAGGCAAGATTCTTCATGCCTTTGTAATCATTAAAGGTTTATATGACAATTTGATTGTGGGCAATGCATTGCTCACTTTGTATGCAAAGTGTGGCATGATGGTTGAAGCGAAAAAAGTATTTCAGACAATGTCAAAGCAGAATGAAGTAACTTGGAATGCACTCATTTGTGGACATGTAGATAATGAAGAACCTGATGAGGGGATTAAAACCTTCAAATTGATGAGAGAAGAAGATGTACCTGCAGGCTACATCACAATTGCAAGCGTTATCGGGGCTTGCTTGGAACCAAATGATCTACTAAAACACGGGATGCCCATTCATGCTTATGCAATCCATGCAGGACTTGAATCAGATATGTATGTTAAGAATTCACTTATCAAAATGTATGCCATTTGTGGTGATCTCAATGCGGGTACTTGCATCTTCAATGCATTGACTGATAAGACTGCTAGTTCGTGGAATGTGATTATAGCTGCAAATGCTCTTCACGGTCATGCTGAAGATGCTTTGAAACTTCTTCAGGATATGAGACGTGCTGGCGTAGACTTAGATCAGTTTAGCATCTCTGAGTGCCTTGCTGCAACTGCAAAGTTGGCAATGCTGGAAGAAGGCCAGCAGCTCCATGGTGTGGCAGTCAAACTTGGTTTGGACTTGGATCATTTTGTTAGAAATGCCACAACGGATATGTATGGAAGGTGTGGGGAAATAGATGATGTCCTGAAAACAATTCCTCACCCAACTGGAAGGTCACAAGTATCATGGAACATACTGATATCTTCTTTTTCAAGACTTGGTTATTTTGGGAAGGCTAGGGAAACTTTTCATGAGATGCTACAGCTGGGAGTCAAACCCAACCATGTTACTTTTGTTTCTCTTCTTTCTGCATGCAATCATGGCGGTCTACTGGAGGAGGGTTTAGCATACTATCACTCAATGCTGGGAGAGTTTGGTGTTCCTGCGGGAATAGAGCATTGTGTCTGTGTTGTTGATCTTCTTGCACGTGCAGGAAGATTTGCTGAGGCTGAAACCTTTATTGAGGAAATGCCAGTTCCACCAACTGACTTTGTTTGGCGGAGTTTGCTAGCTGCATGTAAGATCCATGGCAATCTGGAGCTTGGAAGAAAAGCTGCAGGAAAACTTCTCAAACTTGACTCCTTAGACGATGCAGCTTATGTTCTTTACTCGAACATCTGTGCAACCACTGGGAGATGGGAAGATGTAGAGAATGTCAGGAAGCAAATGGAATCAAATAAAATAAAGAAGAAACCTGCGTGCAGTTGGGTCAAGTTGAAGGACAAGCTGTGTTCATTTGGAATTGGAGACCTGTCTCATCCACAAACTAGTGAGATATACACGAAGTTGGAAGAACTTAAGAAGATGATTAAAGAGGCTGGTTATGTCCCAGATACGAGCTATGTGTTGCATGACACAGATGAGGAACAGAAGGAACACAATCTTTGGAACCACAGTGAGAGACTCGCACTTGCATATGGCTTGATCAGCACTCCGAAGAGTGCAACCATTAAAATTTTCAAGAACCTTCGTGTCTGCGGCGATTGCCATTCTGTTTATAAGTTAGTTAGCGGGATCCTTGGGAGGCAAATATTGTTGCGAGACCCCTATCGATTTCACCGTTTCACCAGTGGCAAATGTTCTTGTTCTGACTACTGGTGATTATCTATTAATTTTTAGAGGAAGGGAGACTCACGGAAGAGTTACATGCTGGGCAATCCATCAAAGACCAAGCTACAGATAACTCAATGATACGGAGGCAACTTAGAAAACTTGTTCCTCATCTGATCCAGGATGAAGCCATTGCAGAGGAGATTTGAGGCAAAAAATTCGACACTGGACTCAACATTTACTCATTCCAAGTAACTTGGAGTACTAAAATCCTCGCGCTGCCGGCATATATGTCGGCACAAGAGCTTTAAGGGAATAGGATTCGATGTTGTCCTATGGTTGGACCAAGGGTGATAAAATTTTGAGATTACAGGGACAATGGACTCCGTGACTCTGGGAATTGCCTCGAGGGAACGACACTTTTTGCCTTTGGAAACGGTAGAAAAATGATGGAATTGAAAACGATGCTGGGATGATGTCCGGTCTTTGCATGTACGGGCAGAGGTAGCTTACATCCCCGTCGTGTCCACCACTCATTTTCTGAACAGAGTCTAATACTCGGCACAACATTGATGGTTTTATCGCTATTTCATAGAATTTATCCTTTTAATTTAATAAGAATTTTGCAGTCGCTTAAAAGATTTTGTGATCAACACACCCCTATCATGTTGTGTTCTTTCTTTAGACTTCGGCAACTAAACACGACAAGCCTTTCTGTGGGTCTTTGTTATTTGGAAAATCCTAGACGGACTCAAATTTTATGTATTCAAAATGATTTTACACTTACATATAAAATATTTTATATCACATTGACAATTTCGGCCCGTGCAGTCAGTCTCTTACTATTCAGGGATCTCTAGCCTTAATCAATTTAAGCATTTCCCACTTTCTGCTGTCAACTGAATCCCATCTTCGCCGGATTTGGAATAGCTCAGAATTTCCATTCAGGGTCCAAATAATATATGGAAATTCTCCAGGCCTCATTTTATGTCATACACACGCCCCCCAACGCCCCAAAAGAGAGGAGAATTTTGTTTGAATAGGATGCCTCGGAAGGAAGTCATAGGCTTAGATGAAAAACCGGAAAGCAAAAAGAGGAATTGGAGGGCGAGAACCCTCACAAAATCTGAAATATAACGAACATAAAATGGGAGGATTACCGTGAAGAAAAACACATCAATTCCTGCTTTGTAGGTTTCAGTCGACCAGAAAGGGAATTAAGTAACGCAGACGTGCCTTCAGATAGTTTCCCAAGGAACGATTCCAGCTTAAAACTGATGACTGCCATATGTTCTTCCAATTTCCTTCACAGCAAATGATAGACCAACTAAGACCAGTCCTTCCAAGTTGTCTTGCTAAAAAGGAAAACAAGCTACTCCACTTCAGCCAGATAGTCATCAATCTCAGCAGGCGTTAGTACCCTGCAGCAAAGCAGGCATCACAGACAATTAGAAGACAACAAATTATCTATCACAATGTATAAATAATGATTCATTAACATAGAAGTCCATGTGTTTCCAGAATTTGCCAACTAATATAAGTTTTTCTTTTATGGCAGGTCAGACTAATGGAAGGGATAAAGTACAAGTAAGAATGATGAAGGTTTCCCCTAATTTTTCACCTAATGCAAAAATTCAAAAATTGACTTGTCCTGCCTATTGTGCTTGAGGACTACACAGCCGGGAGATACCAGTATAAGAACAAACTATGCGAGCAACATTTAGATACAGAACCCAAGTCAAACTCAGGCAAACAAAACTGAGATAGGTTCAAACATGCCTCTACTGACATCGCTCAGTATTTATATTCATGGCAATCATGGTGTTAACAAACTTGGACAGATCTTTTTATATAATACAATGTGCATAACAAATTGAATTATAGGGTAATGCCAGAATTTTTAAACCCCTATATCATATATTTGTAAAAGCTACATTTTGATCAAAAGTATACAATGCCACATTTTTCTGCGTAACATCCAAAGTCATCAGACTTTAAGCAACTATAGGGATCACTTCAATCTTCAACCTGGAAAAAACATTTATTTTGTGTAGAAGCTCTGAAAAAACTTGAGATTACAAAGCTACCTTCTTTCTGCCAATCAGCTTAAATCATGTTCAACCACAACGTTGTTTTAACCAAAACAGATAAGTTATCACAAAAAATAAACCGAAGAGAAAAACAACAATCAATAATTTTATTCTAGATACACCATCATTCGTAATGGCTACTTGCCTGAATGTTTTGTCGGCACCAATTATGCCAATCTCAATGTTTTTGCCCGAGATTTGTCCTTCAAACCTGGAGAAGATGAGGAAACGCATTAAGAGTCATCTTGATATTTAAAAAAAAAAAAAAATGCAAAAACCATTATCCATCTTGATCGCAGCAGAAAAATGAAATTGACTTTAGCCTACAGAGTCACTGCACTAGGAGATATAAAGACAAATCATTATTAAAAGCTTCTGAATTATCATTATTATTATTTGAATTTCAGCAATTCCCCCTCAATAAAAAACTGTAGAACATGGTAGGGGACTGATATTGATTGTGGCCAAAAGATTGGAATAAATGAACACCACAGTTTGTCCAGAACTAGGTAATAATAGGACTATCACATGGTGACAAACTTCAAATGCTTACCCTTCCTTCAAGGTCAATATTGCAGTGTGGACAGCATCATCAAGCTCCATATCATCAGTATACCTACAAAAGAACAACCACATTAACTTCCATCATTCCACCAACCAAAAAGTCAAAATTGAAGGATTGTTTAAAAGCAGAAGCTTTATGGTATATACTGTTAGATATGACTAAATGATAAGATCTCAATATCATAGGACATCTGATCCAGGCAGATTAAAGTGCACAGAGCTACGAGTACATGTGTACAACCAACTTTTCTTTTCATTTGCATGCTGATGGAGACTATAAAGGAACCATCCAGCTTTTTCCTTTTAATTCTCTTTTGAAGCAAAAACACCAGATAGCATAACAATTAACTGCATATCTGAGTATAAGATCCAAACATCGTGATCAGATGGCAGAAATAGAGAACAAGAATCTGTAAGGGACTTGCTGATAATGGAACACAGCGAAAGTGATTGTAGCATCAGAAGAAAATCTATCCAAGACTAATGATTACTTCTTGAAAAAGGAAAATGAATTAGAAAAATCAAAGAAGTGCACAAAACAATGATAAATCATGAAGCTAGCCAAAATCTTGCATGCCATCATGCAGCCTGATGTTTTGATCTCCTTACCTGCCTAGTTATAGAGGCCAAAAAAAGCCATGTCCAACTCGTGAAAGTAGGCAGATAACAAAAATTAAATACTAAAAAACTCAGAAAAAAGTGATCGACAGTGTAGATCATGTGCTCTTTCATAGGTGCCTGAAGATACAACATACTCTACAACTCCTAAAATCCAGTCAAGACCTTGAAAAGTGTCATTTTCCAAATTGATCCAAACAAAACTGTAAAATAAAAGGATATGGATAATTAATCAAAATAAGCTTACCTCTTCTCTAGAAAGGTTTTTGCATTGGAGACGTTTTTCCCCATGGCTGAGGCTTTCCAAGAGAAATAAGAACCAGATGGGTCAACCTGCAATATCAAACTCCAATCATGAAAAATTAAATGAAGATATTATGGAAATTGTGCTTTGAGGAGGAAAAATGCAGAAAAATTGGTCTTGATATGGCTATTTTGATCTAGAGCCAACCAATTAAGCTTCTTTCATTTCTCAAGTTAAGGCACGATGGAAAAGGCCTGTGAGCTCAAAAAGAAACCATACCGAACACCCTAGTACATGCAGTTTATTGATTTCAAAGACAAGCCATATAATGTTAAAATAACATGTACAACTGTTGCCATAATACTACGAGCAGGAAAGACGGTTCAAAATATTTCTACCAGACAATCACAGAAGAATTCCAGAAGATAACTATCACTGTCATGTAGTTTGAAACAAAACAAATGATAATAAGTTAAATTTTGAAGAGCAAAACAGAAAGCAAGTGGTCTCAAACATGCCTTTTCCCCTTCTGTTCTTTTTTCTTTTTTTTTTGGGGGGGGGAGGGGGGAGAGAGGGTGGGGTGGGGAGGGGAAGCTGCTTCTGCAGGCCTCAGCTCAAAGGCAAATCTGTCAATCTCCATAATAGTTCAGGATGAATGGAGATACCTGATATAGTTGTGGACCTTTATCATCAAACCCAGAAACCAACAGTGATACTCCAAAAGGTCTCACACCACTGTCATGTTGAAAAAAGACTAATTAAGTAAATCAGCATTCAGAAGAATAGTTCCATTTATTGATAGTAATGCACAAGATATCAAACCATAACTAAGGGGGTAAACAATTCTTGTCAACAGAATCTAGATAGATGATAAAAATGCCATTGAAAAAAGATTCGCTGTCATATGTGACAAAATGTTTTTATGAATCAGTAACCAGTTGATTGCCTATGTTTACATGGCAAAAAGGGGTGAGTAATCTTTTGGAAACAGATAGTATATGCAATAAAGCCAGAGACTGAATAATTTCATTATCCTAATATTTGGGTGTTTTTTTCCCTCTTCTAGGGCTTAACCAAGTGTACTACAAGTGACCACATAGGGAAGTCACCTCAACAACAAGGACTCATGGATGAAAGAAAATCATGCAACAAAATAAGGAACCATACCCAGACTGAGTGAACTCCTGCATAACAGCAGCTGTTTCTCTTACAAGTTGAGTAACAGGGACTGGCTCCTGCAGAATAGTATCATCACAACATGTTACAAGGCAAAGCAGTTGAAACAGAAAGCCAGAGTTAATACATCAACCTTTCAATAATAACCACAATAATTATGCAAGAAACTGAATGACCACAATGGTCATTAGCCTTTTAACTTTTTTGGGCATGGAGACAATAGGTTGTTTGCTTGAACTATTATTAGCATTATCATTGTGGCAACTGGTACTCATCATTGTTCTTGTTTTCATTATTATATAGCTTAATAGTTTTTTGTGATATCACTAATAGCACGACTGCATAAAAGGTAACAACAGACTTGATAATAATGAAAAGGTACTTGAAGAAGGTGCTGAGACTCATATAATGATTATATTGTCCTCACATTAGGTTCCAAAACAGTTTCACAACTTATGTGACAGTCAATTTTTAAAAAATCACAGTGGAAAAAGTCCTCTAATGGTGTTTACTAGCAATACCATTGTGACTAAATGTACTTCATTACAATGAACAGGCACTCAAAGAAGGTGCTGAGAATCATATAATTCTCATATTATCCTTTAGTTCCAAAAGAATTCAAAAACTTCTGTGGCAGTTGATTGTGGCAGTAACATTTTTGATTGAAAAAGTCATGGTGGAAAAAGGGCACTATTTCTGCTATATATGATGGAGAAGAATAAAAAGATTAAATTATCCAATAGCTGCACCTTTGAACTGTAAGAACTCCCTTTTTGAAAAAATATATCTTTCCCTGCTCCAAGTCAATAAAATTCTTCTGACCTGGATATTCATAATGGTTTCAACAATGTGCCAATGAAACTATTCCCTATTTAATAACTGGCAATAGAATTTTCCTATCTCATCTCTAAAGCATTGAGAAAAGTACATTAGAGTCCAGAAAATACATGAATATCAAACATCAAAGAATTCAACCAATGAATTAAGGAGAACAAACCAAAAAAGATCATCCTCAAAGGACAAGAAGATTTACAGAAGCAAAGGAAACTGAGCGGTACTTTGTATAAATGGTGATATTGCTCTGCCTGCTTCCTGCTTTTTCGAACCAGAACTCGAAAATCAGGGCCCATGCCACTACAAAATAAGCAGAACGTTAAATTTCAACTAAAATACAAAAAAAGGGAGACAAAAAATGGCAGCCAGAAATCATCATAAGCTTTTGCCAATTTTTACATACTTGTATGGTCAATCAATCCTGTTGCTTCCAGTAACAAACATGCTGAACTATTTCCACAAAGCATAGGGTCTTAATAATTGAATATCAGTCTTGCAGTCAGAAAACGACATCAACAAAGTATTGGCAAAATCCTTTGCATTTACAATTGCCACTTTCCTTGAATTTCCTTCTTTTTTTTCGGTTTGTTGAATTTCCTATTTCTAGATCAATGACAAAACCTCAGTTTTCTCTAAGGAAAGAGGTGATGAATTTTTTTATTAGTTGATTGCCAGCCCAGTCCTATCCTCCAGATGGGCTTAATAAAAGGGGTCAAGATTAAGCCAAGACAACAAGACCGGGTTGGTTAACCAGTATATTCTTAGGGCAGACAACCAAAAGTAGACAGAATCAAGAGTTCACAAGTTTTTTCCCCAAAACCAAAAAGTAAGCAGGGGAATGCCCAGAAATACACCAGAAGGAATACCTGTAAACAACTCCAATATTTGGTGTTAATCTCTGAATCTTTTGAACCTGAAATATCCAAAAACAAAGTCAGAAGGGACAATACTATCCGAAATTCTACAGGATCCATGAAAAACAAAAAAGCTCTAAAAACTCCAAAGAAGCTAACTTAATAAAGATATAGACCACAAAAACAACAGGAACATGATGACTGTGGCAGAGAATGTAAGAAAACTAGTGGACAACCTATTTAATAGCAATTGCCATTCCACCCATTTAGAGAAAATATATGACAAAGATAATTGAAAAGATTAAGAAGCTCAACTTTGCATAATTAAGTGGGGGCTTTTATAAGGTGAATAAGATAAGAAGAACATAAGGTTCCATAGCCCACAGAATAGGGAACAAAATTCTCTAACAATAAATAACCAAGAGCAAAGACATCTCCATCAGTGTGTCCTGTGATCATAGGCCACACTTTATCAATACAAGCCTGTCTAATGGATTATCCTGCTTGGTAAAATAGGTCATTGTTTCTGTGGAAACTTGGGCCACAAAAGAATGCTGCAAAAAAAGTCATTTGTTTCTGTGGAAGCTTGGGCCGCATAAGAATGCTGCAACTTTGTAGGTAAAGCTAGAGTTAAAGCTTGTATTTTTTGATCTATCTCGATGGCTGGAAATTCAAATAGAGGATACAGAATTCAGTAGCATTCAGCCTCAACAGATTCTACATGCTTGCTGAGTTTGTTGTTTTGTTAATGCAACAAGTTATCAAGATTCAGTATGCTTGCTTCGATGAAAATACGATGACCATTTTGCTATTTTCTTGGATTAGATGTATGAGCTTTTTCACAGACTATGAAATCCATTGAAGAAATTTGAGAATCAACCCAAATAATGACATGTATGAGCAAACAACAAGGAAATTCAAGTGAAGTTATATAACATCACAATGTGCACGTCCTCCATCCACCCTTTTCCCAAAACAAGAGGCTATATATATTATTAACAGCTGGAACCAGAGGAAGTAAAACAGAAGGGGATAAACAAAATGTAGCAATCAAGCAATGAAGCAACACAATTAAATTTCTACTTACAGAGCTTTCATCGACTAAAATAGAGGGAAGCTTCTTCTCTGTAGCTATGACTACACCATTAGCAGCTGCCAGTGCCACAAAAGTTTCATAACTAGACTTGCATAAAAACCAATAAACTATTTCAGCAGAGGAAAAAAAATAAATAAATAAACTTTTGGCATATCCTAAAACTCACACAGCCCAACATTACCTTTAATCCCTAAAGAAGTTTGACCGGATCCAACAGCAGTTAGGGCATGCTCAATCTGCACTAGCTTCCCAGAAGGACTGCCAGTTTTTACCGTTAATAGAATCAAATCATCAATTTAGTTCATAGTCCTAAGAATAGGGGGTAAAGACAAAGGCAGCTATGCAATACCTGAAAGTGGTAAGAGAAAAAGAGTATTGACTATCCCCCATCCTGTGCCAAGATTAAACTATGTAGATGACTACAACAAAACAAAACCCAAATAAATCTTAATTAGCCAACAACAACAACAACAAAACCTTAATTCCCAATTTGACTAAGTTGGCTAGATGAATCACGAATCTTTTCTTGTCCTTCCACTCCATGAGAGAAAACGTCTTCGTTATCAATTTTTATCAAAAACATTACCCTGTCATAGATGTGCTTCCAATGCCAATAAAAAGTAACTCATCCAATGGTATTTAACATCCAGAAAAATGCCAATGATAAGGGATGTATGGATTTTCAAGAAGAGCAGAGCCGCGGTGGTCCCCCAAACAAAATTGCTTAAAAGACTCATGTCATAAGGGTAGGGCTAGTTTGATGTTAGCCACAAACATACTGCAACCCTTCTCTTTTATCCTGGCTTAATCAGCCAGATTTAGAGGACAAATAAAAAGAATCAATATTTAACTAATTATATGTTAAAAAAAAAAAAAAAAAAAAACTTAAAACGGTGTTCGAGCGCACGAGGTTGTTTCCATGATTTGAATCTATACAACCTTCAGTAACCTTACCGTACATCAAGGCTCGCACTACATAGACAAGATCAACGCATATACTAATATACAATAGAATTAAATAAAGATTATTGCTTGCTTCGTAGGTCAAATAGTGAAATTCTTGCTGAGACCTAAAACTGATTCTCTTTTCAGTTCAACTTCACAGAAATTTCTCATTAAAAAAAAAAAATTCACAAAAAAATCGGTTGTTTTTTTCTCTTATCAAAAAAAGAAAACAATTTTTTGGTCGTGGGATCGCTTCGATCTCAATCTTTTCGAAAACACAGAACAATCAAAGAAAATCACGTAGATTTTTTCTCGACGCACGAGCAGAGAAAGAATGAGAGAGATTACCGGAAAAGCAAGAAAGCGGCGACGACGAGATGGCCGGCCGGGCAACCGTCGGCGAGTTGGGCTTTCTTGCAGAGAAGAACACCGTGTGATACCACTTTGTGAAGAGAGAGAGAGAAAATTAAAAGAATGAAACGGTGCCGTCTGGCTTGCGCCTTACGACAGATATTCTATTTGTTTTCTTTTTTCTTTTTTTTTTTCTTCTTTTTGAGCAAAGATATATACTTATCTTATTTAATTTATATACCAATAAAACCAAACTTATACTAATTTACTTAAAATTTATTATTGATGATTGATTTTACTGATCATGATTATTAAAAATTATTAATATAATATTTTTTTAACATAGACCATAACTTAGGTAAATTTATTAAAAATAATTTAATATCAAATAAATAATTGATATTTTTAATTCATATAAATTATATTAATTGTATTTAAAATATAAATAAATATAAATTACACGAAAAAAAATATAACTAATAAATATGAATTATTTAACAAATTTAATAAAACTATGTATTTATTTAATTAACACAGCCCTAAACTGCTAATCATTATATTACATTATTTACTGATTTCTAATAATAATAATTAGGAAAATAAAATTATTAATAGTTATAAATTCTATCTAATTTTAATAAAACCCTGTAACTTCAAAAGCCCATTTCGTCTCTCTTAACGGCGTCTTTTCGTTGGCTGCGCCTCCTCCTACTACCCGTCACGTCCACCTCCGCCGCCAAAAACCGCCGGCCACCGCCGCTTCTGTTAGACTTCTGTAGCAATTCCATTAGCTTTTAATCGTTTAGAAATGGCCGACGAGCTAGTGGCGAAACAACGGCAAGAACGAGAGGAGGAAGAAAAAATTGTAGAAGAAGAAGAAGGAGAAGAAACGAGGTCGTTTAAGGATTTAGGGATATGCGAGCAGTTGGCGGAAGCTTGTGAGCATCTTGGATGGCAAATCCCTACAAAGATTCAGGTCGAAGCCATTCCTCACGCGCTCGAAGGTTCTGTCTCTTCCATTCTATCAATTTTCGACTCTTTTTGCTTTTGTAATTTTATTGAAATTTAGTTATTTGTTTCTGAAGTATGGAAGAATTCGTATTTACAAATCGGAAAAAAACCTCTGAAATCTAGATTATGATTGTATCGGCTAATAAAGCTAAAGCTATGGCGGCGGTGCTTTGGGTTTTGTAGGGAAAGACTTGATTGGTCTTGCTCAGACGGGTTCTGGTAAGACAGGAGCTTTTGCTCTCCCCATATTGCAAGCACTATTAGAAGCTTCTCAGAAGTCTGTACAAGCTTTTTTCGCTTGTGTGCTCTCTCCCACAAGGTTAGGCTGCTGTTTTTTTTTGGCTTAATTATGTATATTAAGTATAGAAGTTTGTAAGTATGAGTCTTGGTATAACAGAAAGGTTATTCCATTGTAACTTAGAGATCGGGGGTTTGAGTCACAATTGCCAAAACGCTTGCATACCTTTAATACTTCTTCAAATCCCACAAACATGGAAGTCTCATGCACTGAGATGCCTTTTAAGTATAGAAGTTTGTAGTTATTGAGCTTCTCTTTTTTCCTTGTCTAAATTTTTGCATTTGGTTGTATTTTATTTTGGGTTGTTCAAGGGAGCTGGCAATTCAGATAGCTGAGCAGTTTGAAGCTTTAGGATCTGGCATTGGTGTGAGATGTGCAGTGGTATGTTCTTACTTCAAATATCGCTTGATACATAATTGCCTACAGATATCTGTAACAATATCATTGTGCCTAGTGGCACTGGTTGTGCCTGAGAGTTTTCTTTGGTAGTTTGTAAAAGATGAGACCAATTAGGTTTTTGTATGATTAGTTGACTGAAAGCATTGAGTTGGATATGCAACTCTTTGTTAAATTTTGTTGCTTTTTCATCATTAAAGCTGCTCATATTGTTTCTGATACAGAGATGCTATATCTTATGTGGTCATAGGATCCAGCTGACCTGGTTACAATCTATCTTGGACTTGTGGTTCACTGGTCCTTTTGAATTTTTAAATGTTGCCATTTGTACGCAAGGTGCTTGTTTCAAATATTTTTGGTCTGTTTCCCTGTACTCGTCTGGTCCATCACCACGATAATTTTGTTGCCATCCTTGTGATATAGGCTTTTTAGTTCCATCATGTATAGGAAGGCAAATTCAGATTGTTTATCTTTATAGTTAGTATTGGAAGTGCTTCTCCTTGGTTTAACAAAGGATCTGTTCATCCAATGAAAGCCTGATGGTCTGTGTTTGGCATAAGAAATTGTTGCTATGGTCACATGGTAATTAGGGCTAAAACCTTCATGTATGCCACTAGTTGTTGAATTCCAAGTCCATACACTGTTGAAATTCAATTGTGTTGTTAACGTTTTTCCTTTCTGTTCCTATAGCTTGTTGGAGGGGTAGATATGGTGCAACAGGCTATTAACCTTGGAAAGAGACCACACATTGTTGTAAGTATATCTGCCTGTAATCAATACCATTTATCCTATCTGTTTGGATTTTGAGACACAAGTGACACTTTTTGGAATTAAAGTTGCTATGTCATTGAAGAATACAATAAATAAGGAGCATCACATTATACATTAGATTAATCAGTTCACGTTTATTTATCATTTTTCTTTTCTGGTTTTAGGTTGCGACTCCTGGACGTCTTGTGGATCATTTGTCAAACACAAAAGGCTTTTCTCTCCGTACGTTAAAATACTTGGTATGATCTTTTAATGGATGGAAGTTATTGGATGATTCATGGGACCTTATATGTTTTGCTGCTAAATTTTCTTTTCTCCAAATATACCAGCTGTGCCAATCTTATAGCTTGAGTCCATGAGGAGAGTGTAATACCAGAATCTGCTATTTTTAAATTCAGAAAGCAAATGAACAGCATGCATTATGATTTCTAATTTTTGAAGTTCTAATCTGGGTTGAAAATTTCGAAGAGATATTTGCCATGAGAAATTTATAGTTGCAGAGTCAATTAGGCATAAGCAGTACTTGGAATTCCCTTTCATGATTTTCTTGGCCACCAATGGAATTTGTGCATAACTCTGTTGAAGTATGTTCTTTGTGAAATCATGATTGGAAGATTGTGCTTTCAGGCTATGCCTAAATTCTCGGGAAAGGAAGAGCTGACATTATTGTAAAGCAGGAAACATTTCTGTGTCTGAAATAAAATGGATGGATAAGCGTTAGACCTACTTTCTTCCATTCCCTCTTCCCTCCACCCCCAAAAAGTAAAATCTGAAAAGGACAACAGAAAGGAGACTGGAAAAAAAAAAAAAAAAAGGAGAAACAGAAGACAGGGGTGATTAAGTATGAGTTCACAGTATGAACTTTTAAACTGTAACTTTTAGAAATGTTGAAATTTCTTAAATAGCAATTTGATGCAAACCATTAGTGCTTGTATTGTTAAATCTCCAGGGTCTTAAAAAGTTCTTGACCTGGGTAAAAATGCTAAATTAGAAGGTTCAATGTTAGTATATTACTTGTTATCATTGTTTAATGTTTAATCATTTCATGAATCTGGATTTTGAGCAGGTCTTAGATGAGGCAGACAGGTTGTTGAATGAGGACTTTGAGAAATCACTTGATGAAATTTTGAAGGTTATCCCGCGGGAACGGAGAACATATTTATTTTCTGCAACTATGACAAAAAAGGCATGTAGTTTGCCACTTCTGCTTTTTATGGCTATGTCCTACACACCAAATATTTACAGTTAGTGGTTATCTATTTGTCTGGTGACCTGTACTTTTCATTTGGCTGAGAAACTATGGAATATGTTGTAATTGTTGTTGAGAGGTTTTGTTGACGTATAGTTTTCTTATGGTTTATATATTGTTGTGATAAATTTCTTTTAACAAATGTGGTTTACTGCATAAAAATTCAAATTGGTGCCTGGGTGAGTAATTTTGAACAGTAAACGCAAATCCATGTTGATGAATCTATAGAACATATAGGATCCATGATTCTCTGTTCCTTTGTATCATATAAATGCTCATGGTAAAATGCATGCTTATATCCTCAACACCCTGTGCTGACAGAAAAATTGAAAAAAATTTAAGTTTAATGAGTTGGAAGGTATCTGTTTGAATGTGATATAGCTTCATATTCATATAACTTCTAACTTGTTGACTGTTTGGGACTATGGAAATTGATGCCACTATGTGAAGTTACAATGTCAACTAGATGCTAATCAGTTGGATAGCTGGATGTGATGTAGACATTGACCTTAAGTTCCTACACAAATTCAGGGAGCAAAGGTCTGGTGAGTGGGAAATGAGAATGGTGTGTTTTGAAACAAGATGGAATACCGTCACATAGCTCTTTGTTTATGGAAAACTTCAAAGTTGAATGAAATGACTCAAAAGGTTGATCTTGGACATAATTGTGATGTGATGTAGTTGATGAGGTTTACTTATAGATCGCAGACATAGTAAGAATAAGAATATGCCTTCTGATTTGAGCAATGAAATTAAATATGACACTGCACAACATTGTGGCAAATAATTCTGACTACAAAATAGATACTGGTACCTTGCACTTTAAAAATGCATATTGGAGGGTTTTTTTTTTTTTTTTTATACCCTTGGAAAATTTGTGATTTATTTATTTTTAGTATAATTTTTGATTATTGAATGGTAATAAGGAATTTGATTGCAATGTATTGAGCTTTGTGAATTGGGGACACCTTTTTTAATGCTATACGTGAATAAACTTAGGGGCAGAGAGAATGACATGGAAAAAATCTTTGCCTTGACATTAGCAGTCTAAGCTTATCTTTATAGATATGCAGTTCAAAAGGGGGGGAGGGGGGGAAGGCAAAAAGGGGAAGTGAAACGAAAGGTTATTAATTTGAGAATTGAAGAATAATAACCAAATAGGTTGAAAGCAGGGTAAAAAGAATATGGTTGGTGTATGCTGAAAGTCTGACCTGGATCTTCCCTTGTATTTACAGGTTAGGAAGCTCCAGAGGGCCTGTTTAAGAAATCCTGTGAAGGTATGAGATTGGTACTTCTACCCATCTGTCCTTTTCCAATATACTTCTTGCTCACTGCTAACATATGCCAGTCTGTCAACTCTTTCAGATAGAAGCAGCATCTAAATATTCCACTGTTGAGACATTGAAACAGCAATATCGCTTTCTTCCAGCTAAGTATAAGGTTTTCCTCTATTCCTGTTGTTTCTGTATTTTAGATGTATAAAACTTTTATTTATTTATTTGGTAAAAAAACATAGAAGTTATTTCTCTACTTTCATATATCTTTATGTGAAAAATGTAAGGAAGAAAGAAAAGAGGTATGATTGAAATTGACATTAATATATTCAGTATCTAAATTTATGTACATATAATTTTTCTAGGAGACTTATTGTGTTTCATCTTGAGTCCACTGAACAAGTTAAGATTAATATCTCTGAGGAAGTATATGCGGCTTCTATAGCATGGGACTCCAAATTGTGGTTCTAAGACTGTTATAACAGGAACAAGAAAGAAGTTGTTAAGCAATTAGGTCTCACACCTAACCCAGTGCATAATGGAACAAAATGGCGAGAAAAACTTATATAGCGGCCTCAATTAAAGTTGGGATCAAATGTTTGTTGTTGTTTTTGTTCTTGTGGTTTACGATAGTCAGTTATTGACTTTCAATAGAATTTTGGATGCGAACCTGTGTTCTTGGGAATGGAGAAGGATGTGTTATATTTGGTTTAGTGAATGACAATGATTTCTTTCCACTTCTTAATATTTTGGCCATTTGAAGCAATAATATTAAAAGGGGAGTCTGCTACTGGATATTCCTTGTAGGAAATAGAAGAGCCTAATGCCCTGCATATATAATCAACTTTGAAAATTTGTAGCATGGATTCAAATGTCTTGAGGAGACAATGTTTTAAAAAATTTACTATGCCATTGAGTGAAGCATATTGTAGTACTTCAAGGTGTTAGTAGGGAGTGATCATGAACCTCAAAGTCATCACATTATATATTGAACTGAAGGTGATAACTTTGTCATTCATAGGTCACAATAGATTGTGGCGGATGGAAATTTGAGCATCATTCTGGACTCTGGGTGCCTAATTGAAAGCAAACAAAAAAAGTTATGTTTTGTGCTTCACATCTTTCCACAATTAGTTTGAGTTTTGTGTCATTGCAGGATTGCTATCTTGTATACATTTTGACCGAGATGTCTGGAAGCACTTCAATGGTTTTTACTCGGACATGTGATGCAACTCTCTTTTTGGCGTTAGTTCTTCGGAATCTTGGTCTGAGAGCAATCCCCATTAATGGCCATATGAGTCAGGTCTGTCTTATTTAGTCAAATTATATGAGCTTGATTTTAGCCTATATATTTCAGGCTCCATATTTCTTCCTTTGGTTATTGCAATTGCCCCTCATTTTCTTTGCCGGTGGTTGTGACAGTCAAAGAGACTTGGAGCCTTAAATAAATTCAAGGCTGGAGAGTGCAGTATTCTTATTTGCACTGACGTTGCGAGTAGAGGACTGGATATTCCTTCTGTTGATATGGTCATTAATTATGATATCCCCACAAACTCTAAGGTTAGGCGTGCTTCTTTTGTATGCTCTGTGCAAGAGTAATCTGGTATGTCATGGTGCACTTTAGGATCTGACTTTTTGATCTATCTGTCAATTTTCTCATGAACTAAGTGTGATTCAGACCTGAAAAAATAACTAACTAGGCTGATGAAAGTACTGGTGATACTACAGCCACATGGGTTTAGCATTGGTAACATTGGAGTGACAGAAATATTTGAGTATATGAAGTAGTATATGATTAATGCATGGTTTTCGTCTTGTTCTTTATCACATGACATGGATTGATAGATCATAATTCCTCTTAAAGTTTCTGGTCTACAATTGTAATCTCAATCTTAGAAATTGTGTGTTCATACGTTCACATTTACATACTAAGTGTTTGTCTTACCATTGGCGGATTGCAGGATTACATCCATCGTGTTGGAAGAACAGCTCGTGCAGGAAGATCTGGCATTGCAATCTCTCTAGTGAATCAGTATGAATTAGAATGGTACTTACAGATCGAGAAGCTTATCGGTAGGTCTGGCATTTATATTATTTCTGGGGGGCACCTGGGAAAAATAACATTTGTGGACTAAACATTCCCTATTCTCCAGGCAAAAAGTTGCCTGAATTCCCTGCTCAAGAGGAGGAGGTCTTGCTATTGTTAGAGCGCGTATCAGAAGCCAAAAGAATAGCCCACATGGTATTAATTTTCTCAAGTTAATATGCAAGTTGTCCTCTGTTTTTCTATTCTTAATTGATTGATAGGAAGAGTTTTTAAGTTGGCATTTCAAAGGTTTGACCTACAAGTTTTTTCCTGGGTACCTTAGTGCATTACAAAACTAGAAGAAAATAAGGAAGCAAAATGAAAATGGAAGAAAACCAGTGTATTGTTAGATTTATTGTTTTAAGCTTTTCTTACTAATAGTGGCTTCATTGTGCTGCATGTGCGGTTTCTCTCCTTTCATCTTGTGCAATAGTTTCACAATTCTGAACTGTGGTGACCGATTGTAGAAATATTGCTTGGTTCCACTTTTGAGGTTCATCCCGGTCCATTTTTTCCCCCTTTTCTTTGCTTTTTTCTTCCATGTTGCTACTGGTGCTGCTACTGCAATGGTTATTGTCATTAGAGTCAGCATCGGTCCTAGATCTGCTGCTATTTATATCAGGCAGTTATTTCTACGTTTTTTGTTTTTTCTCTATCAACATTATTCAATATGGAAATGCTGCAGAAAATTAAAGAAACTGGTGGCAAGAAGAGGAAGGGAAGGGGAGATGGCGAAGAAGATATTGAGAAGTACTTGGGCATAAAGGATAAAAAGTTTAAGAAGTTGAAGAAAAAGTAAGATCAGCCACTTGGTTCTAACATTAATATGGATTGACTAACACAACATTTTCTATTGATTACAACATTGCTGGATGATCCAACAATGGCAGTAAGAGTACATAGGCCTGAACCCAGGAAGGAACTTTGGAAGAAATGATGTTTGGACAGCTGTTCATTACCGGACCCCCTCTTGCTTCAAGCGCGCGCAACATTTTTGTTGAAGTGCCGCAAGGCATTGTCAGCCATTTATCTTTTCTATCAATTTCCTTGGCCTAGGTTTCTAAGCCTATTTCACGTGGACGTCACAGTGTGAACCTCGACATGGCTGGATGGAATTTCCATCACTGTTAGTTTCGTGCAAGTGCCTCTTTTCTTTCTTTTTTCTTTTTTTTTCTTTTTTTTAATTATTAATTAGTTTCGATTAAGACTGGAAGCTTTTCACAAAGTTTGATTTGGACGGCGAAAAGGAAACTGGTGAGGACCATTTTACATAGGTCACCATTTGTGAATTTAATAAGTTCAGCAACGAATTACTGAAGAAAAATTATTAGTAAATGATGAAGAAAAAGATTGATTTGTCGACAAAAAATAAAATTAAAATTCATCACAAAGATTATTTCGATCGATTAAAATTTCGAACGCTAATTTTATGAGGAATAACGTATAAATAAATAATTGAAGTGTAAGAACTTAAAATACGATATAAAATTAAGCTTTAAAATAATTTGTGCGGATTTTTTTTTTTTATGAAATTAACAATTATTTATTGAAATTTTCAATAGATTTCAAATTCATAGTGTTCGAGAAAAAGAAAAAAAAAAAATTGTTTCTAAGCCTATTTCGTGTAGACATCGTAGTGTGAGTCTCGACACGGCTTGATAGAATTTCTATCACCGTTATTGTCCTGCTTGTGCCCTTTTTTTTTATTATTAATTGGTTTGGATCAAGCTAAAAGCTCTTTGGTCGCTTCTTACAAGGTTTGGTTTGGACGGCGAAAAGAAAACTGATGAGGAACATTTTACATTTGTCCCCATTCTTTGTGAATTTAATAAGTTCAACAACAAATTACTGAAGAAAAGTTAAGAGCAAATGATGAAGGAAAAAATTGATTTGCCGAAAAAAATAAAGTCAAAATTCATTACAAAAAAATACTCTAATTAATTAAAATTTCGAGTACCGTAATCTTTCAAAAAAAAAAAAAAAATATATATATATATATAAACAAATAATAAAAATCTAAGCCCCGCAAGGCATCGTCGGTCATATATGTTTTCTATCAATTTCCTTGCCCCATGGTTCTAAGCCTATTTCATGTCGACATCGAAGTGTGAGCCTTGACATGGTTTGATTGAATTTCTATTATTAATTAGTTTCGATTAAGACCGGAACTTGAGGTTCATTTTTGAAATGGGTTCAATACTGTTAAGCTAAAAGGTTTTTGGTCGCTTCTTACAAAGGGTTTTTTTTTGTGGACGGCGAGAAGGAAACTGGTGAGGACCATTTCAGATTTGTCACCATTCTCTGTGAGTTTAATAAGTTCAACAACAAATTGTTGAGGAAAAATTACTGGTAAATGATGAAGGAAAAAATCGATTTACTAAAAAAAAAAAAAAAGTTAGAATTTTGAGCACTATAGTCCTTTGAGAGTCAAAGTATAAACAAATAATAAAAATCTAATTATTTTAAGTGTAATAAAAATATAATATAAAATTAAAAAAATTGGATTATTATTATTATTATTATTATTATTTTTAAGTTCAAAATCTTTTATTGTAATTTTCACTAAATTTCAAATTCGATGGTACGTGAGAAAAGAAATAAATTGTTGACATTAAGTAACATGCACAAGTAAGAGGGTAATTAATTTTTTGTTTTTTTATTTTTTATAAATCAAAGTATTTTTCTCATACCATAACCCAAAAATTTTGTGGATTAGTATTGGAGCTTATCTTTAAGAAATACTCAAACTAGTTTCAATTCTTATTTTCTCACTAACCTGAAATATCAAAAAAAAGAAAAAAAATCGTTTCGCCTCCAAAATAATATTTAAAGTTAATTTTTAGAGTTATTTTATTTTTTTATAATAAAAATGTGCATTATAATATATTAATTATCATATTTATAAATAAAAATTAAAACTATTTAAGTAAATTCAATATGAACAAATTTAAACTTTTCGTTATAAAACTGTTGGTCTGATTTTACTAAAATACGCTAGTTCACCAAAGGGACCCCCCCAGCAGTCAATATTCTTGTGAGACATCGAACCTCGATACATGGGCTCGCTGTCTTGCCGCCCCTTTCTCCCTCCGAGGTATCTCTTCAATTCAGCTACAGCTCTCTCTCGGACACACACACACACACACACACGCACATTCTTACACTTTGCCGTATTGAATTGGAATTCTCGCATTAGGAACAATAAAAATTATCTCTTTTTTCTAAACCAACAAGGTTAGTCGCCTGGTTAAAGTTCAATTCTTTATCCATCTGGTAGTTTATTGTGCGGTTTCTTGCATGCATTGCTGCTAGACGTTAAGACTCATTGCCATTTTATACACACAAAAAAAAAAAAGGGAAAAAAATCATTGCTTTGGCATGAGAACAAGACCTCGTTTTTTAATTGAATTCTGTTTCCTATCCGTCGCATCTCGAAGAAATTTGTGTTTCCGCGAAACCCCAGTCGGCGAATTTCCTCTGTTGGCCGTTAGATCGACGGCCGCCACCTGTTCGACGTTATGCCAAACCCATGTTGAAAATGGTTTTGAGGAAGGTACAGAGCAACCAAAGGACTCTATGGAAGTTCTTAGGAGATGGGGTTGTAGTGAAAATGATATACTGAAGTTGGTTGCTCGCCGCCCTTCTTTGTGCAATGCTGATCTTACTGGTCTTCACTCCAAACTGGGGTTACTTCAGGACTTGGGTATCACGCCGAAGGATCTTGTTAAGATTATCAATTGTCGTCCTAGATTACTGAGCTGTTGTATTAGTAAGTGTTTTGAAGAACGGACGGAGTATTTGATGTCATTGTTCGGATCAGGGGAGCTGCTACGTAAGGCAATTATCCGAAACCCATCATTCCTCACATATGACCTCCACAATACTGTTAAACCTGTCATTGCTTTGTATGAACAAATGGGTGTTAGAAGAGGGGACTTGATCACTATGATCTTGTTGCGGCCCACTTTGATTCCTCGAACTTCATTTAACGATGAGAAGATGGAGTACATACTCAAAGCAGGAGTTCCTAAAGATTCAAAGTTGTATAAATATATAGTTACCATTGTTGGCATATCAAGAGTTGAGACTATACGCCTAAAGGTAGCAACCTTTGAAAAGTGGTTTTTAGAGGAGGAAGTTTGGAGTCTCTTTGGGCGTTGTCCTATTTTGTTGACATTATCAATTGACAAGGTTCAAAGGAATATGACATTTGTTGTGGGTGTTATGAAGCTCCCTGCTGCTGTGGTCCTTAAGCACCCATTTTTGTTGTCGACCAATCTGGAGGCTGTGTTGAAGCCGCGGGTACTTCTTGCAGCGAAGATGGAAGATATGAATCTCTGCCCGAAAATTAAAGGACCCTTGATGTTAACAGCATTGAGGATGACAGAAAAGAGGTTCTTGAAGGCATTTATTTCATGCCACCCAAAGGGCGTTATTGAGGAGTTGTTGGAATTCTATGGAAATGCAAAAGGCATCAAGCGATTGGCTGAAGCCTCCAAAAAAGGCTCGCATCAAGGATTTCCTTTCTAATAATCTTTTTCAGGCGGGTGATCATTGATTTTCCATAACAATCTTTTCCAATCTGTTTTTTTTTATTCAATGTTATGTTACCGTTTTTTTTTCCTGATGAGTTAATGTTATTCTGTAATTTTGGATAAGTTCAAAAGCTTTTTTCGCAAGGTAGTGGTAAAAAATGGAGGCCCAAGAATCTCAGTTTCATGCAATTTCAGGACAGTTCCCCCAGGGTCTATGGGCCAATCAAGGAATTATTGTCAGAAGAAAATCTCCCAGGTTCAAGCATCCATGAACGGTAGAAGTAGGATTGGGAGGTTTAGCTTCGTACAAGAAATTCTTGCTGCGATATATTTTTGATCTTGAAAAAGAAGAAATTTATGAGACGCCCCCCTCCCCCCTTCTTTTTTCTTTTTGTTTGTTCACCGCGGGACGAAATTATTAAGAAGCCGAAATTATTGGACTGCCATTCCAAGCGTCTGTTGTCTTTGTAGAGGAACAGTGCGATCGTGGACTGACCCCAAAGTTGGATCGGCCCACTTTTCTGTGGGTCATATCTTCACTTATGCGGCTTTCCTGATTGCCTCTATATCGGGCAAATTTGGTTAATTTTTAGCATGGTGTTTTATCAGAATGTGTGGAGTTGCCACCATTGCTCCAATGAGCCTCCTAATTGAAAAACAACGACAACAATAATAATAGTAGTAATAGTAAAGCAAAGCCTTCTATACTTGTTGCTCTTATTAGCTAGGAATAGACTACTACTATTTTGGCGAGGTTCAGTTGAAGGTGTTACCAATGGTGGCAAATGGTTACACTCACAATGGCCTCTCTATGCTTGCCAAATTTAGAAGCAGAGAAAACATAGGAGCAATAACAGGGAGGCCTGTAATCTTCTTTTTTCTCTTCAAATTTTCTTGTCAAGTTCAAATTATTATATACCTTCCATTTTTGTACTTTACCTTACCCAACATCCTGAGAAAACTGTAGATTCCAGGCGGAAGAATTTAAGTATGGCTGTTGAAGACAAATCAGAAGAACCCCAGATGGAAAAAAAGACTATTGAAAATCAAGAACAGGAATCGGAAGCATCAAAAGATGGAGATGAGCAGGGGACCGGAACAGACATTGCGAAGGATGGAGGAATGGAAAGTGAAATTTTAAGGAAGGAAAATACAGATAGCTGTACATCCGCAAATGGATTAGAAAGGAGTTCTTCATTCTGGAAAGAAAGCGACAATCTGTCTAATTTAACACAACATGAAGCAAAGGCACTGAATGAGCTGAAATCGAAGATCAAAGATGCAATCCTGGGAAACAAATTCTTTTCTAAGAAGATTGAGCATGAGAATGGAATGCCAGCAGCAAAATATAGGGAACAGAAAGAGAAGGTACAGACTAAGCAACTAGAGGAAGGTTCTTGTTCATCAAGTGGAGGTGGAAAGGAAAATGAAGCTCTTCAGAAGTTAGAAGCCAAAGAAGAGGCAATGTCGGCAGTAGAAGGGAAGGGAAAGGATTTGATCATTGATGAACAAGATGAGAAGCAAGATGTTGGCTCTATTACTCTGGCGGATATTAATGAAGGACTCCATGTTGACAAGGACCTTGCCTTGTGGGGGGTGCCATTGCTGCCTAGTAAAGGAGATAGAAGAACTGATGTTATACTGATGAAATTCTTAAGTGCCAGAGAGTTCAAGGTTAATGACAGTTTTGAAATGCTGAGAAACACTATCCAATGGAGGAAGGAAAACAAAATTGATTCCATCATGGATGAAACTTTTCAGGCTGAAATTGGCTCTGCTGCATACATGGAAGGTAAGGATCGCGATGGACGCCCCGTGTGCTACAACATTTTTGGGGTGTTGGGCAATGATAAGCTGCATGACAAGATTTTGGGGAACGAAATTAAGCATGAGAAGATGGTGAGATGGAGAATTCAGCTGATGGAGAAGTGTGTCAACAGTCTCGATTTCAATCCTGGCGGCGTGTTCACAATGCTCCAAATCAATGATCTTAAGAACACCCCTTTACCAACAAGGAAAGAGCTCCGGCTTGCTACGAGAAAAGCAGTTGAACTTTTTCAAGATAATTATCCTGAATTTGTTGCCAAAAATGTGAGCTGATCTTTTCCTAACTTCATTATCACCTTCCTCAATGATTGCCTTATCTGTAAGAACTCACAATCAATAACATGGCATGATCAGAATGCAGATGCATGTTCCTAATTTGCAGATTCCCTGTCTAGCATAAGTCTCTAATGTTTGTGAAAAGAAAAAAAAAAAAAAAAGAAAGGATCTCATTACATGAAGTTCTTATGTCTTGGAGTTCGGGAAAGGGTCAAATGTATGCACTTTCACTGTTTTTGCATCTCAAAACTATAACCTTTAAATCACACTATAATTTTATCGTTACACCGAACCCGAACTTCGTAAGCCTTTAATGTTGTTGTCAACCAAGAAACATACGTATTCACAATTTTATTTGTCTGTTTCACCAAGCATAGACATGTTTAGCCGGCAAGGTCTATTTTTTCTTGGGTTTTCTTTTGAACATATTTGACACCTTATTAGCTTTTTTATGGTTGCGTATAATAAAGTGCATGAAATGTAAATTATGCAATTTCGATGATGCACAATGATTGCCTGTTCTAGGTCTTCATCAATGTGCCTTTCTGGTATTATGCCTTTAGTGCTATCCTATCGCCATTCCTGACTCAAAGAACCAAGAACAAATTTATTTATGCTCGAACTTCCAAGGTCACAGAAACGTTGCTCAAGTGAGATCTTACTTCCTTCCCAGTTTCTATTTTATAGCTAGAGTGGTGGCTGTGGTTGAAACTATATTGACTACTAATTGAGCTCTGCCGCAGATACATTTCTGGAGAGCAAATCCCCGTCCGGTATGGCGGGCTCAAGCGTGAGAATGACTTGGATTTTTTTGTTGGGGATGCTGCAAACGAGGTCTTCATCAATGGGGGATCGACAGAGACTATTGAGATCCCTTCACTGGAGGTACATTTTCAAGAAGAATGCATCCTGAGATGTCATTTCTACTTCTTCTGGGCATTGTTAATGAATAAAATGTCATCCAACCACCGTTTTATTAAGGTGAAGAGTGCATGTAAAAGATGGACATGTCTTGGTAGAACGATAAGTTTATTTTATTGTGACCTAGAGGTCCAATGTTCGATTATACAAATGGACTCCTTACAAAACAGGTCCAATAAGTGTCCGGCGCCCTGAAAACACCTTTCAAAGTGACTATAAAACAACAGTTAGATTAAAAGCGAGATGAATTCGTCCCATATAGACAGAGCCAAAGTAAACTAGTTAAAGTTATCGACAGTTGCCAGAGAATTCAACATTGTTGCTTGAAATTAACTTGCTTTTGCATGTCTGATCATGAACAGGCAGGAAACACTTTGATCTGGGACTTGACGGTATGCGGTTGGGAAGTGAACTACAAGGAGGAATTCGTCCCTACCAATGACAGGTCATATACCATTATCGTTCAAAGGGGAAGAAAGATAGGCTGGCAAGAGGGATCAATCAGGAATTCTTTCAAGAACAATGAACCAGGAAGGGTTGTGATCACAATTGAGAATGGAGCATTCAAGAAGAAGCGCGTTTTGTATCGATACAAAACTAAAAACCTCCCCTGAACGTCCTCTTGAGTTGCCAATATCAATTACCAGTTGTCCGTATTTCAAGCATAACTAGTTGGAACACCCTTGTTAGAACCAAGACCCTTGTTGAAACCTCTTGGCCCCGTTCTAGTAACTTTGTTTTTTTAACTGATCTTTGCTCTCTTTTGTAATAAATAAATAAATAAATAAATATATATATCAATTACGAATCACCATCACCATGCAGTACATATCTGAGTTCATTCACGCTCAGATTAGGCCATAGAAAGAGCTGGAGAATGCTTTGTCAGTAGGAAGTACCTCAATTTCCTTGTGCGCAGTTGGAAACGCTTACGCTGTTCTAGTGCACTGGTATCCCAAACATAAAACCCAAGACGATTTCCAGTTCAAATCACAATCTCACTCTATATTTAACTTTCCTCTCCAATCTAACGTGACAAGGGAAAAAAGTTATTTCATTTGTGATATATATACACCGATAATACATTTTTCAAGGACTCCGCGATTCTTCGTTTGCGAGATTTGCCTTCATTTTGATTTGGGATTTCTTCCATAAGCACCGTTAACAAGGAAAACTTGCAATTACGAACAGACCAACCACTGACAAGTCACCCACCAAAATAGGGCTATCATTATTTTAAGGGCCTGCTTGGCTTTAGTGGAGCTCACTGTATGATTAGAACACGAAGCAAATAAGATCGTTGTACTAATAAAGTTTAACTCAAATTTCTGTCAAAACCAATTAACTATAAAAATAAAAATAAGAGTTGCGGCAATGGAAGTGGCATTATTATGTTAGCCCAGTAGGTGATTCTTCATTGTTGTAATAATCATAATAATAATAATAAGATGTAAATACTCGCGAACTGGATAGCTTATGTGTGTTTACAGGTTCAGTGAGAGCATTTAAGATGTAAATAATTTCAGTCACAGTATTTTCTTAGAAAATTACAAAGGAGAAAAAGGTTTAGCCGAATTAACAGCGAAGGCAAACGGGGGTCATTTATCAAAGTTGTTGATAGTTCAATATTTATGTCTCCTTTCGTCAAGTACGACTTTGGGTTACCTACGATGTAAATGATCAGCTATTTCTAGAGAATTGAAGCCCAACATTGCCTGAGAAACTACCCGAAATTTTTTTGGATGCAGTCAGTTTGAAAATTATATCAAAACAATGTATTGATCCATAATCTATATATATATTGAAGTCGAGATCCTGTGACATACATGAGAGAAAAAAGAAGGTGAAAATCAATGCATAATCTTTAAGCCAAAAAGTTATCCTGCGGGTGTTCGACCAAATTTTACGGGTCATTGTTTTATTTCTAAAAGTGAAAGAAGAAAATCAATACAAATCGACCTCCAAGTCATAGATAGCTGTGCAAGAAAAGAAATATTGTCTACGTCTCCAACAACTTGAGTACTGTCGCCTTTCCTGCGAAGTAAATGATCAGCTAATTCTTAAGTCAATTTCCCGATGGAATGGACTCAAACCCATCAATTGTGATAGAAAATTCAACAAACAGGGCGGAAATTCAACAAACATTTCCAGAAGAATTGTGACTTTTTTTCGGAAAAAAAATGTCCTCATTTTATGTCGTTGCGTAGCTGACGGGTATAATGGACTTTTTATTTGATTTTTCCATGGAAGAACATCCTATTGGCTAGAGGTGATGAATGTACCTTTCAATTTCAGTCCAGCTCCTTTGATTCTCTAACAGAATAGACAAAGGTCACCGCCCTATGCCACGGGAAATTGGCAAAAGATGGTGGGAAAACTTTAAGGAAGAAGGCCAAAAAGATTTGACTATTCATTTACGTCATAAGAAACGAGTCAACACCCGAGTCGTTGGGCAAGGCCAGTTCACCCCATGTGGCTGTGGTACTATTAGATTCTTCCTGTCAGGGAATGTTGAATGGAAATGCGATATGTTTTTTGCGTGAAGAAAATTCTTGCACAGACATTCTTGTAAAGATGGGAGCTGATAGTATTATTGGTGGAACACATCTCGATCTTCTTCCTACTGTTTTGATGATCTGGCTAGAAGGTGATAGTCAGTGCTGCCTTTGTTCAGTATTAGTTTTCTACAGTTTTTCTTTTTTCTTTTTTTTTTTAATTTAAATTTCTCCCTTTATGTTAAAAAATATATATAAAAAAAATAATTAAGAGTTGTTCTTAAAGAAACAGTGAAATATAAGAGCCAAATGCACCAGAGTTCTTTTCCATTTTCCATGTTGAGGAGCCGTCCATTGACTTTGACAATTAACCTATGTTGACTTGTCTGTCCATTCCACTTCATTATTTGTTTTTTCCTTTCTTTTTTTCTATTTTTGTTAAAAGGGCATTTTAAATACATCAGCCTCCCACACTTTCCAATGTAATAAAAAAATCATATATATATATGTTATAACCAGCAGTTTATTAGCAGACATGACACACGTGTCACAGGATTCAAGCTGATTAGTTTAATGTATGGCTTACGCTTACAGTTAGCTTGATGTATGGCTTATGTTTATAGACATCTACCCGATCGCATCAAAACAACTTCAATGTAGTTCCCCAGGCAATGGCATAACCTTCAAGTCTTCTCTCCACCTTCAGATTATAAACAAGCAGCGTGAAGAAAAATTTTGAGGAAAATCTTATCAGAGCCCTTTGAAAAGTTGGATAAATGGCATCAATATTCTAAACTAGGCTGATTTGATCTTTTGTTTCAATGACTTACATTAGTTCGTAAGAAAATAAAGATACAATAATTTATAATTGATTAAAAAATTTTAAATTTTAAAAATTAAATTTATAAAATTTATTAAAAAAATTACGAATTAAAAAAATATTTTATATTAAAAAAATAAAGAGAGACTTATAATATTATAATAAAAATTTATAATTAATTATATTTTAAGATTTTGGGCGATAAATGACGTTAAAAATTTAATAATTGTCATCTAATCATAAAATTAAAAAAAAATTATCAAAATTCTATTTTTCGAAGGTGTTATCCATAATTCAAAGTGTGGTTTTCTTTTTTCCCTATAAATTCAGGCACCACCGTAAAACAACAGATCACATAGAATTATTCCCTTGAAACAACTTCGCAACAATGCAGAAATTATTTTGTCTTATGGCACTTACTCTCTCCAATCTAGTGCCGAGAGTTTATGGTGATAGTTTCAGCATTGATCTAATTCATGTTGATTCACCACTGTCTCCTTTTCATAACCATTCTCTCACTCCTTCTGAGCTCTTAAGAGCAGCTGCTCGCCGATCAGTCACCCGAAGTGAACAGTTCCAGAAAACTTTAGACCAAAAGACTATCCAGGCTCCGATATCCCCCGGCAAAGGAGAATATCTTATGAAATTTTCCATCGGAACCCCACCAGTTGAAGTGCTTGCAGTTGCGGACACAGGAAGTGAGCTTATCTGGGTTCGATGCTCTCCTCAACAAACACCTTTCTTTGATCCATCCACATCTAGCACTAATCAGGAGCTTCTTTGCAGCTCGCAGTACTGCCACGGGGAGACGATAAAAGGCTGCAGCAGCTCCAACAAATGCGTGTATCAAGTTACCTACGTGGACAGGTCACAAACCCGAGGAATACTAAGCACAGACACCTTCACCTTTGATTCAACTACTGGCCAAGCTGTTGCCTTTCCCGCATCAGTGTTTGGCTGCGGATATGAGAACCAGTTTCCGAACCCAGCAGTTGGACTTGTTGGTCTTGATATGGGGCCATTGTCACTAGTCTCTCAATTAAGGGAACAGATTGATCATAAGTTCTCCTATTGCCTGGTTCCCTCTTCGTCAAGCGCTACAAGCAAATTGAGATTCGGACCAGACGCAATTATATCGGGCGCAGGAGTCGTTTCGACCCCAATTGTCACCGGATACAACGCGGGTTCCTACTACCTTACACTTCAAGGCATTAGCGTTGGACCAAAAAGAACACAGACTCCTCAGAGTCAGGGCAATATCATAATTGACTCTGGAACTACTCTGACATTCCTGGAAGCCAGTTTTTATAATGAACTAGAAGCCATTGTGACAGAGACCATTGGTGGCCAAAGAGAAACAGACCCATATCAGAATTTCAAGTTATGTTATGGAGCACAATCAGCCGCTGCTATCGGGTCTCTCGAAATGGTGTTCCATTTCTCGGGGGCTGACCTCCTCCTCCAACCCGCCAGGACATTTCAACCTGTTGATAATTTGATTTGCATGGGCATAGTCCCAAGTAATGGGTTGTCCTTCTTTGGCAACTTGGGTCAGGTGAATTTCCAAGTGGAGTATGACCTCCAAGCAAGGCAGGTCTCTTTTGCACCAGCAGACTGCACCCTGAAATAGTTGCTTTGGTTATAAAATTTCAACTTAATTATACTATAGTCCATGTATTACTATAATAAGCGTGGGTTTCAATTTCCCATTTCATCATTCCTCCTGCATCACTGCACAGTGTTGATCAGAAATTTTGAATTAAGCTTAAATCAATAACACCGTAAACGTCACACTGTAACGCGCTGGTATGAACTCTGATGCAGCAAAAAACTTACAAGCCAATTATGATGAATTATGTAACGAAGCACCGTATTACAATAAAATGTTAAAAATATCTTTCTGTCCTAACTGGGCTTGCCTTCTAGTTAAGTTCGCTTCTTCTGAGGGTGAACTTTTTGGTCATGATACTCGAGAAAGGAACTGATAATTTAGTCGAGATTCCACCACAAATCTAATCTCTGTCGTTAATTTATGAAAATGATTTCAAATGATCAAAGGACAGGTTGAAAACGCCTACTACAAAAGATAAAATCACCAAGTTTCAGTAACAAAAAAATTGAAAAAGAAAAAAGAAGAAAGAGAAAAGATTGAAACCCTTGGAAACATCAACAATTCAGAACTCTCCGGTTTACCTTTTAAACAGCAAGCAACGAGTGGGACTCACATTATTGAGAATTTCGAAATGAATTACCAGAATCTTGAAAGCCGATCACACTAATATTCTTTAAGTCTTTAACACCGCCTAATACCCCCAAAACTTCCAACGGGTTTTGTTGTTGGGTGATAGCAAGTAACATTTTATTTTATGAACTTCTGATATTACTAATTATTTAAAATTTTAAGATATTAGATTATGAATCTTTGTCTTTTCTATCTTACTTTGCTCTTTACTCTCTTTTTAATGTGATATTTTTTTAAATCTCTTTTAACTTTTTTTTTTTAATTGAGACTTGATTAAAAAAATAAAATATAATAATAATAATAATAATAATTATTATTATTATTATTATTATTATTATAATTACAATTCGGTAACCGATGGAGGATCGAATTCTGGACTTGGTGAGCCTAACCTTCGTTAGCCCAAAGTGGTTACAAAGCGGTATAACCAAGTCAAATTATTGTTGCCCATAAGGTCAAGTTATGGTCCATGACGTGTCACTCAGTAACCTCTTGTCTGGTTTTTTCCCATCTTCATTGAAAGGGAATTATGTAGAGAAATGTATTGTGCTCATAGTAAACTCTCAGTGCACAGCCTAAATCAAATTATTGAACAAGAGGAATAATGTCTGCCCATCCAAATTTGGAGGCCATTTTGCTTAATAAGATAATAAAACCCAGCTGCCCTATTGTTTCCTGGTCATTTACATATACTTAAGGAAGAAGACTAATCAACCATAACAAGGCCGGCAGAGGATCAGGCCCATATCAAACGCCTACCCCTTTCGGTTGACTTTTTCTTTGAAGAAATTAGGTGGATTTGAAGGTGTTCCTTCAATATCACAGTCAATAAACTCTTTGTCATTAGGTCTGCCTTTGTGTGTTCTCGTCCAGCTAGATTATCTGAATCTGAAGGGTGGTATTGTTCTCCCGAGTTCTCCATTCTTGAAGCCTGCATGCATCTCTACTCCCTAGAAAAGATTAAAGAATAACAAGAGGATTTTATATAAGTTGCCCCTCTTCAGCTTTTACTCATATCCTCTAGAATAGTGGGGAGAGCGTGGATGAATTGATCATGGTTTGTGCATTTGCTTACAACATAGTTAAGTCTTGTATCTACTTGAATTCAGTTCTCATTTTTCTCCATATTGTTTGCTATGAATTGGTAGTGTATACTTCAGCTGTTTGTGCATGGTATGTGCTAGTAATACAAAATTTTGCCCTTTCACCGCAGAAACTGAGGATTGGACACAGAAAAGGAGCCAAAACATTGAAGGCCGCAATGGCTTCAGCAGAACGACCCGCGAACACGTCTCCACCCACGCGACGCCGGGCGATCGGGGGCCCCCGCCCGCCCCGTCCGCCGCAGAGCGACCGCCCGCCGGTCCTCCTGCGGCGCAAACAACCAAAACCCCGGCGCAAGTCGGCCAAGGAAATCAAAAAGCGAAGGGCGTCGCCCCGTCGCCCCGGGAACGGTGCGCGCTGCAATGGATCTCTTAATTGGTAAGATTGTGTCCGCAATACAAAATGAAGCATCATCACTAGGAAGTGTGCGTTATGAGCTAGAAGAGCTCAAGCGTGAGGTGGTAAGCATGAGATCCTTTCTACAAGACGTGGGGATAAATGAAATGCACTCTGAAGGACAGAAGACATGGGTGGCAAATGTCAGAGATGCTGCATACGAGGTTGAAGACATCATTGATGAGTTCACATATCAGATGAATCAGCAATGGATTGAAGGTAGTTTCTCCAAGTTCTTACACAGACTTATTCTCTTTCCAAGGAGATTTTGGATAATGCATCAGACCGCCTCAAAGCTGCAGAAGATCAAGAGAACTATCAAATCCATACATGACAGAAACCAAAGATACGGTGTTGGGCACAAAGACAGAGCAAGTTCTAAAGATGATCACAGATGGCTAATGAACTGCCGGGAGTTATCACGTTTTGTCAACGAAGATGATCTTGCTGGCGTCGAACAAGAGAGTCAATTGTTGACAAGATGGCTAATGGATGAAGAACAACATCGGACAGTTATTTCAGTTGTTGGGATGGATGAATCAGGCAAGACGGTTCTAGTTGCTAACTTCTTTAAAAAGAGACTCAGGTGTGATGCGTGATGTTGATTGCTATGCATGAATTACTGTGTCCCAAACATATCCAACAGATAATTTATTTAGGAGCTTGATCAAAGAACCGTATCAGTCGAGGAAGGAAATGACTCCTACAGACTTGGGGTGCCATGGGTCACGGCAAGTTGGTAGAACTGCTTATGAGCTACCTAGAGCCAAAAAGGTGCCTAGTCGTCTTGGACGATGTATGGGATAGAAATCTGATGAGGGAAATAGAAGTAACACTACCAGATAATCAGCTCAAAAGTCGAATCGTGGTTACAACTCGAATAGAAAGTGTCGCTTCTTTTCGCTATGGTGCTAAAAGCCATGTGTTACAGATTCAACCGCTGGCCAAGAGTGAGGTTCGGGAACTCTTTTGCAAGAAGGCACTCTCAACTTCTCCGAATAGGTCATGTCCGAGAGAGATTGAGACATTGGCTTGGGAACTTGTGGAGAAATGTGAAGGACTACGTCTAGCAACCGTGACTTTGGGAGGACTCATGTCATCCAAGAATTCAATAGTGGAGTGGAGAAACATTTCCAGCAACTTGAACTGGCAACTAAGCCATGATTTGATGCTTGAGGCACTAAAGAGCATTTTACTGCTCAGCTTCGAGGATTTGCCATACCCGCTGAAGCAATGTTTCTTGTATCGATGCCTTTTCCCAGAAGATTATTTGATTCAACGAGAACAACTTATAAGACTCTGGCTAGCAGAAGGATTCATCCAACCCATCAGCAGGATTACTCCCGAAGACTTGGCTGAAAGCTATCTCATGCAGCTCATCTCTCGAAAATTGCTTCAAGTTGTACGGGGAAATGACTATGGAAGGCCAAAAGCTTGTAAGATGCATGATCTTATGCGTGAGCTTGCTTTGTCAATATCAGAAAGAGAGAAGTTTTGCGCTGTGTATGATGAGAAAGTAGGAATTGAAGAGTGTGAAGCTCGCCGCTTATCCATTCATAAAACTGATGGTGACATCCAATCATGCAGTATGTCACAGCTCCGCTCATTCTTCTTTTTTAGCGACTGGGCTCTCAATCCATCCCGGCGACAACGCTCCCCAAATTTAAATTGCTTAGGATCTTGGACCTAAAAGGTGTGCCAATTGAAAAGTTGCCAGATGAATTGGAGTGCTTATTCAACTTGAGGTACTGGAACTTAAAAGGAACCCGAGTGACAGAACTTCCAAATTTCATTGGAAGGCTACACAGCCTTCAAGCCTCGGACACAAGGACCACACGGATAAAGGAACTTCCAAATGCAGTAGCTACACTACCAAAGTTGAGGTATTTGCTAACACCTTGTCATAATAGTGGAAGTTGGACAGAATTCCACCATGTTGGTGGAACAAAAGTAACCTTTGAAATCGGCAAATTAAAGAAACTGCGAATCTTATCTTGCGTTGAAGCAACAGGCAGCACAAAGAGAGAAGTTCGACGCCTGCGCCAACTTGTTAGGATTGGTATTACGGATATCGGGGCAACAGATGACGTGGACCTGTGCTCCTCAATCCAGAACTTAGATAAATCGCAAAGCCTGTTTCTAATGGAAGAAGATGAAGAGGAATACCTCCAAATAGACACATTATCCTCACCCCCACCTCAGCTTACAGTGCTAATTCTGGTTGGGAAGCTGGAAAGGGTAACACGTTGGTTCTGCTCCCTTCAGTGCCTCACAACATTGGATTTGCATTGGTCTAGACTATGGGAAGATCCTCTCCCCTACATCACAGCACTGCCTAGTTTGGGACGTCTTGTCTGCAGAGGAAATGTTCCTCGTCTCCTGCATGAGTTTAAAATGCACTTCCCCAAGGCATTGAGTGCCTGACCAATCTTCAAACTATTATATTTTGATATCTCTGCCCAAAAATCTTTTGACGTATACCGATAATGCAAAGTTGCAGCACATCCCCAAGATTCTGCTTAGAGGTACAGTTCCGCGGGTGTATAATTAACAATCATTGCTACAGAATGGTCTTTCTTATACCTATTCCAACAAACTTGGAAGCAATCTTCGGCTAAAACACAAACGAACTACCGATAGCAAGCTGTTCCATTGTTAATATTTTGATTACTTAAAAAAAAAAAAAAAAAAGTTTTATCTCAACCCCATTTTTCTCATTAAGTAAATTGTCTAAATTTCTCTCGCAGACTGTGAGGTGAAGGAGCCACCGGTTTGGTCCGGGGAGACTCTGCTTCAGCACAAAACCGATTTCCTCGTACAATAAGTTGTGCTAATGTTTAAGGAGTTTCTTACAACCAAACATTTGAGACCAACTTCTATTTTTCGAGTTCTATAAGACTCTCAACGTTCTGGTATTTTAATACGCCTACTGTAGTTTTGCTGGGCTGAATCGCCGTACCAGTAAGCTCAATGTGCTCAAGCATGCGCTTATTGGGGGATTCAAGTTCTCAATTCGGCACGTTGTTACGAGCCAATTATGATCACTTACCGAGTACCGCATTGCGCATTACAACATAAATGTTACAGAGACTATGTTTCATTGTGCCCCAATAACCGGGCTTGCCTTCATTCATTTTCTCGCCAATTCTAAGCAACCAAACACAACCCCCCCTGGAAAATTCATCGACGATTATCTTACATTTTCCACACAATTATCCTTTTCCTCTTGCATTTCGAGAAATTCGCCAGCGCCGCGCCGTCAACATCATTTTCTGAATTTTCTTTTTCTATTTTCTTTTTTTTTTTTCAAGAAAAAACCCATCGCCGCGTGGATATTATTATTAAGCTGAATCTTTCAGATATTGATTTAAAATGGCTCGCGGGTCAAAGCAATTTTTTATTGATAAATCGCGCGTGCTTCCAAATGATTTTTTTTTTTTTTGGTTGTTTTTGTTTTTGTTTGGAAAGGCAATTGAATAGCTCCTCAGTCTTTGTGCACCCCCCAACCAAAGTGTTGTGAATCAAGCAAAATTGTGACGGGGAAAAAGATTGGTGCGGCGAGAGGAGGCTTTTTTTTTGTTTTTTTTTTTTTTTGGTAAAAAGGCAAAAAAAGAAAAAAAAAAACTCTCCTTGTTGTTGGGAATATTAGATTTGATTTGATTTATCAGAAATAATACTGCATGAACGTAAATATTTTAATGCGGATAAAGAAACTTATTATAATATCGCTTCATACTATCTTAATTGTTGAGCAAACACTCTTGCTTTTTTTTTTTTAAACATAATTACTATGAACGATAAAGTTCGTAAATATATATAATAAACGGCAATAATGCCACCTTCTTCACATGATTTCATTCGCTTGGACGGTGAGGCACTACTGAGGGCGGTGGTGGATTGAGGCATTAAAGATGACTCGTTAATCTCTCAATTTAACTTCCCCCACCGCCCCCCCCTCTTTTTTGTTTTTTTTTTTTAGAAGAGACCCTTATTTTTATTAGATTGGATTAGTAATGTTATAAATACTTTTATTTAACAAAAATTTTGTCTTTTTAATTAAATAATACTTTATTACACTTAAATGATTAAAATTCTAAAATTTTTTAAATATAAATTATGAGATTTTAATTTTTAAAAATATCTAATAAATGTGTTAGTAAGTAAAAAAATTATTATTTTTACTATAAATAATTAAATCACTATTTCAAAAATTTTAAATTTTAATTCCGTGAAGAGCTATGAAATTCATAAAATAAATGAAACTTTTTTTTTTCATAATTTACAATTAAATAAATCTTTCAATGAAAAGAGGAATTATTGATCAAAATTTATAACTATACGGTATTTAAGAGAAAAAAAACCGCATTATTTCGTAGGAAAACATTGATGAAAGCATTAATACAATATTCCTCGCATTTCTCACATGTCGAGTTTGTCGGTCAACCAGAATGGCTCACGTGTAAAGACAATCAGAACGTCCCCATCTCATATTTTCTCGGGAAGTTGAAAAGACGAACAAGGGCTTTTATTTTGGCCAGCCAATGCAGACGATCAGTGGCAATTAAAGTAAATAAAGCGAATAATATAGGGACAATCTCCCAGCCCGGTTTGGCTTCCTCACACCCTTTTGTTTTGAATATCTAGAAGGAGCCATTTCCGTTGTCTCAGCTCTCGGGAGAGAATGGATAGAAAATTAGTCCAAAAAAATAAAAAATCTCGAGAGAGGAGAAAAGTTTCCAACTTTAAGATTAAACAAGAATGACAATGGATACAAAATTAGAGAAAATGAAAGAAAGTGAGAGGAAAAAGATAAAGAAGAAATGCCCTTCTTTTGTTTTCACCTAAAAAGTTTACAGGGGGACTCATTTCAAGATAGGATGTTTGCTCCTGGTTTCGGAAGTCCCCTTTAGAACTTCCGGGGACCCCAGCTTCCTTATGGCATTCTTCTTTATTTCAGGTATTGAATTTTCTTTTCTTTTTTTTTCTTTCTTATTTGTATGTTGTTTATATATATGTAAGTTCAAGCTTATTTGGGGATGTGGGTGTTAAAATTTGGCTATTATTCTGTGAAAAACGGCCAGTGTGGTTGGTTTGCTAATTAGGGATTTTGGTTTTGGGATTATATTTTCCTTGATATTAGTTTCTTGTTATTTAGAAAGTACATTTTGAAGGCTCAATGGGTTTTCTTTGCTTGGCCTTTTGGGATGTTCATGAATTGTGAAGTTTGGAGAGGTTATGTGAGCATTAGCCTGATGGGCATGCTAAAAATTGTCTCTCTCTCTCTCTCTCTCTCTTTTTTTTCTTTCATGTTGCTTGGTAATAACTAAGACCACCAAATGAATATAGGACCATGATGTTAAAATCCATGCACTTCGTCTCCAAATAATATGACAGTTTTTCTGATGATGTCAATGAAATAAACATATGACTGAAAGTTTGGTTCTTGCGTGTTAACATTTGATCAACCCTGATCTGCTGAATGGTGCATTGGTCAAGAATTAGATTTGATCTTCTTTTTAACAATTTTGCTGATAAAAGATGTCTATAGAAAAAAGAACAATTTGGACCACTGTTTTAGGGTCCTTTCTAATCTTTATGTTATCATTTGTGTTGTCACCAAGTTATGGTCTTGTTGAAGAAAATTATGGTATATCATCTAGTCTATCAGTTTCATGGAATGTGATTTTATTTGTTTCTAGTTTTGGTGAGGACTTCCCAATTTTTCAGTCTTGACATCTTTGTTGCATAGTCTTACAATTAGTCAAAGAGATAATAGAGGTCATGTGGAAGCATTAGACTGTTAAAATTTTTTTAGTTCGGGTTTTCCGAACTTTTCTGGTAGTTGACTACTCCATGCATGTAAACTGTTTAAGTTCTGAATCCTCAATTCTTTTACTTGGGCATTCTTGAAGAGTTCTGTAATGCATGAAGCATTTTCATACTTTCAATGCTCTTGACTTTGGTGAGTTCTGATCGCAGTCACTGTTACACCTTACCATGTTGAAGACTGCTGAAACTATTGGAGATGTTTTAAGGGCACCTGAAAATGGAAGCTCACTTGATTATTTTTCCTGCCACACTCATTTTCCTGCATCTTATTGTTCTTAATCATGCTGCACAGCAAGTAAAGTTTTTCACTGCATGTGTGTTTGATTTACACAATTCTTTTCACCTGATTGCCATGGTGCTGGATTAATTCCAGCTGAGTTTAGTTAAATGCAGAGGAATACAAACAGTATTACAATGGAAAGATTAGATAAAAAAAAGTTTCATATAATTCAAGGGAACCTGGACATGATGGTTTTCAGTTTCCATCTCAGGCATATGTGGACCCTGTGAACAATATAGGACTTCTCAGCCTAAATTGGTCTGAAGCTAAGCCTGTTCTTAATTTCTCCATCCAGAGAGGTGAGGAGTTTGCTCTTGAATTTATGTGTGATCGAGCTAACCCTAAGAAGCCTTTAAACCCAAATTCTTGGGGTGATACCAGTTTTGAAACTGGTTTTATGGAGCTAAAAGGCATTTTGGGCATTAGTCATACAGGATCTGAAAGTGGGTCCAGTAAATCAATGCTCACCATAGTAGAGCAAGGTCCAAGGGAAGTTGAAAGAATAAACATGTCCTCCTATGACAAAAAAGGCAGTTATGGCTCCAATCAATCCGTTCCACAAACTTCACCAGGTTATGAAAGTCGAGGAGCTATAAATGGGTATGCCTCATCCCGAGCTTCTGACTGGTACTCTAACAGGATGAAAGTACTTTGCAGCTTTGGTGGGAAAATCTTACTCCGGCCGAGCGACAGAAAGCTCAGGTATGTTGGAGGTGAAACACGAATTATGTGCATAGCAAGGGACATTTCTTTTCAGCAGCTGAAGCAGAAAATTTTAGCAATTTACAGTGAAGCTCATGCCATAAAATATCAGCTTCCTGGAGAGGATCTTGATGCCTTGGTTTCTGTTTCATGTCATGAGGATTTGCTTAATATGATGGAGGAATGGAATGACGTTGAAGATAGAGAAAGTTCCCAGAAACTTAGATTGTTTCTCTTCTCAATGAGGGACTTGGATGATGCTCAGTTTGGTCTGGGTAGTATAGAGGGTGATTCTGAGATGCAGTATGTAGTTGCTGTCAATGGCTTGGACATGGGATCTGGAAGAAGCTTGACCACACATGATTTGGCAAATTCTTCGGGAAATAACTTAGCTGAGTTGGATAGATCAAGCATTGACAGAGAGATGAGTCAAGTTGATACCAAGGCTGTTGGGATTGGCACTTCACATTTGATTGGAACTGTCCACTCTTTCCAACCAATTGTTCAAAGTTCCCCCAGTGTGCATGAAATCTACCCACAGTTTTGTCAACGCCAAATGATGGATCACCGAGCAACTAAGCAACTGTATTTGCACTGTCATTACAGCACCTCTAATTACTCTCCTCCTTATTCAACATCCATTTGTAGGTTTATGAATCAAGAAGGCTGGATGAATGACAGGCAGCCTCATGATGGCTTTCAAGTGCAGAATTCATACTTGTTTGTGAAAGAGTTGAAGCCTACATCTGACCTCTCAGTTCAGCAAGCAGTTGATGCTGAAAAGACTCATCCCTCAGGAAAAGTTTATCCTGTTCCTGTAGATGAAGCACTAGGCGCAGTTTCCATGCCAGGAGGTGGCTTTCAAGTACAGAATTCACACACATTAAAAGAGGTGAAGGCGACACCTGGTCCTTCAATTCAGCAAGCAATTGATGCTGAAAAGACTTGTCCTCTAGAAAACATTTACACGGATCCAGTTGATGAAATATCAGATGCAGTTTCCATGCCAGTAGGAAATGCACATTCTTTGCCTCCAAAAACTGGTGGAAAGTGCCAGCACCCTGTAAAGGTCTCTTCCTCTTCTGATGCTACAAACATAGTACATGTTCCCAAATTTTGTGAAGATGATCAATGTTCTGCATCTAGTAACACATTTGGTCCAGGGTATACTGACGCTATACCAAATTCAATTGGTCTGAGCTACCTTGAACCATCTTTACCAAGTCAGAGAGGTTATTATTCAGAGAGGATACCCAGGGAGCAAGCAGAGTTGCTGAATAGATTATCAAAGTCTGATGACACACTTGGTTCTCAGTTTCTTATTTCTCTTGCTGACATTGCTGAGGGAAGTAGAAATGCAGAATCTGTTGAAAAGCTGCCTGGAGGTAACCTGGTTGCACACACTGAACCCTCTGTGTCTGCTGGAAATCCATTTTATGCTGTTACTCATACTGTTGATGATGGACTTCCCCAACTTCAAAAGAACAAAAAGTTTACTGATCTGGCTTCTCATACAAATACACAGTTTTCAGATTCTGAAGCTGTGTTGGAATGTGGGCCCAAACCAGCAGTACCAAGTGTTGGGGATACTGGAGATTGTGAAAAAAGAGGTAGGCTTCTTAACGCTGAATGTGAAATAGATAATATCACAGCTAATTTGGAGAAAGTCTTTGCTGATGGAACTAGAGAAGCTGGATCTCGACATTTGACCACAGCCAATGCAACTTCTGTCATGCACCATAGAGATCCTGCATCTGATGACTCTCAGTGTGCAGACATTGCCGACAATGATATTTCCAGGGATACCAATCTAGGACAATTGGAGCCACCAAAGAAGAATGGAGACATCCAAATAGATATTTATGACGGATTTCCTTGTGATCTCCTTTCTGAGATATTCTCAAAAGGGATATTTACTGATGGTCCCTCTGGTATTAGTCTGGCACACAGAGAAGGAGCTGGTGTTAGTGTGAACATGGAAAATCATGAACGCAAGCACTGGTCATATTTCCAGAAGTTGGCACCGGAGGAGTTTGTTCAGAATGGCGTTTCTCTTCTTGACCAGGGTCATCTTGGTACTCCATCTGCTTTCATGAAAGCTGATAGTGAGCATATCATATCCTACCAACATATGCCTTCAACAACAGATAGATTTTCAATGGGCCATGAATATTCCCAACTCAAATTTGATGAAAACAATCAGAATAAATTACCTGGAATAAGCAGAGTTGAGTCCACAATGCTGCCAGATTTTGATCATAACAAGATCAAGGAAAGTGAAAGCATGCAATTTGATGCTGTGATTGAAAACCTCAAATCATCGGAGTCACAGTATGAGGTATCATTTTTTAATGGTGATTTGATTTGAGAAAATATATTTGTGCATGTTAGCTGAAGTTCACTCGATTGTTTTAGGATGGCAACTTAGAGAACACAAATGTTGGGCTACCTCCATTTGATCCTTCTTTGGTTGATTTTGATGTCAATACCTTGCAGGTATGGTGTCTATATCTGTTGGATGTGATTACAATGAAATGAAGCAGCATGCTTCCTCTGTTTTATTTTCTTTGCCTTTTCTTTTCATTTTTCAAAATTCTCATCTAAGGTGTGCTTAAATTATTAATGTACAAAAGTTTTCAATTTTTTTGACCTAGCAAAGGCTACTGACTCTTTGTACTATCTGTAAAATTTCTTTCTACATTCATTGCTTCTCCTCGAAGTTTGTCAGTCAGTTTTCTTCTTTTACATTGATTTATACAGCAGATCATAAAAAATGAAGATCTTGAAGAGCTGAGAGAATTAGGTTCTGGCACCTTTGGGACTGTGTATCATGGAAAATGGAGAGGAACAGATGTTGCCATTAAGAGGCTAAAGAAGATCTGCTTTGCTGGTCGTTCATCCGAGCAAGAGAGATTAGTAATTGTCTCTCAACTATTAAGATTCATTTGCTTTTTGGTGTGATGAGCACTTTGCTGCCTTCTCTTTGGTTCTTTATCAATCTTTCCTATACCAATGGGATACAACTTATATGTTATAATCCAACATCATTGCCATCTTCAGACATTAGAGTTTTGGCATGAAGCTGAAATCCTTTCAACGCTTCACCATGCCAATGTGGTGGCATTTTATGGTGTTGTGCAAAATGGACCTGGTGGAACATTAGCTACCGTGACTGAATACATGGTTGATGGCTCTCTTAGGCATGTTTTACTGCAGAAAGATAGGTAAGTACTGCAGTTTGTACAGTCTTGAATCTCAGTTTTTCATCTGTAATCTCATTGTAATGCATGCTTTTTCAGAGTTTTATTCAAGATGTTGTGGTGTCATAAAAATCTTTTATATATAAAACCTCCCAAGAATTTAAAAAGCGCAAAATCAGTGAATTGTGAGTTCTTGGCATTGATTCAAAGTGTTGCTAATGTGGATTCAGCTTATTCTTTCATCACCCTCTGCTTTTAATTACACTTTCATCTTGTGTGAACTTGCAGGTGTTTAGATCGTTGCAGGAGGCTATTGATAGCAATGGATGCTGCATTTGGAATGGAATATTTGCACTCAAAGAATATTGTGCATTTTGATTTGAAATGCGACAACTTGCTCATAAACTTGAAAGATCCCCAACGGCCAATCTGCAAGGTAAACTCTAATAGTGTGACAAAAAGCCAATGCATTGCAGGTTTGTTGTTCCAGGGTGGGCCTTAGTGTAACAGTAAAGTTACTCTATTGTGACTTGGAGGTTACAAGTTTGAGCATGGAGCCCTTTTGTGAAAACAAGGCTAAGGTTGCTCACGTTTGGCCCTTACTCAAACTTCACAGTATGCTGGGACACTCTTAATTAAAAATTTGGTGTTCATTTGTGAACAAGTCTGACAGAATGGATGGTCCAGGTCGGTGATTTTGGCCTGTCAAAAATCAAGCGCAATACCTTGGTCTCACGGGGTGTATGGGGAACTTTACCTTGGATGGCCCCAGAGCTGCTAAATGGCAGCAGTGACAAGGTATCTGAAAAGGTATATTCTCTCTCTGTGCCACCCTCCCCCAGGATGTTACAAGGATGGTAACAGTAGATTGGTGAGCACCAAATTAGTGACAGAGATGGCAGAAATTCCAAGCTATTCATTATTGAATTGGGCTTATTAAGTGTAATTGTGCATGCACCATTCATTATGATTAGGAAGACTAATATAGCAATTTGGTCTGTGCAGTGTCATATTATCTTGCTTTCCATAATCTCCACTTTATGAAGTTTTGTGTCCCTTTTGTGTTCACTTGCATGTGCTGATCCTTAGGTCGACGTGTTCTCCTTTGGCATTGTCTTATGGGAGATTCTCACTGGTGAGGAGCCTTATGCCAACATGCACTATGGCACAATCATAGGTGCGACATCATTGCTTTCTTGTATCTTTTCTCTGGGTTTGTGCTATTCAAATTCTAGAACCATAATATTTCATGCATTATGGAGATTCTTATCAATTGCATTACGCAATCCTTTCCAGGAGTCAAAAGACCAATGAGATAGTTAGCTGGGTAACCCACTAGGATGTTTCCGCATATCAGAATGCCATTATGACACAGGATGGAAGCATGAAACAATAATCCAAAAAAAGGCCATTAAGCCTTAGGGGAATTCTGGAATCCATTAAAGAAGAAATAAAAGGTCTCAAAATGATTAGTTTATTGAATTGGTGATTGATAGATTAATATACTTATTAGACTGACTACAGAAAGAAACTTAAGGCCTATGTCACTACTTTTCTAATCCTTGAATAACTAATCAGGAAATAAAATAACAAGATATTTAAATTCATAAACTTGCTCCTAAAGTTACTTCCTCAATAATATCTTAACTGAAACTCCTAACAAGGCTAGAATATTATAAAAACAACTAAATGAACTATAAAAAAAAAGAATAATCAAAAGTGCTACATAAATGTAGACTAGTAGGTAGCAAGATAGGGCAGACAAGTGGAAGTAGGAGGTAGAAATAGCCATGTGTAAGTGGGTCCCGTGGGACTCACTCTCTGAAAATGTTAGTTCACTTAGCTTCACGGTTACAAGAATAACAAGATGATGCAACCAATGTTCTGAAGGATTTCTCGCTGAAAAATGTCAAGTACTACATGCGTGTTGTTGAACAATAATAGATGAAGTCTCATATTCACTAGTGAAGTCAATTATTAGTGATGCATGGTGTAACTGGCCTCGGCTTGAAATCCTAAACTGGATATGCTAGCTGTTAAATCAGAACAGAGTTTTGTGATTTCATACAAGAAGACTCGAAGTTTTTTAGTCCGTTACTATTATTGCATGCAGATCCACCCAGCATATGTGATCTGGAACAATTATGAACAGTATCAATAATAATTGCGCAATATATGTGTGCACATATTATGCAACATTGTGTGAAATATCTCTTGATGTACAGGAGGAATGGTAGATAACACATTGAGGCCAATCATTCCAACTTTCTGTGATCCTGAATGGAGAAGGTTGATGGAGCAGTGCTGGGCCCCTAATCCTTCATTCAGGCCTTCCTTTACAGAAATTGTCAGTCGTTTGCGCATTATGTCAACAGCTGCTGGCCAATCCAAAGGGCACAGCAACAAGGCATCAAAGTAACATTCTGAAAATTCCTTTTCATCCCGCTTTTTCCACGATGTCACATGGTTGATTATTTCAACTGTACACAGCAGAGCCAGCTTTGTCTCATATAGTACAAGGGAGAAGCTGGCTTCCATAATGTTTTTTGATATGGAAGATCTTCTCTCTAGAATAATTATCCAAAAAATTATTTTCTTCGGAAGGTTATATAAAGAACTGAAATTTGTTGCCTTCTGAGCTGTTACCAGGGTTATTATCATTGCTCTTGAGTCTGTTTATAGGTCATGGTCAATAGGTTGTATTTGAATTTGGACAAGGGCCTGATGAGGAGGGTCGTGGGAAAATTGGCCTCTTATCAAATATTGGTATGTTATAAAGGAAAGTCTGAAAACTCGGAGGTTTTAGGTGCTTTAGTTCAGGGAATTTTGTGTTGGCTAGTGCTTAAAGTTGCATGTGATTAGTTGTATTGGTGGGGTGTCCATGCATGCTAAAGCCAAACAATGGTTTGGCATGTTTCAACTTTTGCACGAGAAATTTATGTAAAAATGGAGACAAAAGAGCAGATATTGAAAGAAACCCAACCATTGTTGTTTAGACCATTGTGCTTGCTAATTGGTCAAATATTTTTCTTGTTTGCTTTGCTTGTGACTCTTAACTGATGGAAGGAATTCAGATGCTGGCTGCTGTTTTTAGCCACATTTGGTAGCATACGCTGCTCCCAGTTTGCCAGCAGAAAACAGCGATATCATACTTGGCATCAAAGCTCGGACTTTCTACACGAGTTTGACCAGTTTACATCAGCCGTCTATGCTGTTCAATTTTGTGATTGTTCTTTTAATGAAAACCTGGCGGGACAGATCATATACTTTTTGTCGTTATGCAACTTATATTTTTGGGAATTATTAGTAGAATTTCTTTGCACCTATATATATATATCTTAATTTTAAACGACCTTTAAATGTTCTGCAGTAGATCCGAGATGTGAAACTACGTAATTCTCAATTTTGAAAAGTAGGATGAATTCATCGACGGTTGGTGGGCCTTAGATTTGATAGACCCTGTCTTAGCTACAGAGGATACCGTAGAGTCTAATGGTGACTTTGGCCTAAGTCTACAAGGAGATTGATTTACATGCAAGCAATGCCCTTTTTTGAGGTTAAAAAATTTCAATGCAAATTTCAGGAAGGGGTTTTTGTTTGGGGCATGGATGATTGAGCAAAACCTGGTTTGCATTTTCCAGCCCCAGTTGGGTCCAGATTGTAGATTCATTTTGTAAATGAGTCTAAAACTAGGCCAACTCTGAGGGGTTGTAAGGAAGTGTTATTTTGAGACTCGGTGAAAATCCTGATGCACAAATGTGCATCATCATCGGGAAATAAAAAAAAAAAAAAATTGGGATGATCATACATGGTTACAAGATTAATCCACTTGATTATATGCTTCAGAGGATTAGGAAGAGGAGGAAGAAGAAGTAGCCTTGTGCACTTGCCATGCAGATGCCAGCATGATGGGCCTTCCTTTCCATCCAAGGAGGAGACAGCCTTTCTCACTGGCTAAAGTGTAACCATCACATCCATAAACAGACAGCATCATTCTGGCTTGGCTCATGCACTTCAACCCTACAACCTGAAACCCAGATCTCCCTAGTTGCCTCCTCCATTGCTCTGCCCTCTCGTGCCTTTCCATCCTATCTGAACCTTCATAAGCTATAATGTTCCTGATTTCCTCTGCAAAGTGAAGCTTCTCTATCTTCATCCTCTGCAGACTATTCCGGGGGAGACTAACTTCAAGGGAATCAAAAATGGCTGAATAGTAATGGAGAGACTCAAGAAATCTTCCGAGAAAGAAAGGGCCATTGTGGTTTGCATCCTGTTCCACCACAGTAAGCAAGGCAGGGCTCAGTTTCTTGATTGCTTGCAGGATTGCCTTGAGGCAACCTCTACTCTCCCCGACAAACTTGTGCAAGTGCATAAAGCTATTGACAAATAGTGCTTCACCTTCCCTTAAGTTGAGAGTTTCTCTTGTTAAAAGTGATGGTGTAATAGGCTCTGATATAATGTTAAACCCTAATTGAATACCTGAAGAGCTAGCATCCTCAATGAGTGCTTTCATGGTAGCTTCAAGGTCTGAGAAATTCTGACCATTTGTCAATCCGGTGATCCGGAGCTGCGGTGGTCCCTCAGGCCTTGAAGCAAGAGTTCTTATCAGAGAAGGCCATTGAAGAGTATGCTGCATTCCTAGACCAAGAACATGCAATGAGTCCTTCCCTTGTGCTGCTTGACATATAGCTTCATTTGCAGCCATGAACCCAAAAGCAATGTATGGAGTAGTTTGGTAAAGAAGTTGAAATGCTTCCATTTTCTCCTCAGCACTGATCCTTGAAACATCAATAGCACCACCATTTGAAAAAGTACCGTTGGCATTGACATTATGCAGAAGTGACAATCTAGCCTTCAATCCCACTGCAAAGCACTGGGAAACTCTCTGCAACGAATCACCCCACGGATTAACCGAAGACCAAATTTGGCCAAGCATGGATTCTGCTAGTTGTGTGTCTCTGCAGCCCACAGCCTCAGCACAAGCTAATAACAAATGCACCAAGTGAAGGCCCTGGTCTACTCCATGACTTACCCCTTCCTCACTAGGCACCATGTCAGGAACAGCCGCAAAATCTTCAACCAAGCCACCTATCTCCATTTCATCGCCTTCTACAGTCACTGGAACATCCGCAAATGCATCATTCGCCATTGAAAATGTCTCTGCCTCTTCTTGGAAGTGATCAAAGGCTTCCTGCTTCCCGGGGGACTTGCCGTTGTCGTAGATGCCTTGATCCACATTGATAAAGCTATCCACCAATTCATCCACCTCAGAAGCGTCCAAGTGGGGAGTGTTGATGGTTTCATCAGAAAAGGAGAAGAATTCAATCTCATTCATTGTCTCCTCAAACTCTGCTCCTTGTTCCTGCTCCATTCTAGCAGGACAAAACCTTCTAATTGCAAGATCATCGTTGAGAGTCTCACTCAATGGGAAGGGCATCCATCCGTCCATGGCTTCCATTGTTTCTTGGAGGATTTGGCAAAAGAAATCAATGGTTTAGTGCCTCAAAGATTGTGGGGACTAGCAATTAATAGGTTACAATCATTGTGTTTCCTTCTTTCAAATAATGATCAACAAGTATATTCTCTTTGCAATGGGGTGAGCAGATACATCCGATATTTATAGACTATTCTATGAGATGAGATCATTCTTAAATGTCTCAGAAATTCTCAGGTTTGTCAGCATATTTCTTTCCAAAAGAAAAGGGACATCAATCACGGTCAAGGGTTCAATTACAAGTCATATTACCTGGCCTGTTATCTACCTTTTACAGCATTTTAAACTTCAACTTATGAAACTATTACCAATAACACAAAAGAGGGAGAGAAAAATCAATGGATAACAATAAACAAGAAATATAAACCCAATTGAGACCATGTTCTCAGCATAAGAGACTTCTATATTGTGTGATTGAAAAAATAAATAAATAAAACAACAAAAAAAAAATCTTGTACTGTATGTTATAAAAAAAATATTAGATATAAATAATTTTATTTTTATTTTTATAAAAAATAAATTATTTTTATAATCCAAATTTGTCTATTATAATAATAATAATAATAAGAGTAATCTTATTGTTTATATAATCAAGAAAAAACAAATCACATTTTGCAACTAGACCTTGTCTAGGATTCTACCAAAGTTCTTTACTCTTGAAATTATCGGTCCCAAGGAGGGTCCTTTACATTTATAATCCTTTCCTTGTTCCGGAAATGAGATGAAAATAACATCATTAAGTTAGAACTATAGAAATGGTATTCTCCAAATATTTACATATATATATATATATCTTCTTTTTTTTCTTTTTTCTTTTTTTTAACCTTCATATAATTAAATGATACTCTCCAGATATGTGAAGACCATCTAATTGTCACAAAAAAAAAAAATGGACTTTGATTAATGATGCCATGTTGACCATGACCGGCACATAAATGGGCAGGCCGGTTAGTAGTTGTGCAATTAACCTCTCTCTCCGTCTCCTTTCCACGGCCCCAAAGGTACGGGAAATTTGCAGGAACTAAAAATTGTTGAAGTGCAGAAAACTGTCTCCAGCCAGGATGGACTAGCCACTAGGCAACACTAGAAGCCAGAGCGAATATGGCTAAGCATTTAGCAACCCCATTGTTGCTCTTTTTCATTAACCAGACCTAAGTCGTAAGATTTTTGCGTCGGCAGCGAATGCAGTCTATTGACTCCTAATTTTTTTTTTTTTTTTAACAAAAAGAGAGAGAGAGAGAGAGAGAGAGAAAAAAAAAAACTTTAATTTATAGAAAGCCATATCACATCTACAATTAAAAAATTCTTCTAAATAAGTATCAATCTAGACCATCAACATGAATTTGACTTGCAACATTACTCAAGCAAAGTATGTTTATCAGTTCCAAAATTGCGACGTTGTTATCTATACAATGGGTGTCTTAGTGCACCAAACTCTTATACTTGTGTGGAGTATGAAGGGTAATCAATATATGTGATTTTTTCCTTAGTTTTGTAAAGAATTTATTTTTAGAATTCGAACATATAATCGCCAAATAACAATAAATTACTTATTTTGTTACACCAAAGTTTGCCCTTCACATTGTTATGCACATCATCGGGAAAATCTTCCATGGCACTGCACTTTTCTCGACGGTGCCAAGCATACATAATAAAATAAAATAAAATAAAAAAGTTTTATAAATACTCCAAAATTTGGTTAATCACCCAAACAACAAAAACTCTAGAATTTCCTCACGTCTGATCTCACGATCATACCAACCTGAGCATCTAATTTCTTACGAGGCAGTGTTCAATTGAAAAATCAAGGGGGGAAAAGAAAAGATGGGGTTGAAAGAAGAAGACAATCCAAGTACGGTCACAAACAGCTATTGAATATTGTTTGCTTTGTTAGGATTTTTATTCGATGATATTATTGGAAGATGCATGCGTTTTAACTCGCTGTGGCCGGCCTGGCTGGCCTTGAAGGCAGGCAGGCGGATTTACTCATTGGGGCCGGTTTAACTTTGAATGGCCTTAACCAATATGGTTATCCTTCTTCGATTTTCATTGTTTTCATGTGCTTGTCACAAGTTACACTTCCTTTCGGACGGACGGCCAACAAGCAATGAGACATAAGGGGTGGCTTTGTCATTAATTGAATAGATATCTACGATCCCTTTTCAATTCCATGGATCTTGTTTTGTGTGTCTCTGCTTTTGTTTGTGCTTGAACTGTCAAGCCAAGTTGACAATGAAGAAACAGAAACTCATGTGAATAAAAGAGAAAAATAACAAATAGACTATATATATAGAAATATTTAGAATAATTGAAATTGTTACCAACTTGTAAATTTAGAGCTGATCTTTTTCTTGGACAGGGTTTGCCTTCAAAATTGAGAGCTAACATCTTTTTTGTTGCACGTTGCAAGCCCGATCAAATTGGATCTTTGGGTCAGGCTTTGTGTATGGGCTTCAACAAAGTGTACGGCCCAAGTCTGCTACCACACATTATCTTTATTCTGAAATATTACATATAAATAGTGTCAGAGACTCGTCTTTTTAACCCGACCCAAAAATAACAATAATACGGAAATGACTCGTGTTTTTAATTATTTTGTATGGAAAGTTTTATATATATATATATATAATTGAAAACTAAATATATTAATTAAATGAAATTTTATTAAATTGAAGCAAGCATCAAATTAAAAGAAAAGGAAATCTAACTTGGTGCAAGCAAATAAAACACTCTATCTCAGTGCAGCCGATATTCATTAGAAGTTTGCCTCCAGCTGGCCAGTTTTTTTTTTTGGTAATTTCACGTCTGCTTTAATCTAATAAAATTCATTTAATTAATAAAAAAGAATATATAAAATAAAAAGAAAATCCTATTTGATGCATTTAAATATGTTACAGAACTGAAATAGAGGGAAGTTGTAAGAATTAGAAATACAAAAACTAATATTTGGAAATTGTCGTGTATTTTTCTCCATCTAAAAGGCTGCTGTCGTCCCTTTCCCCCTCTTTTTAAGTTTTAACCCCTCACTCCCTCTCTCTCTCTCCCTCCCTAAAAGTTATTGTCTTTCTCTCACTTAGGCTGCTACTGATAGAGCTCTGATATCAATTTTTTTTTTTTTTTTAAGCTCAGAAAATTGATAGGTAACTTGCTTTTAAACTTTTGCTTAATGGGGTTCTTCTTTTTGTTGTCTCTTTGTTTTTGAACTTTAAATTTGTTTGGGTTTGTCCTTTACAGAATTTGCATGTTCTATTATATAGTCTGTGTGGAGATGAGGAAATTAAGGGGGAGAGAGAGAGAGAGAGAGGAAAGTTTTGGGCTTTATAATTGCAAATTTAAGCAGATATAAATTTCCTTTTTTTTTTTTTTCTTGTTCATCTATGCTCTCCCATGTTCACATGCAAGAGTTAATTGTCCTGAGTTCCCTTTGAGTGGTTGTCATTTTTTAATTTTAATGATCGAGTGATAAATATTTGAAGGATAACTATGGTTTGCCAGAAAACCTCAGGCTGTGGACCTCTCGGACAGGAGACCTTCTTGTATGTTGGTTTCGTGTTTTGGGGTTTATTTTAAGTGTTTGCTCTACTTGAGACTCTGTCAGCTAGATTTATGTGCCTGGTTATATGCATGCATGCATGTGTTCTGAATGAATCGATTTTTTGATTTCTGCCAAATCAGATGATGTTTCACTTGTGATTTTTTTTTTTATTTTTTTCCAGTGGGTTTGAATTTTAGCTAATTCTAGTTTGAGTTGAAACCTAACTTATTACTATCATGTTCCATTTGAAGGAGATAACAGTCAGAATATTCTCTTACATGTGTGCTTTTCACTAGATAGTTAAAGACTGGGGAATAGACCTTTCACTGTTTCCCCCTGTCTCAGAGTTCTATGTGCTTTTGATTTGGTTTAATTATTATCTTCCAAGTCCTCATTGTTTAAAGTTATTCAATTCAAGTACGTGATTAAATTGTTGTAGAGACGCTCTGCAAGTATATGGCTTGCTTAAGAGAAAAAGGATGCTTTTAGAAGGCTTGTAATTGCAATCTTTTGCAGTTTTGCATTAACTTACAAGTAGTTATCCTGAAATTCTCTGAGTTCTGTTGCTTTTTAGTTTTGATGCTCTGCAGTGTGCAAAAGATCTCTTTCTCTCTATGGTGAGATTTGTGCCTAAGCTTAAGAAGACATTGTTTTAGTTGATATGCATCTGTTGCCTGTTTCTTTCAATGTGTATGTCTATGTCTGATTTTATGAATACCGTGGTTCTCATTACTGTATTGTCTTCGATTACTATTATATGATGTCTGGTGCTAGACACAGATTTGCATTGGGTAAGGAATTCTGTCAAGTGTAAGATTGAGGAGGGAGGTGAATCTGCAAACTTTAAGTGCACATTTTCCTGAAATTAAGTTGAATTGTTAGGAAAATAAATCAATTGGGAGTTGTGAGTAATGAGGAGATTGTTAGTAAAATTTATCATTAGAAAATACTTTAGTCAGTTGTTCCCACATAAAGCTACGTGATACTGTCTGTTGAATTCACCTGGGAGAGATGATGATACAAAGCTCTACATGTACATGCTTGGAGACGAAGTGCCATGTTTTCCCTTGTGTTTAATAGTGAAAAATTCAAGAAGATGTTCCGGCTCAGTGTTTTGTTTCACATCAGAATTTTTGTCAAGTCTATCTAGCTTAACAATTTAAATGTGTTTATTACAGAACATAACAACTGGTGAATGACAGAGTACATGAAACAAGCATTGACATTAAATCGAAGACTTTCCAAAAGATGAAACATGCAATTTTAGTTTTGTGAAAATGTTACATGGAGCATGCAAAACTTGAATCATATAGAATCCTTGTTGGTTCACAATTTGGCTATTACAGTTAGAGATGTGTAACCAAGAGACTTATGTCTAAAATGGCCAAGGAAAGTGAAGTGATTCCAAAAGCCTATAACATAATGGATGTCAAATTTCTTCAAGTGAATTAACTATTTACTGTGTTTTTGCAATTTTCTTAAGAACAAAAAAGAGTAAATTCTCTGTTACTAATTTTTTGAACATTCTGTTCGAGCATTTATTCATTTCATGCACAAAATTTTACAACTTAGGTGGCCTCTTAGGAGCAAATTTTTAAGATGTGCATTTGATATTTTAGAGAGAGCTTGTGATCTATAATAGAAAAAGTAACTGTATGTGCTTTTCCAATTAATGTCTAGATCATGCCATTATGGTGCTAGGTATTCTACTATTTACATATTTAGGGATATTTTCTTTTTGTTGCAGATATATTATCTTCTTTCCCATTTACTTTGTTATTTTCTATTTAGTCCTTAGCTAATGTTATTCTCATGGGGGAGACAATATTGAATATTGAGTTTAAACTAGTGTTTGTTTACTTTCGGATGGATTCCCACATGTTTAACAGGTGCATTCCCATTATTTTCTATCTTTACAGGTGGATTCCCATGTTATTTTGTGTTAGTTCTTTAGTTTTGGGTGGATTTCCATGTCAATTCTTTAGCTTCTTGTTTGTCCAGTGACAGATTGTTACCATAATTTCTGTTTGATGTGAGAACAACTCCAATCGCACCATGGATAGAAATAAGAGATTGCCTGTGAGATGACTCTTTATCGTCTATTAACTGGCCTAGAGTTGCATTTCTTTCCCATTTTATGTCAATAGTGGTGTGCAAACTTTATAACTGGGACACTTGGCACCTGTGCTATCCCGACATTCAAAGCTTTAGTTTTAGCTCAGCTACATTTTTTTTGGGTGTCTTACTGTGACATGTTGGGTGTCCTACTGTGAAATGCTTGAATTCATTGTAAGATTAATTCTGAAGATATATGTTTTATGTTTGTCCTTACAGCGTAATGGTGAGCAAATAGTTAGCACAGGTGGAGGAAATTCCTTTAGGCTATGGATCAATCAAAGATATCACAGCAGCAGCAGCAGCCTGTAATGGGAATGGTAACTGGAACTGGTCAGATGACCTTTACCACTAACCCCTACCAAACTGCTGCAATGGTGGCTTCTGGAACTCCTGCAGTAGCTGTCCCCTCTCCAACTAAACCCCCAACAAATTTCTCTAGTTCCCCACACCAGCTCACTTACCAACAAGCACAGCATTTCCACCAGCAGCAGGAACAACATCAGCAACTTCAAATGTTCTGGACTAACCAAATGCAAGAAATTGAGCAGACAACCGACTTCAAGACCCACAGCCTCCCCCTTGCTCGGATCAAGAAAATAATGAAGGCTGATGAAGATGTCCGAATGATATCTGCTGAGGCTCCTGTTATATTTGCAAAGGCATGTGAAATGTTCATCTTGGAGCTGACTTTGCGCTCTTGGATCCACACAGAAGAGAATAAAAGGAGGACTTTGCAAAAAAATGATATTGCTGCTGCCATTTCCAGAACCGATGTTTTTGATTTCTTGGTTGATATTATTCCAAGAGATGAGTTGAAAGAGGAGGGACTAGGAATCACCAAGGCAACCATTCCCATCATTGGTCCCCCTACAGATATCCCATATTATTATGTTCCTCCGCAGCATCCAGGGGGACCTTATGCAGCCCAACAGCCTCATCCCCCGGTGGCATTTCTGCCATGGCCACAGGCTCAGCCACAGCAGCAACAACCTCAACAAAAGCAAAGTGATGGTTGATGTTCAGGGCCAGCGTACTGTGACAGGTGTGTGGTAGCATAGTTTGATCATAGGATATGAATCCTACTAGTCTAGTCTTTGATGTTTGTTTAAGGGATTAGCTTAGCCATCGTCTGTGTAATTGCATAACTGAGTGGATTATGCTAGTCAAACATGAAGCAGCCGGTTCATGTTTGGGCTTTATGTTTTTATTTTCCTGAAAATGTATGTCCTTTGTTCCTTTTTGGGTGGTGCAAAGTGAAGGACAGTGGCTATTTTTACTAGATCTTGTCAGTGCGGGATGCAAGGAGAGCTTAGAGGAATCTAATGGTTGTTGAAGCTATGGATTGCATAAGTGTCTTCTTTGTCTTCCACTATAGATTTGATCTTTTTGTTTTGTAGTTGAGGCCAAGAGTTGAATTCTGAAATTTAGATAGACATATGATTGAATGCTGCAAAATTGATTCCTAATAAGGGGGCAAGCATGCCGTTATTTTTCAAATTAAGTTCTATGAAACATCTTATGTGAAGATGGATCACATGGTCCATGGCTTACCCCTAGAAAATTGACCTTCATGGCCTTGGGTAAAATTTCCATGGAAAATCATACTAGCGCGTTTCTATTAGAAGGGTTTAGTTAAAGCCTTTGGGATTAAAGTGAGGGAAGACCACTAGAAAGAGTGGAATAAAACCAAGCTTCTCATTTGTCTGCCGGGTGCCTTCTTCGCTTGAATTAGCCAAAGCAGTTGAATACTTTATTTAATTATTTGCATTAGCCTCCATGAATTATACCAACACAGGAATGTTTCTTAATGCATCATGCATTTCCCCGCATTACCAACTCATCCAACCATTTACATACGTTTGAGTCCTGTCCCGGACCCATTGTTTTGGCGTTTATCAGTGTGCAAGAAGCCAAAAAGTGGTGACCTCGGTTGCTGATGGAACGCCGAACAAGGTGGCGACAAATTCGTACATCAGCAGAGGACTGGCCGAGTTTCCAAGTTATTTCTGAAGCAGGATGATCCTGAGGTGATCCTCAGGCGGGAATAGAACCCACGAAGAAGAATTTGTGATCGGCTAAGTCGATTAACATGATGAATCATATGAGCATTCCCAACAGCAAGAAATCTTCAGATCTTATCAGTCAAGATTAAAACGATTAGACGACTAGTAATTTGGCCCTCGTAGAGTTACCATCTAAGGTTGCAGAATCTGGCTTCTAGAGCACCCATTGCAGGTTCAGGTCAATGCGTGCTCATATCAAGCCAATCACCATCCATAGATATGGATGCCCAGTCGCAGACAAGTCATCATCCCTCACAAACAATTTCCATGTTTGGGCAAGGAAAGACACCATTATAGGAGAATGGGATCATGGACATCGAGAATGAGAACGGGTAGCCGTCCTCGACATACAAGACAGCTTAAAATCTTGTTTCTTAGACACATGCACACTCTTCTTCATCAGGATGATAATTGAACCCAAGCATGCTGTTAACAAAAGTAAAATATGGCTGCAGAAAAACAAATTAAGCACAACTTGACCAAAGACAACGAGCTAAGAAATTAACAAAATTCAGAAAAATATAAGGATTGATCATGACAGATTTGAAACACTAACATTTCCTTTCCGATTTGATTACCAACACTAATTACCAAGAGCCAACAAAGGAAAAAAAAAACCATTCTTTTCTCGATAAACCCTAAACCCCTCCAGACTTTTCTCTTCTCTCTCTCTCTCTCTTTTTTCTTTCAGATTTACAAACTTTTCTAAATTACCCTAACCCCCAAATACCAATTACTCCAAAATAAACCCAATTCCGCCAATCAATCAATCAATAATAAGGAAGAGAAAAAAAACCCTAAAACCCCATAAGATAGATAGATAGATTGATTGACTGATTGATTGAAACGAAGAGTGGGGTCAAATCAATTTTCAGTCTTCATCAACGCCCTCAAAAGCCCATGCATTCTCCTGGCGGATCCGCGCCTCCTCCTCCGGAGTAAAGTCGTTCTGAATCCCAAAGAAGGCCCTCACGTACTCCACGCTCTTGTTCTTGATCCGGTCCGCCATGGTCAGGTTCAGCACATCAAGAAAGTCCTTGATGTTGAGGTAATTAGCCACCAAGATCATCTCCTTAATCTCATCGTTGCTTCGTGCCTTCAGGAACTCGGCGGCGTACTTATCCTTCACCGCCTGCGACGCCGAGTTGCGGCGGAACTCCACCTGCTTCCTGCAAAACTCGATGGTCATGGCCAGGGGAGCGCTCAAGACGTTGAGGAGCGGGACCGGCGGGTGGTCCTCCGAGGACGCCACCACCGCCGTCTCGTTGTCCTCGTAGAAGGCCTTCACCGCCTCGAACTCCATGGCCACCGATAACTCCACCTTGAAGAGTTGGTTGTCGGCGGTCTTCAGGGTGATTCGTTTCTCGTCTGTGGCGGTGGGCTCTTCGGCCGCCACCGGCTCCCCTGGTTTCGTGTCGGGCTTTTCGTGAGAGGACGACATTGTGATCGAAAGAGAGACACAGCAAATGGGCCTTCAGTGAGCAGAGCGGCTGTGGGAGGCCAACACACATATGTAGGAGAACTTTTGTAAGAGAATCCCACGAGTTTTCGGAGCTGACACAATTTTTATTAAGAGAGAGAAAAGATAAAAAGATAATAAAGAAAAATAGTAAAATAAAAAATAGAGAAAAATAATAGAGAGAGAGAGAGAGTAAAAATAAATAAATAAATAATAATAGAAAAAAATTTTAAAAAATAAAGAGAAAATAAATAAATAATGAATAAAAAAATTAAAGAGGAAAAACATAAAAGAAAAAGGTGAATGAATTGAAAATTTGTAATAAAAAAAAAAAAAAAAGACTTACCTCACGAAGCGCTAAAGAAACAAATAACAAAGTTTCTTAACTTCCTCCTCTTTTTTTTTTTTTTTTACATTTTTAATTTTTAATAAAAAATAAAAATAATAATTAAATAAATTTTTATTTTTTAATAAACAGGTGTTTAATATCTCTTAATTAATTTATTTATACATTTTAAAATATAAAATTATTATAGCTAATAAATTTCAGCTAAACATAGGCTAAAATAATGGCGTGAGAATTTATGTTGTTTTGATTGCTTTCCGGTTCCATTCCAGCAGACTCAGCTGTGTTTATAAAGCTGGCTTACTGTTGTGAGAGAGAGGATCAAGCTTTGTTTTTGGGTGCACAGAAAGGATCAAGCTTTGAGAAGAAATGGAGTCACCATTTAAGTTAGATATATTGAAAGGAAAAGTGGCTTTGATCACAGGAGGTGGGTCAGGAATTGGGTTTGAAATATCAACACAGTTTGGCAAGCATGGCGCCTCTATTGCAATCATGGGCAGGCGCAAGCAAGTTCTTGATTCTGCTGTCTCCAATCTCCAATCTCTTGGAATTCCTGTGAGGACCTCCATTTTTTGTTTCTACCCTTTTGGGAATTTGACCTTGTCATTCGGCTTTTCTTTGTGTTTCTCTTGCGTTTGTTATGCTAGAAACAAGTTTGGCCCATCTGGGTTTGTCTTGTTTCATGGTTTCCTCAAGTCTTCTTTATTTGATTTTGCTTAGAAAGATGTTTGCCCTTTTGTCTTGGTTTTAGTTTTCTTGTTCTTGTGAGTTAGCTATAGGGAGCAGTGGCTTCGGTCGAGAATTCCCCTGCGATGGCCATTTTTTTGAGCTAATATGGAGAGTAAGAGCAACAAGGATGTTCAGTTTCTTTGTTTGTAGATTTTAAACCGGAAAACCTATTAGATTTTGGACTGAGTTGCTAGGTACCCGAAGCACAAAATATAAGTTTTGGGGTATCCATTGGCAAAATCAAAAAGAAATAACGTGAAACAATCAGAGATGACCAGTTATGCCCCTGATGACTGCAAGTTGAAAAACTGGTTAGAGGAAGTGAAGTCAGACTTCAGACTCTCATTATTCAGAAAATTGAGTTGCTAGGAGTTAATTTGAGAGGCATTTTAGAGCCATACTATTGAGGGAAATGCTTAAATGAGGGGAAGAATGATGCTGAAGGCTATTCTTTTGTATCTAGCATTTAACACAGTATTTGTTGTGGCTTATTGACATGGATTATGGACGGATTAATGTGGTTTGACAAAGGAAAGTTAACTGAATGCAAAGATGAGCAACATGTGGTCCAACTGATTTTGCCTATAATCTCTGATAATTGCTGTTGTAACTTGTAATGTGTTTTTGAGTGACACAGGAGCTTGGATTTGAAGGTCCATCCCTTCTTCAGATTTTGAAGGGATCCATTGATTTCCCTAACCCGGGAGGCAATTTCTTTTGTGACTTATTTAATCTTCTGCCTTTAATTCTGTGTAAACACATTAATCTGATACGCTATGACTTTGTTCTCTTTGCTGCTATATTTTAGGCTGTTGGCTTTGAAGGAGATGTTCGCAAGCAAGAAGATGCAAAACGAGTTCTTGAGTCAGCTTATAGACATTTTGGCAGGATCGACATTCTCGTGAATTCTGCAGCTGGAAATTTTCTTTCATCACCAGAGGACTTGTCGCCCAATGGATTTCGAACAGGTTTCGGAACTATTTTATCATGTGAAGCCAATCTGATGTGTATTTTGTCAAAAAGTGTGGTCGTGGATTGTATGGTCTTCTATAGATAATGTGCCTATGACATATAAGAATTGGTTTACAAGTGCATGAATATGGTCGAATTTACTAGTATAGCATGTAATTGAAACCCTAGACAACTTCAGAACTGATATGAAAACCTAGGAAATTCAGTTCTAATTCTGGTCTTTGAGTGGATTTATCTAAAGGCTGTTGTTTTTGTCTTCTGCATACAGTTATGGAAATTGATGCTGTTGGTACCTACGTAATGTGCCACGAAGCACTTCAGTATCTGAGGAAAGGAGGGCTTGGGCGGAGCTCATCTTCTGGGGGCACAATTTTAAACATAAGTGCTACTTTGCACTATACTGCTACTTGGTATCAGATACATGTGTCTGCAGCAAAGGTTTGTTACATGGCTTGCAGTTGCTGGGTATGTTTGGCTCGTGAAAGTTCAAATTGTTTACAGTTTTATTTTCCAAACAGGCAGCTGTTGATGCCATTGGTAGGAACTTGGCACTAGAATGGGGTATTGACTATGATATTCGAGTGAATGGGATTGCACCGGGCCCAATTGGCGATACACCTGGGATGAATAAGCTCGCACCCCAGGAAATTAATAGCAAGGCTAGAGACTATATGCCTCTGTATAAGCTGGGGGAGAAATGGGACATTGCTATGGCTGCTCTTTACCTTGCATCCAATGCTGGTTAGTCACTCTATTTCGCTTTTATGATTGTCTCATAATAAGTCTGATATCACGATTCCTTCTTTTTCATTCTGCTGTTATCAAGTTCAGATAATGGCTGGAGTGTGCATTATCTAGCATTGAATGATAATTGTTCCATTGATGAAGTAGTTGAATTTTAATCACTTCGTTTTTCTTTACTCAGAGCTTCGTTCCAATGTTGAACAGTCCTCTAATGGACTTTGCTAAGTGAAAAAATTTATATTTTCGCAATCATTTTCTTTTCGAATCTTATGATTTTCTTAGCAGCAGCACAATGGAGTCGCCTATCTTGGCCATACACTTGTTAGCTGCCAACATGACACCTAAATGGTGCTAATGGTGGCAACACAGCCTGCCCATTTTTTAACATTTTGCATCACCAAAGGATTTCAACCATGATATTCTTCCTGCTGTCTTGTCTTTTACCACCCGGCACCTACCCACTGGATCCAACATATGTCTATTATTTGGCATAACCTTTTGGTGCAGTATCTGCAAACTGCCCTTTTCTGTTTATATGAACATTTTGTACGACTTGCTTGTTTGATAAGGAACTTGAATGGGATGACAAGGAATCTGCCTTTTAGTGAGATCTTTGGTGTTATAAGTTTATGGCTGCTCCTCTCATCTGGCCCGTAGAATGTGAAAAAGTGTTAATGAGAGTACTCTTTGCTACTTGCTTTCACTTTCATGGTCCAATAATTTACTAGAACTCTTCTATTTTTCCTTGCTTCACAAATTTTGTATTCAACTCCCAACGCATTTCACTGTCAAATATAAACATTTGAAGGGAATGAAATCCTTGCATTCTATGATCACAGATCGGCCAAATGACTGAGTACCAAATCTCCTGGAATTGCTTTGATTATTTTGATGTGCTAATCTAACCCACACATCCTTGTCATCTTCTCTGATATGGAAACTCATCCATGTGTTCTGCTTTGGTGAAGGTAAATATGTCAATGGAACTGTTGTTGTGGTTGATGGAGGACTTTGGCTAAGCCGTCCGCGCCATCTGCCAAAAGATGCTGTCAAACGGCTATCGCGAGCAGTGGAAAAGAGGTCCAGAGATTCACCAGTTGGGGTTCCTTCCAGCAAGCTGTAAATTGGCCTACTAGTCATTCCCTCATCTCCCACAAAAGTAAAATGTGTGAATTGGTTCATAGACACTCTTGTGGGTCAGACTTGACAATGTTACAACACTACCTACCTATTTCATAAGCCATGACAGCCAAATTAGCAGCACAACTGTTTCTCAGTGAACTCATCCATGATGGTGAGACCTAAGGGTTGGCATAATGGGGGGCGTGCAAAATTGGTTGAAAAATAAAAGAAAAGTACTGTTGAAGCAGGCATATGAATTTCTTTTTCAAAACTATTGACTCTCGCTGCTTTTTTTTTTTTTTTTGGTCTCTTCTGTAAAAAGAAAAAGTTTCAGCTCTTGTTTGTTTGTAGAGAGATTCTAATATTCACTTATCCCAATAATGACCAAATATAATTGCCTTTTTTTAGATCTCACTATTTAAAGCCTTCCCCAGAAAAGTGCAGGGTCAATATATCCATTCAGTCAACGTTCAGTTCGGGGTGAGAAAGATATGCTAAACTGTACGTAGCCGTAATTCATTTGATTCCAGTTTTACATTTGGGTCAGTTTTGGTTTGATTCTGATTTTCATTCCTGGTCAGTTCTAGTTCCTAATCGGTTTTGATTCCAAAGTGCCTATATTTTTTAGGATTTTCGTAGAAATTAGTGAGTTTGGACATTGAACTTCCACTTGAGGTTGGTATTTTTTTTTAAAAAAAAAATTTAATTTATTTATTTTTAAAATTTATATAAGAAGATAAACAAGAATTAAAAACTCAAAAACAGCGGAATTGAAATAGTAGCTAATATGTTAAAAATTAAGGGTACAAATAAATAATTTTTAAAAAAAAATAATATCAGTAAATAAATGTTACAATTAGAAAAAATTTAGAGAATGCAGGGGATGACAAGAAGAAATAGAAATTAGAATTAAAAGGAAAAAAAAAAAGAGATGAGCGAAAACAATTCATACGGTTAACTATTGATAAAATATAAAAAATAAAAAAAGAAGAAGAAGAAGAGGGGCGGGGGTTGGAAAAGAAGATTGGATCATTAATCTATAAATTATTTTGGAACTCCTTAGTCTAATCGACGATTCTAATTCGCTCGGTTACATTGCAATTCTAATTCTAATTCTAATTCTCACGGTAATTACCAACCGATTTGATTACGGTACGGTTTCGATTAGAATTGAAATTGCGGACAGTCTATTTTTTATATATGAAAAATCATTGCTCAATGGCCATGACTCATTCTCTGTCAACGTATCAGCTTTTTCCTAATTCAAAATTTTCAAATAATTGTAACAAATAAAATTACTTAAAACCGGCATCCCCAATTCCATTTTATGGTGCATTACCATTCAGTTGGTCTTGGGAAGAAGGTTTGTTCATTATATTTTACATTTTTTTTTGGAGCTGTTGCTCTCAACCGGCGATTCTAATTCAGTTTTATGATTGGTCGGTTACACTTCAATTGTAGCATCGATTCAACTTTTAGTGCGTTTTTTATTAGAATTGGAATTGTGGACGGTCTACCTTCAAATGTAGAAAATTATTTTTCAACGGCGATTATTCATCCTCTGCCAATATTTCAGCTTTTTCCTCATTTAGATTCTTCAAATAAATGTGATAAATAGAATTATTTAGAAAAACTTTCACTCGAAATTATTTAATTATTTATTTTTATAATTCACATAAAAAATGAACAAGATTTAAAAACTCAAATAATAGTGACGAGTTAATAATTAATATGTTAAAAATTAAATTTAAAAATAAATAATTTTTTAAATAATAAAAATATAATTAAATAAATATTACAATTAGAAAAAATAGAGAGTAATGAAGAGAGAGGAGAAAATAACTAGAATAAGTAAAAATAGATAAAAAAAAAAATAAATAACAAAAAATATCATAGGGTTGGCTATTGAGAAAAAAAAAAGAGTTTTTAATTTAACTTCTTTAAAAAAAGAGCTAAATTAACTCTCATACTTAAATTAGGTATTTTTAATTTAAATATAAATTATTTTATTTTTTTAAAAATTTAAATAACATATTTATTAAATTATATAAATTACATAAAAAAATTTAAAATATGAAAATAGTTGGATTCATTTAAATAATTGTTCAAATTATATATTTTTTTATTTAACTATAATTTTTTTATTTAATTTTAAATTTTGAGTACTTTTTTATTCAACTTACAAAATTTATTTTAAAAAATATGAAATTTGAATAATATTTACTTTTATTTTAAAAATTATTAAAAAATTAAGTGAAAAATTTTAAATTTAAATAATAATATAATTCATTTAAGTAATTATTCGAAATAAATATTTTTTATTTAAATTTGACATATTTTTACTTTTTAAAATTTTAAATAATATATTATTTAAATTTTATAAATTATATAAAAAATTTTACATTTATAAATTCATCTAAACAGCTATTTAAATTAAATTTTTTAATTTAAATTTTATGTATGTTATTTTTTAAAATTTTAAAAATTTATTATTTAAATTATAAAAATGATATAAAAATTAAATTTAAATAACATAATAATTCATTTAAATGGATACTTGATTAAAAGAATAGTATCAATTTAATTTTTAAAAGAACTTAGAAGTCTGTCAAATTGTATTAAAATAAAAATAATATTATTTATTTATTTATTTATCTAAAAAATCTTTCTTCTTTTTTTTTTTTTCAAACAAATTTACTATATCCACGTTTTTTAATAATAAAATTGGCAAGCACATGAAAGAAGACAAAAAGAAGCGGGGGCGTGGGTAACGAGGGTTCGATCATCGTCTATTATAACTTTTTTTGGAACTGTTGGTTCCAATCGGCAATTTCGATTGGGCTACGAAGCAGCTATCTTTTGGTGCGGTATCCATTATAATTAGAAATGCGGACGGTCCACCTCCCTGTATGGAAAATCTTCGTATCGAAGCGCGACTGTCAATGTATCAGCTTTTTCTTAATTTAGATCCTTCAAATAAATATGATAAATAAAATTACTCTTTTTTTTTTTCTCTCTCTCTCTCTCTCTTTATATTAATAATTTTTTTAAAAAAATTCGCCTTTTCTCCTATAAATATACTCGTAACAACCCCAAATTTCTTCACAAAGCTTTTCGTTTCTGACTTCATAATTCAAGTGTAGGTTAGATTGTAGAAATGAAAAACAAAAGTCATGGTAAGAAGAGTGGAAGGGAGGATGAATTCTCGCAGGGGAAGCAAGAAGGAGAGGATCGAAAAGAGGACGACGAAGAAAGCTAGGAAAAGAAAATGGTACAACCCGTGTTACAGAAAGACTTTCAGATCAGATCGGCGATTTACCAAAAAAATTATTACCGAATGTGGAGGTACAAAGTTGTCTTCATCTCCCTAATGTTTTTCGCTCGCTACTTGTACCCTTCTTACTAATATATAGGCGCGGTCTCTATGATTCTTGCCTCCCCTTCTTTCTAGGAAAGCATCTCTTGTTTCATTTCTTGCATCAGAAACCCTAGCTACAACCTGAAGTTTTCTTTCTCTAGTATAATATTACCTTAGCCGAATTTGTTTTGCAGTACAATGGAAGCCACTGGGTCAAAAAGAAAACCCTTTTCTTGTTACTGGACAAAGGTGACCGTTCTCAATGAAACGAAGAAAGACGCGTCTTCTTCGAGTCAAAGAGAGGGCAACGATGGTCTTGCTGCGTTCCCCAAGATCATTGATCGTGCATGACCACATCTAAACTCCTCTTCAAGCCCAGGGGACTTCATTGATGTTGTCTATGACGGATGTTTAGAAACAAAGTTGTGCTTCACACACAAAAAAAAAAAAATAAATAAATAAATAAATCCTTGGTTTCTTACGGAACAGGGTTCGTCCATCTACGTGAGTTGAAGACGCAATCCTTTGATTCAGAGGAGACTGAGGCCGATACCCGATACCAGAGGAATGAAAGGGCGTGCTCAGGCCAGCGTGCAAGGTCCAGTAAGTACCAGACGGACCAACGAAGTTCAGATGGACAAGGTCCACTGCTTCCCCGTGCGATCCCCTACAGATCAGGGAAATGCTTAAGAAAAAGTATTACACGGAGACACAAAATTAATGGACGCTGCTGGAAACACGTACATACAAACTGTTACGATCATAACAATTAACGGTTGGTTGCAATTTTCGCTTCTCTTTAATGTCTAATAATCTTTTACGGTTCCTCGCCCACGCTGGAGAACCTGCTTCGTTGGGTGCAGTTGAAAATTAGAACAAAAGTTTACTACTGGCAGTGAGAATGAACGTATGGATAGAAATACCGCTGAACCTTTCCCTGCTCTTCTGTTTTGGTCATTAATCTTTCCTCCTCTTTTTCTTCTTTTTTTTAGTTTCTCTCAATTGGGTCTTAAAAAAATAATAATCGCTCGCTCGCGAGCAAAATGGGTCAGAATCAACCGGTCAGAAGAAACAAAATTAATTAAACCATAGAGAATTTCGCTCTCGTGGTGAAAATTAATGACCAATTGTTGATTTTTATTAAAGATAAAAAAAAATTAAAAAGAAAACCCAATATTTGATCAACGAACGAAAATTTGAAGAATTAACAAAACTATAAACAAAATTTTGTTTAGCGTAGTGCTGCACTAGCTTATTCACATAATGTGTTTTTCTTTATGGTAAATCTAGTTTAGACTCAAGAGATTGGTTAAGGTAGAAGAAAGTCACTTTCAAGATGCTACTAGTCGTATAATAATCCCTATTTGACCAAGGAAAGCGAAGATTTTCCGCCAATCATGAAAAATTTTTCTCCAACATAGACTTGAACAAATTGCAATTTCTCCATGTGTCACCTTTTTTAGAATTTAGATTGTGCAAGTTAATGTAATTAAAAAGAAAAGAAAAGAAAAAAACGTTGCCGGGGGGTTCCAATTCGGATGGCAATTTTGGTAAGAGAGCAGTGAATAGGAATTGAATCGCGGTCAAACGTTTTGATTCTGGTTTAGTTTTGAGCCAGTTTTGGTTTGATCTCGATTTTGATTCATGGTCGATTCTACTTTCTATTCGGTTTCGGATTGGAATTGCCTATTTTGTTCTAAGAGCATTTATGTAACATTTTTGGATTTTGATAGAAAATAGTTGATTTGGACGTCGAACTTCCACCGCGAGATATTTATTTTTTTCTAATTTATATAAGAAAAATCCTTTAGGGACGCAAATTTTATGGGTAATCACCATTTTTTATGCAGCACATACGAAATATTTAGTAAAATAATAAAATTTACTACGTTTCAAGAACAAGGGTTAATCATTGCCTTTTTTTTAAGTTTTTCTAGAATTGTTGGTTCTAACGGGTGACTGTAATTCAGCTTTACAGACGATTCTAATTCCAATTTTCAGAGCAATCACGAACCGACTCATTCTGGCATGGTTCCACTTTAGGATTGGAATTGTGGGCAATCTATTTTCATATATGGAAAATCAATTTTTTGAACAGCCGTTACTCAATTCTCTCTCAATTTGTCACTTTTTCCATAATTAAGATCCTTCAGCTAAATGTAATGAGTATGTTACTGCAAAGAAGAAAAGTTACTGCCAGAAAAGTAGCAGAAAGAACGATGACTTCTCACAAGAGAAGCCAGATGGAGAGGATAAAAATAAGGGTAAGGAAAACTAGAAAGAAAGAATCAGGATAAAATAAAAAAAAATAAAAAAAAGAGTATCGAATCGATTCTTTTTAAGTATTTTTATTTAAATTTTATATTTTTAAAATTTATTTTAATTTATTTTTTTAATGAAAAGTAATTAAGATAATTAGAATTTATATGTTAACCGAAAAAAATTATTAATTGATTAGTTATTTTTTTAAGAGTCTGATTTAAAATAAATTTGAAAAATATAAAATTCATATAAAATGTAAAAAAAGTTAAAATTTTAATTATAAAAATTTATAATTTTTTTTATATACCTCTTTAAGAGGAAAACAAAAAAAAAAAGAAGAGAATTACATGAACACAAATTAAGTGAACTTAAGTGAATATATCAAGTTTTTACATTATTTTTTAAATATTTAATACTACATCAATATAAATTAGCATAACGGAAGAGTATAAAAATATAGTATAAAATTTTTTATATTTGATTGAGTTTCCTCTATTCGTGTCTAACTTGATTTTTTCCTTTAGAAAATTATTGTTCAATGGTCGTTACTCATTGTCTCCACCAGGATGTCAGCTTTTTTAGAATTAAGATTCTTCAAATAAATGTAATAAATGATATTACTTATAAGAATTGACCTTTTTCCCTATAAATACTCTTCCAAGAACCTCAAATAGCCTCAGAAAGTCTTTCATTTCCAACTTCATTGCTAAAGAAATGAAAAGTAAAGTTACTGTTGGAAAACTAGAAGGGAGAACAACGACTTCTCGCCAGGGAAGCAAGGTGGAGAAGAAAATAAGGAAAATTAGAAGGAAAAAAGCTAAAATATGTGTTACAGATAGCATCAAAATCAAATCGGTGATTTACCAGATAGTTATAACTAAGGTATGTTGAAAATTCAAGTGATACATTCATTTAAATTTGCTTATGAAAAAAAAAAAAATCGAGAAAATTGCTTGGTACAGCATCATAAATTCAATGTTTTGCTTGCGTGAATATTCATTTTTCAATATCTCTAAAAAAGATTAATGATTTTCCAAACAGAGAGTTGATGCTCTTCGTATATATGCTGGGTTAAATATATATATATATATATATATATATATAAAACATTCATGTTAAGCATCAAAATCAGGTTCGCAGGTCCTCATTACCAATGGAATGGGCTGCAAATGACAAAGCGAATGAAAGGTACAAAAATTGAACAAGCTCAAATCAAATGATAGCAACCTACAACGAAGAATGAAGGGGCTATTTGGGGTAGCCCATTCTTTCAAGCTGTAGATGGAAGATTGCAAGAAATGCAATACTACTTTTGTAATTTGAAGGAAGTTCAATTTATTATGGAAGGTGCCACCTTCTGTAATATCTATGGCGTCGAAAGACGCAAAGGCTTCAAGCACACTTCCAAGGCATCGAGCTCCGTAGCCCATTAAGGGGGTCCGAGATCTTCAAGCAACCAAGCAGCTGGTTCGGCCACGGAGACCATGAGTTGACCGCGCTAAAAGTGCTGATATAGGCCAGAGATCGAACCAAAGAACAAGGAAAAAGGAAAATTCATATGGGAATCAACCTGAAAAATAGAGATCGCGAGAAATCCACCCGAAAACAAACGAGAGAATCGCTTGTATACTGTAGACGAAAGGACTCTGCATAACAGTTTTCAAGCTTGTTAAAATTTCTGCAAATGATGTGCAGTCCCTAACATCAACCCGATTCATGTAACCCCGCTTCATGTAAGTAGTCCGATTTTTTTTTTTTGTTTTTTATAATTTTGTAGCAACGACACCAAAGTCTGTATAGAATACGAAATCAGAACCCAAGTCCCGAGTTTATTACACCACCAAGGCACTGCCAATGCTGGCTATTCCAAAATGTCTCGCACGCATTGGAATCAACATTATACTAGCCTGTTGACATCCCCAATAAACTTGTGATTAACGCCAAAATTAAATAATTTAGGTTAATGAAATATTCATTTTTTGGTGGTGTGGAGCCGCATAAGTCTAATTCAGTCCGATGATTTTTTTTTTTTTTTTATTTAACATAGGCAATATGAACACACACAAAACTGATTTACCCAGCATCCCAAATGCATATGTCATTAATAACGAAAATTGGCGGGCTCATGTGTTCATAGCGTGTTACCCCAAACTAATCTAATGACATGGTCACGTTGGAATATTAAGTGAGTTAACTTTGCTTGTATTCAAATTACCTATGTTCATAGAAGGAGGGGATTAAAAAAAAGGTTTAAAACAATGGGACCTCGTGTTTGGTTTGGGGCCCCCTTTTTTTTTTTTTTTTCCTTCTTTTTACAGATAATTCCGGCTGTCCGAGTGGTCTTGGGCCAAATAGAATTGCCCCGCTAATTTGGAGGAGGAACCATTAAATGTAAACTCACTCCGTAGAACAAAGAGAGTACACTAATGGCATCAAAAGAATATCAACATTCCTCTGGTAACAACAAGTCCTAGTTTGATGAAGTATTGTCGAGCCATATTCATCCATTAAGATCAATGAAATTGATACATTATATACCGTTTCTTCCAATAGTCTCTTGACGTGGCAAACATAACGATTAAATTAAGACTGTTATTCACACGGTAATTATCCTGACTGTCATAAAGAAGAAGAAAAAAAAAAAAAAACCAAAGTTACTGATAAGATACGAATTTAAACTTTCGAGACATTCAAATAAGTGAAAAAATTTCCTTAATATTCAGATTTACTCTACCGATGAATGTCAATTTTAGCCAAGACTGTCAACCATGTCCATTTCAAGCCTTTTTTGTCTACTACTTTAGGGCGTCCTAGAGACAACCAGTGGAGAAAAAGGTTAGATATAAGTAAACACACTCTCTTATTTGTTTCTGTGAAGAGCACAGATAACCTCTAAATTATAATAAAATAACTTCATCGTTAGACTAAGAATTATTATTATTATTTTTAATACTCTCTCTCAATAGGCCGGCATCTAATGGCCGTGATTCCTTATCCAACACACTAGGTACTACCATAGCAACCAGGGCTGGTAATGCCTCCGAGAAAGAGTTTGAACTCTTAAATATTAAACCTCGTTCAACTTTGAGAACATGGTCAACGTAAAAATATGTTACATAAAATACACAAAACTCCTGTTAGTGCCTATGATTAATGCCACTGCAGTTGCATTAATCCTAAAAAATCCACTACCTCAACTTCCACAACGTCCATCATTCTCTCCTGCTGCCTAATCAGGACTTTGGGGTTGAAAAATATGTTCTTGTTCGTCTTCTATAGACATTAAGTGAAGAAAAGTGAAGCCAAGCAAATCAGGACATCAGTGAGAATGAGACCCACCACGTCAAAAACAAACTTTGGCGCAAATAATCCCCATACCTGCAACAACACGTAACAACTCACAAGTAAATAAATAGGAGCGGTTGTCTAACATACAAGCGCTAGGAATCATAAGTTCGAGGAGACAATCACCATTAGATGCCGCCTCTGGATAGTGACACATATTATGGTTGCTGTGACTGCCGTGGCCACAATGAATCCATACATCACATACATCTAAAACAAATGACAGGGACTCAATGGTGAATTGATTATTGCATTAATAACAAAAATTTGTATTTGTAACAATCATCAAGTCAATGATGATGATGACTATGCCAATGAGTGATTATGGGGAATAACAGATTAATGAAGTACTACCATAGTTGACATATGCAACAAACGAACCTGATATAGCTGCACAAAAAGAGAACTTCTCCTATGGTCAGTCCTATCTGGCAAATATTGGCCCGAAGCGAGAAGTGGAAGTCCAAAAACAGGAAGAATGAGAGAAAAGCCAAATGTGTCAATCGTAAGAAGGATTGCCTGACGGACAAGGATGAATTCATCAAACCTGAAACATTATACGCATTTCAAAATTGATATGCAGTAATAATTTGTCCTTACTAGTAATGACATCCTTGCATCATTTGTCCAGGTTAAATAAATTTACATCAATTTAATACATATACAAGTATGCACACGCCCACAACTCACCCAATGAATGCGGCACCATACCGAAGGCCATCAAAAGCACACCTGTAGAGAAGTGAACATATCAGTCAAGCTGCCTAGCCTAAATGATATAATAGGAAAATTTGATTAGTGCTGATAAGTCCGACTTGAACCCAACATTTATGCCAACATCTAAAAATGCACAAGAACCTTACCAATGACCCGTGGCAAAAAATAAGCACACTGCTAAAAGGTGCCATTGTGTTATGGCAAGAGGACTCGGAGTAAAACTTCCAATAGTCCCATCAATGGCATTTTCTTCAATTCTGTCCAAACTCATTATACAGTACCCTGTCAAGAAAGAATTTTATGTCGTATATAAAAAGAGTGCACCGGTGACAAAACACTACAACAACATCTTCAGGACAAAGAAGTAGATGTAACTTAGAGGAGATGCAAGTACAAAAAGGATAAAGCTAACGACCGAAAAACAATGGTGAAATCATAAAATTATAATGCTAATGCAACCAAATTCCATACAAGCATTCAAATACAAAATTAAAGCCACAAAATTGTAGGCACCTCCAATCATGAATGCTAGTGCAATCCAGGAACCTTGTTTTCCTGACAGAGTAATGATTGTTGAGCTCAAAGCAGATAGAATGGCCAATGTTTTCAAAACCAAGCTCCTTCTGCAGTACAAAGCTTTGTCCTCATCAACACATTTACCAAAGGTCAGTAAAAACAGTTGAGCAAGCCCAGTAGCATAGATGATTCTAGGAATGTAATTTCTTCCAATTCTTTGAAGCAAAAGAGCTAGAACTGGAATTCTACTTTCAGACCCCCAGTGCAGTGCTATGAGCATATAACTTGAGAAAGTTCCCATGACAACATATTTCCAAATGCCATGACAGGAGATGTTAGCGATAGGTTTGTACAACAGACATGCCAATAGGATTAAGGCTATAATTGGTCCTATTTCAGACATATATATCCATATAGGATGGCCTGGGACAATGTCAATCACCCATGAAGAAGATGCCTTCATAAATAAAGAAGAGGCAGCTTGTTTTGACAGTCCAATTTCAATCATCAATCTGAGAATGGCAACCAACAGAAGAAAGATGACAGCCTGCAAGTGAATTCCTTAAAAAAATTAGTTATGAGAAAAATAACAAATCTAACAATAAACATCAACCCATATAATCAAGGTCCACATCACTTATTCTTACTTCCCAAAGCATCTTTACTTCTCTCATTGAATCACGTAACTTGATGATGCCAGTCGTGGCCAGCAGAAAGCTTGCTACTTTTCCTTCCTCCACTGAGCTCAAGATATTTTTTTGAAAAAATTTAAAAAAAAAAAAAAAAAAGAAGACAAGAAGTCAGGGACCAAGGAAAAGGCTCTCAAGAAATTGCAAGAGGTTAAGATTCAGACCATACAAATATAACTATTAGAAAGGAAGCTGCATGCACGAATTGCCACCATGGAGAAAGCTAATACTAAGTTGAATGGCATCCCGGAATCTTCAAATGAAGGAAGAGAAGCTGCATGCTTCTTATACACCTTATGGATGGCAAGAAACATGATAAAGAGTGATAGCACCATCATCCCAAGGCCAATGCCCATCATCTTCAAATCAAACTGGGTCCATTTTGAGCGAGCTATCTCTGAAACATTAGATAGGAAATTGCAATAAGCTTCAATTTTCTTCCTAAATGCAGGAATTTTTGAGTAGCCGCCTTCATTTTGAAGGGAAAAATTCTTTGCAGTGTGTGACCCACTGTCCTCCGTCTCAGCATACAAATCAGATATATGCAAGAAGTCTTCAGAAGAAAACCCAATGACTGATGAAGCTGAATACACATCAATGTATCTTTTCACCTAAAATATGACATCGCAAAACTTTCAGCTAAAGAACTCACATCTTGCTTACTGTGGAAAGTGAAGGAAAGAAAGAGATTAAAAGGGCCACCGCCCACAGAAACCTAACCACTGTGCTATTATGCATTTTTTAAAGCTTCTATTTGTATATTTTTTCCAAGAAAGATTTCAACATATCCTATAGAACCTTTGTTTAAGAAAGAGTTGAGGAACATATAATCACCCACAAGCAATACTAAAATGGTAACAGGGTGAACCAGGACAGATTCTAGGTACAATCCTACCAATCAAAATCACCTTGCCTTTTAGGTTCTCATAAAGAAATGGCAAAAGGAGAAAGGAAAAAGATTGCAGTTTGTTGGAAGTAAAGACCCAGGAGAATGTTGATGTATGTGCAGTCACAAAGAAAATGCTACCTCCAATCATCCAAATCTGAAGCTCTGTGCAATAACCAATTACACAGCCAGTAGTGAGAGTGCCTAAGCTGTGGAGAGGTAATGAGACAAGCTGATCTGATAATTTGGAATTAAGAAGACCAGTTTCTAGCATATGAACATTTTCAACTGAAAGGATGCATCTTAAAAAGAAAGCAGAGAGTTGAATTCACAAGGATAATGCAACTGACTTCCCAATAAAAATAAAATCACCTTTAATTAGACTATGAGGATATCATTTTGAACTATATTTTTTGGTCATTTAATTCCTCCATTCTAGGTCGATTGTAACAACACATTGATGCGTAAACAATTCAGCATCCATCCGAGGAACCTATGAGGTTGTAGAAGGGAAAAGGTTTGAAACAACAATATTTTGAAGACAATAAAAAAGATATATCTAAAATATAAAATCGGTATTATATGTTCCTAAATCTCTGAATACTGTGTACCTGCCAAGAATTGATGCAGAGAACATCAACATAACTTTTTAACCACTCTTCCAATTTCGACTGATTATTGCAGTTCCCCACATTGGCACTCTCCAAATTCCATGAGCCAGCAGCTAAAGCGTAGAGCTCAGGATTAACACGACCAATGCTGGAGGATTGAAAAATAAAAGAAAAACAGCAAACACCTAAACATTAATCCTAGTAAAGATGTAGTTGCAATATTGTTGAAGCAATCTATAGACACTTTTTATAAAAAAGCGATGTATCCTATTTCACCTTTCTCCCTCACCTAGTGGTTGAGGAATGGGTCAGCAACTGAATGTAACTTTTGAGAGGAATAACCAGGGAACAGTAGCAGGCAGATTACTGACTTACCATTTGCCAATGACTATCAATTTCTACAAGGGTAAAATTATCATGGATGTCTATAAAAGTTTTACACACTGAAAAAAAAAAAAAAAAGATGCAAAAGTATTGAAGACAGGGCACCTTCCAAAAGGGAATGGAACACCAAGCAATGCTGAAACTGTCACTGCAAAATCAAGCTGCAGAAGATGACCCAAGTACTTTCCATGAGAGACAAATCATCAAGAAAAACCATGATCAAGTAACAGCAGAAAAAATTGATCATTCAAACCTGTTGAATTGAGTTGATGCAAACTTTGTTCCCAGCCTGAAATTGGATGGGCAAAGTAAAGTCGTTGAACACTTACAAAATTGGCTCGTAAAAGTGAAATTATTCAACACTATTTTTCCAATTTAATCAACAAAATTTTCTCTTTGCATGTTAGAAGGGACTGCCAGGGCTGTATTATCTGTCAAAACTTTCATTTACTTTAAGCAATGTCACCTTAAATTTGTTCCTTTGACAGTGTATTATACAGAACCTAAAAGCATATATTATTCGATAAAGGAGACACTGTCAAAGGAAACCACCAAGGAAAGAAGCAAAAGAAGAGGGAATTTAAGTTAGAGTAGGAGATCTAAGATATCTTGAAGTTCTATATAATATAAATTCATGCAGAGGAAAGATACCGACCAAGTCCGGTTTACAAGCTGAAGTATCCATGTAAGATGGAAGAGAATATGAAGGCTTCTTAAAGCTCATGGCAAAAATAGATGTTTCAACCTGCACAGTGTATCCTAGCTTTCATTATAAAAGAAATAGAAAATGGTAACCAAATCAAAATTTTCAAATAATTCAATCAGAATTATCAATAAAAAAAATCTAGTTAAATAATGTACCTCTTCAGCACTCCCTCCCCCATGATCACCATTTATAGTTTGCCCATGGTCACCCATGACAAGGAGATAAGTATTTTCATGCATACCACCTGGTCCAGACTGGCTCTCAAGCAGTTTGATTACTCTCTAAAGCAAAATATGTGATCAAGCGAAGCCACTATTAGAAAGTATCAAATGCAGAATGAGGTAGCCTCAATGGTTGCTTTGTAGAAAACATGCCTGGGTAAATTCCACCACAAGCCATTAATGTGTAGTGAACAAAATTCACAGAACAAAAAGAAGATATAATTTTCATGATTCAATTGAGGATAATAAATCTAAAGGAAATGGGCTGACAAAAAAAGCTAGGTCAATGTCTTCCTTTAAACCCTTTAACCTTGATATCAATAGAAATGAGGTGGGAATTCAACTTCTCAGCATGATTAAGTTGCTGATTCAAAAGTTGCATACATTTGCAAAACAATTATGATCAGGATCACATCTTTCACCCTTCAAAATGATCATTAGACTCATCTAATTTACTATTACTAATTAATTTCATCTAAAATGAAAGACCGTGGGTCTGCAAGCCAGTGCTTATTTACTAGTGGAATTATAACTTAGAACTCCAAAATGTTTCAACATGATCAAACTAGAAATAGATGTCTAATAGACAAACAAGATATTCCTTTGTCGTCTTCTTTTTCCTCATACCATAATTTTATATCAACAACCCTCTTGAGAGAGCCAAATTTACATGAAAAAGGGAAAACAATAAAAAAAGCCCATTTAAAACAATATGTGATGAAAATAAACTGATGATGATGTCAAGAAACTTGACCAATTTAACATACAGCAACAACATGGCAAGCCAGACATAACAGTTAGTAATGCAGTGGAAATTTATTGGAGAAAAATGGAAGATCACAAATGCATGCATCAGTAATTAAGAATCCAACCTCTAAAATGATATTGTACTGATCCAACTTTTCTATCATTGACAAGGAATCAACACCAAATATATGTCCAGCATGATCCTGCATCATATAAATAACAAAACATTCAATTCTTTTTGTTAGTAATAAAGTGTTTTTCATAAATAGACCCAACCCCCTCAAACTGAACCAACAAAAGCCAAAACTGTCAAAATCATCTCCCACAAAAAGTTGTGGTTTTAAAAGACCAAAGAAGTCAGTATGGTTTGTGGTTTAAAATAACTAAAGCTGCTCCTTTGTCCAGCCCATAGGAAAAGCCCCACAGCCTCGAACAATTGATTAAAGTTTTTTGAAGCCTTCAAATAAAAGAGGTCATGAATGCTTGAATATCTAAAGGCTAGGAACTGCCAACAAGCCTCATTTCCACATTGTTTCCCTTTTCTTGAAAATCACCCTGCCAATCAAGATTCCATGAGGTCCTTAATAATATGGAAGTGGTGTGGAACTTGTGAAGATTTGAGTGGACACTTTCTCCATATATCATACATTAATTGGGCCTATCTTAGATGATCAAAACAAACCATAACTTGATTAGCAGCCATTGCAATGAAATCGCAAAGTTTTGTGATAGCTGAGCTGCAGTCATGTGGATGCTTCAATGGAGTTACAAACTTTTCTAAGTATGCTCTACACCACTTAAACTTAACAACATGAACCAAAATTTCTGAGTCCAGGTCCAATTTTATTCTTAGAGCTTTGTCACAGGTCAGATTCAGGTGTGAATAATGTATAACCAAGGTGGTCACTTCAGTTGAAGATATCCTAACCAAGCCAGCCCAAACTATGTTCAACCCTAGTCACTCATTATATTGTGCTCTTGCTTACACATACATTTGTTCATTATTTGCTAATCGCAGAGCACCTCAACTTACCACACCAAGAAAATGAGCAATAAGAACATCCCAGTCTCCTTCATATAGGGAAGGAAATAGGTGGTCGATGCATCCATTGTCTACCTGCAATTTTTTAATTTTTTTCTGTAAGTTAAATAAATCAAACAAGAATCCATTATCAACTAGGTCAACAAGAGAGACAGAAATATAAGAACAGATGAAAATGGAATACCGTATCAAGATCTTTGACATTAAAAGATGGGTACGGATAAGATTTGTTAAAATGGTGAGGGAATAATTGAACCCATGTGTCATCCCCCATCATTACTACACGCTTCCCATTTCGAACCAACTGCATGTGGAACTGTCTTATGAGAATGACATGAAAATATGAAATGGCATGGCTTGAAGAGTTTGAGACTAAAGCTTAGACTCCAATAGAGTTTAAGGGGAGTGATAGCAAGAGAGCAATAACAATAACAACATCAATGGGCACACCTGCTGTACGAAGTTATCCTCAATGATAGCAGGAGCACCAAAGCTATTTCCTACATCAATAAAAGTAGGTAATCCACCAGTAGTCAAGCCCTGACATGTTACAAGGAGGAACATGGATTGGACTTGTATTTAACAAAGACAAAGGAACTCGTGAAGAGAATGGGAAGAAGGACTAAATATTGTAAAGCATGAAATCTATTGAAAAAAAGGAAAAGAAGGGAAAAAAAAAAAGAAAAAAGACTCTTAAACCAAATAGACCTTTAAACGTTGAAGACTTGTAGTGGGGGGATCAGCAATGGCCTTGAAAATTTTGACCGATGATCCATTTGTGGATGCAAGCTTTTGTAAGACTGTTAGCCTGTCCATCCATGGCTTTTTTTCTGTGCCATCATAAGAAGATAGTCATTTTTTTTTTTTCTGAATCATAGTCATCACCATTTATTACAAAGAATCATCATCCTCCTCCTCCTTGTTAAATGACAAAATAATAATTAAAAAATAAAACCAAAATCAAAAATAAACTGCAGAAATAGAAATACCTTGAAAAAATGTGCTTGGAGCAACAAAATCAAACCTGAAATGGACATTTTCAACCTTCATTTCTTCTTTTAAACAAAAGACCCCCCCCCCAAAAAAAACAAATACCTGAGGGCATCAAGAACTATAATAACGAGGCGGTCTACGACAGGTTTGGTCCAACAACGATTTCGTCCATTGTCGGGATGAGAGGAAGAAGTGTTAGTGCTAGAGTAAGAGAAGAAATGACAAGAAGACTGTGAAACATCAGAGCAGTGGCTGCAATGGGGAAGCTCGGTCCGGGTGAGTAGAAAGCCTCTAACAAAAATTAGTATTGCAGCCAAATGAATCACTGTTATCACCCAAAAGTACCACCGCCGCCTCCTCCTCTGTGGCATCTCCATGTTCCCCCTTCTTTTTATTTTTTTATTTGTTGTTGTTCCTTCCTTGTTTTCCATTCTTTGTTAAACCTAAGTCAATAAGAAGTAGAAAAGAAAAATATCGTCAATTTTATCTGAAAAGCACACCTTAACTGATAAAAACAGTAAAACTGGTGAGTAGTAGAAATTTGAAGTGAGATAGAATCTCACAAACCCAACTAATTCATTCACTTTTTCTGCCTAATCGTCAAAATTCAACCAGCAACACTAGTCTAATCCATCAATTGAAACACCAATTGATGAGCAGAGCTTTCAAGAGAAAAATGTGTGAGTACAACTCGAAAATCATCACTTTTCTCCTACCATCTTCCCCACCTCCCCCTCCCCGCCGCCCGCCACTGTGATCCACCAAGACCTGAACTTTATTCCCAATTTCTTGCCCAAAATCAAGAAAACGATTAACAATCTTGCAAACCTTAACATGCAAGAACCCACCGCTCGTCCTTGCCCATTCTTTCTTGCTTTCTTTCTCACCTAAGCCACCCCATTTTGGCATCAATTTCACCACAATCAAGAAAAACCCTTAAGCATCTTGTAGATTCCATTATTTTCCTTTTCTGTTACCACAATAATTGAAATTTTATAAAAGAGAGAGAGAGAGAGAGAGAGAAGAGAGTCTATACCACGGTTGCCATCAATGCAGCGAAGAAGTACCAATTCAAGACGGAAGGAAAAGAGACCCAAGGAGAGGAGCGAAACGCGCAGATGGGTTTCTGAATAGCGATAAAGAAACACTTAAATATGATGCGTTGTGCGCTTTTAAGTGGACTGTTCATGCAGATTATTCGCCTTGTTCCCTTTGTGCAATCAGTTTTAACGAAGGTTATTCTCGTCCCACCACCCATTGTATTATTATATATTCTTGGCTATACAATTACATCTTCAATTTTTTTTTTTCCTTTCTTTTCTTCTTTTTTTCTTTTTTTTTTTCATGCAATGACAACAATTAATCATATCAATCATATCAAGCTCTTTCTCTAAGTCCTTCGATTCTGGCAACCAAAGTCAATCTATCCATCCATCCATACATACATGTCGAAGGCCAACTATGGACCGATCCGAGTTGAGTTGGTAAAATAAATGATAGTGAACGGTAGACGGACAGACTGACAGACCATCATCCCTAAAATAAATAAACGTTGGAAGAAATTTGAATAATTTATTAATTATAATTTGAAATTCTTGTTACTCACTACCGTTGACCTTACTGCCAATTCCTACATTTGTAACATCACGAGACTTTTGTCTTGGGAGGTAACCCAGCCAATGGCATTCATTGCCGCCTCACCCCACCGCCACCCTTTCCCTCCTCAAAACCGCCGCTTCCGGTGCCGCCCGCGCCCATGCCTCCCTTCTTCCCCACTCCTCTGGACCACCACCCTCCGCCATCTCGGCTTCGCTGCAACTAGCCTCTTATTCGCCGCCCTCCATGTCTCGTCCAGGTCCAGGTCCGGCGAGGCTGGAAGGGCGGTGGTCTCGATGGCAAAGAAGAGCGTCGGTGACTTGACGGCTGCGGATTTGAATGTGCCTTTGGATGATAACCTGAATATTACTGATGATACCAGAGTTGGAGCCTGCTGTCCCCACCGTTAAGCATTTGATCCAAAATGGGGCCAAAGTCATTCTCTTTAGCCATTTGGTATGTGGGTTTTGCTTAATTGCATGTCTTCATTGGCGCAATTGGCATATTTGTTGGCTTCTCCGTTTTTTCCTATACAATTTGGTCTTTTTTAGACTTTTTCTTGGATTCTTGTGTACCTGAGTATTTTTACAATCTTTGATGCTATGATTTATTCATTTCATTTTGTTTGTGTCTTTTTGTCCAGTTTTCGGGGTTTTGCTGGCTTTCCTCGTGTCAATCTTAATTGTTAATAGTAATGCCACTGATAGAAGCTATTCTCTTTTTTTGGGCTTCATTTGCTTAACAAGCTTGACTCTTGAGTTTAGTCTGATTCATTGCACCCATAACGGAGGATGTCATTTTGGAGTTTTGTTGCTTACCTATGTTTTTTAGTTGTTTATCTTGGGATCTTCTTCTTAGGATCTCCATCTACCCTGCAATAACTGCTTAAGACTGTTGGAGTTTACCTGCATGAGCTGAAATGTATGTCAATAAATATCCGGGACGACCAAAAGGAGTTACTCCAAAATTCAGCTTTGCGCCTCTTGTAACCCATTTGTCTCAACTTCTCGGCATTCAGCTAATGAAAACAAAGAACGCTAGCTTGCATTTACTCGTTGGATAGTCTGACTGAAAAAATCTTGACTGATCAGTTTGTCAAGGCTGATGATTGCATTGGTCCAGAGGTAGAAAAATTGGTTGCTTCACACCCAGAAGGTGGTGTTTTACTTCTTGAAAATGTGAGGTTCTATAAGGAGGAAGAAAAAAATGAACCTGAATTTGCCAAGAAGCTTGCTTCCTTGGCAGATCTCTATACGAATGATGCATTCGGGACTGCACATAGAGCACATGCCTCAACTGAGGGAGTCACAAAGTTCTTGAAGCCATCAGTTGCTGGTTTCCTCTTGCAAAAGGTAGTTTTTTGAGTTCTTGTTTCTCTTTAGCAACATATATATCAATCTATTCTGGCGTGTGTTCTTTTCCAAATAATAGTGACCTTTATATACATGTGACTAGGCCAGCCTATGACCAAATCATTTGTAAACATTGATCCTGCTACAAGGAGTCATATGCTAGCTAAATGATGTCGGTCAATCACATTGGTCAGCATCACAATTCATAATTCATTCTGCTAACTGATTCACTCTCAAAGTTTTTAGTTGAAGTTGATTCCTTCTTTTTCTGAAAAGATTCCTCCCAAATTGTAAGTATCACTGAGACTGTGAAATATAATGTCTCTGTATTTGTTTTCATCCAGACACATGTAAAATCATCAAGGAACTAGCTTTACCTTTTCCACTTTCAACCTCTCTTAATCCTGTTAACAGGAGCTGGACTATCTTTTTGGGGCAGTTTCAAACCCAAAGAGGCCATTTGCTGCTATTGTGGATGGATCAAAGGCCTCATCTAAGATTGGAGTTATTGAGTACCTCTTAGAGAAGTGTGATAGCCTCCTTTTGGGTGGAGGAATGATTTTCACATTTTACAAAGTACAAGGCCTGTCGGTGGGTTCATCCCTTGTTGAGCAAGATACACTTGACTTGGCAACATATCTACTTGAAAAGACCAAGCCACCTGGAGTGCCTCTTTTGTTGCCTACTGATGTGGTAATTGCTGACAAGTTTGTTCCTGATGCAAACAGCAAGGTTTGTTATCAAATCTCCCATGATTTTTCTCTTTCAAATGATTTATCTTTGACTGTGCCTGACTAGTTTTAATTGCTATGCCATATTTCCATATTCTTAAAGCTAGAATCTGTTGGTACAATCATTTTGAGAGTGAGGATTGAAGAGCTGCTCTAATCAACAGCAGTTTGTACCATCATCAGCAATCCCCAAAGGGTGGATGGGTGCTGGATATTGGACCAGATTCTATTAAGACGTTCAATGAAGCTTTGGAAACCACCAACACTGTCATCTGGAATGGACCAATGGGAGTGTTTGAGTTTGACAAATTGGCAGTTGGAACAGAGGTATGGATTTGATGTTTGTCTCCCTTATTTTTTTAATGCTACATTTGGCTCCGTTGCTTGCATATTTGTGGATCTGGTTAGCGGTTTCGGGTTCATTCAATCAGATCTGGCAGTTTCAAAAAATCCCAAACTTGTAGCTATCCCCCTCAGTGACTTGTTCTAACTGAGTGTGTAAAACCAGACCAATTAGTGCCTAAATGCACATTTGTGAAGTGGCCTCTTAAACCAGAAAAAATCTATAGGCCACTGTAAATTGAAACCTCCGGCCAACAGATGGTTCTGGGTTTATTAACTTGTTCCTTTGATGAATAGATTGTGAACTAGATTTGTACTGTTTGCAGGCTGTTGCAAAGAAGTTTGCAGACCTCAGTGGCAAGGGGTTGACAACAATCATCAGTGGTGGGGATTCTGTTGCAGCCCTAGAAAAAGTAGGAGTTGCAACACCATGAGCCACATACCCACTGGAGGTGATGCCAGCTTGGAGTTATAGGAAGGCAAAGAGCTTCCTGGGGTCCTTGCTCTCGATGAAGCCCTACTGGTGGCTGTGTAAGATTAACTCAGATTTTTCCCTCATTGTCATGATGACGTTTCGACTTGTCATCTTAAAATGGTCTGTTGCAAAAAGATAGAGTTCATGTTGTAAATGTTCTCATTGCCTTCCATATGAGGGGTCTCATTCTAGCTTTGCCATTGTTGTTTCTTGCTTAAGTTGCCAAGAGAGACAAGCCAGGATGTGCCAATTGAGAGCCCTCCAAGTTTTTCAAATGAGTGGTTCATATTTCTCAGCTTCAACAACCCATTATTTAGTTTGTGGATTCAACAAGATTTTACTGGTACGATCAAATCTGAAGGCGAGCAAATGCACACACGGTTTTGGCCTCCGGTTGATGAGCATTGTCAACCATATTAGACTAAAAAAAAAAAAAAAAGATTGAACGCGAGAAGATAAGCCCCGTTAAGCTATTGTCCACCACCACGAGTGGACCCGAGTGAGTTACCTTGAAATTCGGTCGAGTTGCTCCAGCCAGGAAATCAATTGGGCTCCACACGTGTCTCAGCCCCACGTCACACGTGGCGACAGGGTTTCCCCCCCGGCACGTCAGCCCTCCCAATTTAGGAGCTGCATTTCTGCAGGTAAGGGCCTGGGGACTTTGCCGGGCCATATGGTCCAATCACTCCGTCTCGTGTAATTTGGGACAGTCATTGATACATTAGCAAAGTTTCTCTCCATCTGTTCGGTATGGGAAGAAACTTCATCAGGCTAAAAGAGACGCCCTGAGGGCGACTTCCTGCTTAATACGACTTTCTCAGTTGAAGACTAATAAAGTCAAACATCATCGTCATCACTGTTAATATGATTATTCATGCATTATAAAATCTCATTTCCTAGAAACCACGCGGATAGATGAGATTTGCCTAAGGAAAATTCTTCGTCAAAAGAAATAAAAACAAAAATCCATTTTCTTCACTCTGAAAGATTATTTACTTATTATTAAGATTAACACTCCGCACAGCAGGAATATTCGTTCGGTTATTCTCATGCCAACCATGTCAAGACCTCATTAAAAACATCAAACTATTATCAATCATGGCAAAGCAAAACCACCAACCGGTATTAGTTTCAATTGGAGCATTGACAGCCCTCACATGGTATGTATTATAAGCCCATTGTGTGCGCTCCAAGAAATCCAGAACCCAATAAAGGAAACCCAAATCAACATAATATTAATAATCCTCTCTTATTTATGAATGATTATATGAGTCCTTCTGACTCTAAGCCCTTGTTTTCACTCTCAGCTTCGTGACTTGTCTGTTCTTGGTCTCACCTACAACTAAAAGCTCCTCTTTGGTCATTTCCCTCTCTCTCTATTTGGTGTGTGTTCCAATGGATCTTTCAAAAGTTCAATCTTTTTCATCTGGGTGTGTTTATTTCTGCGTGTTTTTATCTGGGTACTGATTGGGTTTTCGGTTTGGTTTTGAGTTTTTGCAGGGTGGGTTGGTGTTTTGCTTTGAGAAATGGCTACAAAGAAAAGCGTGAGCTGTCTAAAGGATGCAGGTTTGAATGGAAAGAGGGTGTTTGTGAGGGTGGATCTGAATGTTCCTTTGGATGATAACTTCAACATCACCGATGATACCAGGATCCGTGCTGCTGTGCCCACTATCAAGTGCCTAGTGGCTTATAAGGCTAAAGTCATTCTCTCTAGCCATTTGGTAATGGACACTTACCAGTAATCTGACTGTTTGTTTTCTTGATTATTGGTTCGAATTTTATTTTCTTTTTGTGGTGGAAATGTTCTTGGGTTGATCTTTCTGTTTAGATTGTTGACCTGATTTTTTTTTTTTTTTATGTTTTAGCTTATATAGTTTTTTTTGTCCATCACCGCCCCCTTCAACAAATTTCGGTGCTATTCATTGCGTTTCCGGTTGTAGTTTATAGATAGTTCCCATCCTTTTGTTAATGTTCTACAAAAACGTCTTCTATTTTTGGCTTGTTTCTTACACAAGTTTTGTGCAATTTTTGTTTTTTTTTGTTTTTAACCTCTGTTGTTTTTAATTATGAGTTTTGGTTTTGGAACATGAGTTTTATTGGAAAGGACATATTAGTGATGCTGGGTCATGATATGGTTTCATTCGAGTGTTGGAGTTTTTGTGTTTTTCAAAGCTTTTTGCATGTCTATTCAATGTAGTTGGTTAATGTTATCATTGAAGCAATCATGGTCTCTCAGATGCATTTCCATGTTATATATTCTACACCATCAAATCCACTTTTATTTTCTACGATCGTTTGGAAGTATACTATGCTGAAGAAAAAGGTCTACCATAAGATTAGAGAAAATATATATTAGTGGCTATTTAGCAGAGAGAAAAATATGCATATGTGCATGCCACTCAACGGACTTCTTTATAAACTATTGGGTGCTCTGCCTCTAGCCTCTCATATAATCATTTTGTGCTTTTGTGGTTTTCAGGGACGCCCAAAAGGTGTTACACCCAAGTATAGCTTGAAGCCTCTTGTACCAAGGCTATCTGAACTTCTTGGGATTGAGGTTCGTGTCTACGGCTCTCTCTCTCTCTCTCTCTCTCACACACACACACACACACATAAAAATAATACTCAATTCTCTAATCCTGAATGGCTTGCCTTTTTTAATTTCTCCATAATAGGTTAAGATGGCAAATGACTGTATTGGTGAGGAAGTTCAGAAAATGGTGGCTGAGCTCCCAGAAGGTGGTGTCTTACTCCTTGAGAATGTAAGATTCTACAAGGAAGAAGAGAAAAATGACTCTGAATTTGCAAAGAAGCTAGCTGCTCTTGCAGATGTTTACGTTAATGATGCTTTTGGCACTGCTCATAGAGCTCATGCCTCCACTGAAGGAGTGGCCAAGTACTTGAAACCTGCTGTGGCTGGTTATCTCATGCAGAAGGTAAAACTCCTTCCTGTATTTTCTAGTCTAGTCCCACCTAAGCATTTTCGAGCTTATCAAATAGAAACATTAATCTACAAGCTGGAATTAAAGATTTTACACTTTTTTGGATATTGAATGGTTGATGCATCCATGTTATAAGGGTGAGAATCTCATTGGCTAGTAAGTTAAGAGCTGGTCAACTGAAGAAACTCTATCTGAAAACATATCCAATAATTATTGCAGGATAAAATATGGAAAACACACACGATATGTATTGTCGGATGAGGTAGTGTTCTTTTAATGATGGCTGCATCATTTTATTTTCATTAATAGATGATCGAAAGAGCAGTCTCATGAAGATTTTTAATTCCACTTTGATCTTACTTGAGTTTATATTCATGACACTACTAGAAAATTTAGAAACAGTCGCATACTGTATGAAGGATTTTTGTGTTAGTTACTCGTTGTTATATTTCCAAATTTTTTGGTTGTAGGAACTTGACTATCTTGTTGGAGCTGTGGCAAATCCAAAGAAGCCATTTGCTGCAATTGTTGGTGGCTCAAAGGTATCAACCAAGATTGGAGTAATAGAATCCCTCCTGGAGAAGGTTGACATTCTCATACTAGGTGGAGGAATGATCTTTACATTCTACAAGGCCCAAGGTTATTCAGTTGGTTCATCTCTTGTGGAGGAAGACAAACTTGATCTTGCAAATTCTCTTGTAGAGAAGGCCAAAGCTAAGGGGGTATCTCTATTGCTTCCTACTGATGTGGTTATTGCTGACAAGTTTGCTGCAGATGCTAACAGCAAGGTTTGGATCATGATTTATTCAAATTTTCTTGTTGATACACTTTTACTGGTGCAGAAATCCACTCAAGCAAAGATAGGATGCCCAGATTTTAATTAACCATTAAATTTGTTCTGTACATTGTTCTTGCAGGTGGTGTCAGCAGCTGAAATAGCAGATGGTTGGATGGGTTTAGATATAGGGCCTGATTCTGTGAAGGCATTCTGTGAATCATTAGATTCCACCAAAACCGTCATTTGGAATGGACCCATGGGTGTCTTTGAGTTCAAAAAGTTTGCACCAGGAACTGAGGTGTCTCTCCCCCTCTCTTGACCCTGCACATGGGCTTTTCATCTGTGTTTAGGCTGTGATATTGAAAATCAATGTTTTTCCTGTTGCAGGCAATTGCCAAGAAGCTTGCAGAGCTCAGTAGAGAGGGCGTGACAACGATCATTGGAGGTGGTGATTCTGTTGCTGCAGTTGAGAAGGTTCGTGTTGCTGACAAGATGAGTCACATTTCTACTGGTGGTGGAGCCAGTTTGGAGCTTCTTGAGGGGAAGGCACTTCCTGGTGTCCTTGCTCTCGATGATGCCTGAGCTGAGCTTTTCTTTTGCCGCCTTATTTTTCCTGTGCAATTTTTCGTTCTGGTTGCACGGTTGGTTTTACAACCAAGGTGGACTGAATCATAACTGAGTTGATCTCATAGAGGCTGTAGTGTGACCAAATAAGTGGTTTTACGTGAGCATTTTTAATGGGGTGACCTACTCTGGACGGGAATTTGCCTTGAAACTTTCTTTAATGGTCCAGGTATTTCGAGCTTCTTTTTGAGGTTGGTCAATCTATGAATGCCGTAGGACTGGGGGCCAACGTGGCCCCGTGACCCTGACGATACAACCCACAATTAAGTTCCTGAAAGCTGAAGTATCCTCCGGGCATGCGAAAAAGACCTAGAAATGCGATGTCCCTTGGATGGTCGGCTGAAATGCCGAGAGATTTTCAGGAAAAATAATAAGAGCGAACATAACCCCGGTAAATGTACAAAAAGATGTACGTTTAATGAATTTGGAAGCCCCATCTGATGCCCAGCCTCTCATTTCAACTGATAACATACACTTCAATTTTATGTCACCCTCTATTCATCTGGACATGGGAGATTTAAGTAATGATATTCAATATTGACCACTACACAGGGTAACATTGTCTATTCATATATGATTAAGAAGCGGGGTATGAGATTGCTTCCCAATGCATTGTTTGCTAAAAATAAGATGGTGCCTAGTCATGCGTCTCATTTTAGACTGTCTGCTCGTTGTTTTCAAGTGCTTAACCAAATGAAGTCGCTGCTCAGTGCACATCTTAATACTATAGGGCAAATCACACAGCAACTGCACTTCACATAATATAATGTAGATGTTTGATAACTCTACGAATTACATCAGAAAAAAAAAAAAAAACAAAAATGAAGAAAACAATGAAAGCCGAAAAATAAAGAAGGGGGCAAAATCAGCCATAGCTGTGGCTCGCAGAACAGCACCTGAAAACCAGTAACTCAGTGGAACTTCAAGAGATGTCAGCTTACAAGATAACGCAGCTTCCTGAATTCCTGGCAAGACAAGAGAAACTCCTTAGCGTTAGGCAGCTAAAAGACTTCTGAATATGATGTCTTATCAAATTGTGTTGCTGAGTACCTCTTCATGTCTTCATAATTGCTCAAAGCTTCCTCAAATTTAAGCCAAAGGGGACCAGTCTCCTGAAGACTAACGTTCTTTGGCCCGGCTAAATAAGCCTGAACGACGAACTGGGGTGTTCTTTCCCTATTTAGTGACCAACCCAAATGAGACACAACTCTGTCATAAAGGTTAATGCAATCAGTTCGGAGGCAAGATTACCTTCCTTCATATTCGGATAGCCAAGCCAAATACGTTGCACCAAAGTACACGGAGACAAATGGCTTGGTTAAGTCATCAACAGAATCAACTCTGTAACCCCTGTAGCCCACCTCCCTGTTCACAAAGAGAAAATTCAAGCAAATTCAGCAGTGGTTTCGGGGCGAGGGATACACAAAGTTGAAAAGAAGATTTTAGTCCACCCAGAAAGCGTCCAAACATGTAACACGCATAGTTACTGTGTTTAACTTGCATGAATGCATTCATTTTCTTTGATATATTTCAGTAATTAATTAAAACCCCTCGAAGAATAACTAACAGAACTCATCGCTATGGGAGACAACGACAATAACCCATAATCAACAACAATAACAAAAATTTAACTCCAAATTTAATTTAAATTAATCGTTGTAAATTTGTTTATTATTTTATTTTATCACAAATTAAATTTAATAAAAAAATACAATTATTTTAAATTCTTTTTTATCAAAGATTTTTAATTCATTTAAGATAAAAATCTCTTAATTATTATTTGCCGAAAGCCCTAAACATGGTGCGCATTTCTCCCTATGCAATATAAAATTTCAGATCGAGTCATGGTATTTGCATACTTGTAAAGCCAGAAAGCTGTAGAATAATCGATTCCCATTAATCCAATCCGGGATCCCACTCCATTAACAAAGCGCATGCTGATGATTTCAGCGAGAGCACAAAGGACAGACTGTGCAAAAGTCAACCGTCAGGGAACAAAGAAAAGATGACCACAAAATAAAACATTTAAGCAGGATGAAAGCTTAAGAAATTAAAAGGTTGGTGAGATGAGGCCTTTAAGAACCTGTGCACGAAATAACAGAAAGCACTGAGATTAATCTTCAGAATTCAAGAATTTTTTTGCTTTTCCACCAACTATATGCTTTACAGTAGTTCATCTTATACTAATCTCCAAACCACGCGACCCCCTCAATATGTAATCTTGGAAAACCAAGAGACCGACAGCACGATTGTTACATGGAGCATGAAGTGCTAAGTCATAGATTGAACATGAAGCAACTATTTGTTTGCCGAGTAAATAAGAGTCGGGTAGTTTGAGATTTTTCCTTGCGTTGGCCAAGTTGGAGAGCAGTATAATGGCATGTTGACAGAATCAAATCACAAGTGAGAGAAAATTGTTTAACAATTTTTGTTCAACAAATTCATAAGGAAATGAGCAGTGTGAAATTACCTGAAAAATTTTGTAAGATTGGATATAGAAATGAGTGCATATATCACAATATCAGACCCGACAAGAAAATTTCTTTTGATTATTAAGACTCAACGGAAATGTTTGAGAACAAATTTAAAGAAACTAGCAGCTATCAAAACCAAAGCTTCCAACAAAGCTGCTAATGAATGTGATCTGTGGCTTAGTAAGATACACAATAAAACATCTGGTTTATTTTCTTCGCTGTTTTTTTTTTTCCTTCTACCTTTGTTTTGGAGGACACCCTGGTAATTCTATGGTGCAACATGGCGACTACCAACCATCTAGTGCAACGAGGGATTAATGTTTCTTATCATAGAATATTAGATGGAGCTTAATGAGGCATGAAGCACCACATGACAAGTAATTGATTTGCCGATAACCAATCATGCGGGCAAAAAGATGCAGGATAATATAATGTATACAGGGGAGCTTATGCACTAGTATTTAAAAAGAAAACAAAGATGCTAACAAGCTCGACCTGGATCTGTTCCTTCAAATCTTTTTTGCGATGCCCAGTTTCCATATTCATTTCCCTAACACCTTTTTCTTGTTTTTAAACTAATCCTTCACCAGTAAAAATATGCCCCCAACATTAACAGAGAAGCAGGCCTGATCATTTAACTGGTTCTACTCTTTCTTATGGCCTATGCTGATGCCTTAGTTTCTGACTACACAAAGCTTGTATCATAATACAGACTGTGTTGGAAGCATCCAACCCAAATAAAATGAAAGAACACATATTAGGGTATGGTAGCTGCATCATAGCAGAGATAGATAAAATTTTCTGGGCATTTATTTACTTACAGGTTTAACTGCCCTCGTACTGAAGTGCTTAAAAAGAATTATGTCCGCAACTGCCTGCATTAAATCAACAATATTGATTTGAATTTTGACTTTCTTGCAGCCAAAACTGGAGATACAGATGCACTAATAAGTACACAAAATCCCAGGACTCCAGTCAAAAGAGATGTATCTAATCTTTAAAAGCCTCTTCCAATAGTTGCCATCCACAACACCAAAAGAGAAGAATACTTGAGGATCTTTCTGGACACAATCTAGTGGCCTTGAGGACATACACATTATTATCCAGATTTAATAGCCTGCTAAACTATTTTGAATATAAAGAGATATACTTGGACATAAAATTGGTTAACCAGATGGTTATCTCGTATAGATAAGCCATGGTTCCCTTGACAGCTGCTATGAGACACAAGTTATTATCTGACCTCTTACATCACTCTATCTTAGTGTAATTCAGATGCATTATTTGGGCAGTACCCAGCATAGCTAATTTTCCATTTTCATATATTTCCTACTAACACTAGAGAACTCTCCTCCTTGAGACCTTTGTACCCTCACTCTACTCAATAAATGGCTTTTATCCAACTGAATATAAAACACAAGGAAACAAAACTGGAAACAATTTAAGGGCATCCATTCTTTTTCGTCCAGCATCAACCCTAATAATTCCAAATTACTTCAGTGCCAAGATCAACAAAAATTTCTTGTTCCAACATTTAGAAAGTTGATTAGAGGCAAAAGGCCACGGAGAAAATTTTCTCTTCCTACCAAGCATCGGTAGCCAGCTTTTACGAATTTGTGGGACAGATGGAGTCATTGGAAACTAAAGAACAGAGATTGATTGACACAAACATGAAAAACAGTCAACTACAATCAAAAAATCGTTTATTGGATTAAGAACTTAAAAGTTCCCGCATTCAGCGCCAGTATACGAGATTCTGCCCAATCCTCAAGGATTGGCATACTTTATTGGACTACTTCAATATTCGCCAATGGAACTGAATTTAGCCCAATCCAATTCTGTTTCAATATGCCCATCTCATCTTCATTGGCATTGCAATATTGTCAAAGTGCAAGAAAGTTTGCAAATATTGTCACAGCATTATAATTAATTGAAATGAAACAGAACGTAGAATCACAGTGGGAAAAATGAAGTAAAGTGCAAAGCATCCACTGAATCGTGCATGGTACACTCACGTTGACAGTGATAAATCAACACATGTTCACATCAATTCATTCATACCTTCAATTCCACCCGAGAAAGATATGGCCTTTTGTCTTCATCATGTGAAAATCGCACTCTTCCACGTCTTTCACCAGACTTTGTCCACTCTTCGATAACCTCGGGATGAGTCCACATTGTTGACATGTCTTCTGGAGAAACTTTAGAGTCCCAATATGTATATTCTGCACTTGCTACCTCAATGCAACAAAAAGGAAATTGGAGAGGCTAAATAAACATTTTTGCATAAACGAAATCATATATTTACAAACCCCTCACACACACGCACACACACACAAATATATATATATACATCATTTTATATATGGTCCCTTAAGATATAACAGAGAAAAGAGAAGTCCAAATATTGCCACTAAAATCTGGCTGAATTCAAGTTGGGCAAGAAAGAAGCCTTTTATGAAAAGCAGAAAATATAAATAACACTGTCCAGTACAGTAGTATTGGCTGCTAGCTTTTAGAAAGGCACATAAGTGGCACCAATTCTTACTTAAGAAGATACATTTATACTCAAATTCATGATACAATAGAAATTGCGTTCCATCTTGACCAAGTCAAATACAATAGAAATTAGACCAGGCTCATAAGGTCAATTTGCTACATGATTTGTCGTGCAAGACCATTTGGATGTTTCATAAGTAAATTTCTGCAAACTCAATTAATTTTAGGGTCAAATCTCTTCTTTCTTCCCCTTTTGGCTTCCAATGATGAGGGCCAAAAATGTCAGCTTGGATATGAAATAAATAGACTCTTTATAGCATCAAGTAAAAAAAACTGCGTCATTAAGACTTTTATGCTTTAAGGAAGGTTCATCTACAAGCTACTCACACAGAATTCTCTTGCAATTTGACACGACAAGGGGTAGTTTTAGATCTCTCCCCCCTCCCCGCGTATTTTCTTGAGAGATAAATGTACATTAAGCTGAATTTCAATAAATTTTAAACTGTGCAATCCTTAGATCGCGTTAATACTAAATCCCATTGAGCATATTGGCTGAGAAATATTTTTATCCAAAAGGGAAGAAATAATAAATCCCATTGAATCCAACGATTATACATGCTGTATAAAGAGTATCAAAGCTATGTAGTTAGTCTTAAGTAAACGGTGAATGGACAACAACCTGCATTCTGTGAAGAAGGCATAGCTGGGTTTTGTGGACCGAGTACAGCTGGTGGAGGGGGAGCACAAGCATTGTTAACCGAAGGACTGTCATCAACAAATCTTCTGCATAACAGTGACATAGTCATGATCTCAGTTTTACACATCATCTATCTATTGTTTTAAGAACATTTTAAGCCATCAACCCTGCATTTAGAAAAAATGTACTGCGAATGACATTAGCCCATTTGATGATTCAACCCTGACCCGGGGATTCGTAATAATGTCATTTAAGACACAACCAAAAAAAAAAAAATTAGGTGGCCTGTAAAACAAGTTATAATTAAAAAATTTCTACATTGATCAAAGGTTTAGCACAAAATAGGCTGCAACTCCATGTAAGTTTTCATGCGTTGACATTGCACGCAACAAAACTAAAATGAAAAGGCCAAAAGTAAAACTGGAAAACTAAAGATTTTCTCCCATAACAGATAAAAGGAGTCAAGAAATTGTCTTCAGAAAAATGAAGTCCGCAAATAGACTTGCATAGAAAGGAGAAGAAAAGGCACAGCTTTGGAAGCTTAATGAATGTGAAACATTCCCAAACAGTTCCACATTGTTAAAAGTTAAAAGTACCCAAACGTTAATAGATTCTCCAGCACAATTTCAAAATGTTCAAGAGGCAAGTCTGAAAGGCTAGCTTCAAAGCTTTAAAAGAGGAAAAGGAAAAAAAATAATAATAACGCAAACTATGTCAGAATTGTAAATAACAATTGCGAAGGAATGCGAACAAATACCTGAATGGGAGACTTTCTTTGACTGAAAGATATTGTTTCCAATATTGCAAAGTTGATTTGTGAGTTGCCTTTTTGGTACCGCCCTTATATGCTCTAACTATAAATTCTTCACTTCTTTCTCTGCAAAGAAATTTTATAGCGTCATTATTGCAAAACCAGCAAAGCTCAAAATGGGAGCTCAATCATCACTTCACAGCAAAATTTTGCTCGCTAACAAATAAGTATAGATCAAGCCACCAAAGACAACCCCAAAAAAAGAAAAGAAATGGAGGAAAGTGTCTGTAACTGAAAACTTACTGTTGCTCGAAGTATGACAACCATTTGATATATGCAATGCCAAAATATACGCTTACAAAAGGCCTGTACAGAATTTCAGGTTTTCCCTCTACTTCGTATGTTCGGTAGCCCGCATCTCTGTAGCACATATCAGCTGTAATTTAATTGAGGATAAAACAGGGAAAAAGCTAACAGTACAAACTCACTTAGCTACAAGTTGCTCACAAGAGGATCAGTTACCTGGAAAGCCATTCGGCAGTTTCGGGCGAAATTTGCATGATCCCTATTGTAGTCTGCTTATTTTTTTTGTTATACTGCGTAGCCAGGGGCTGTCTGTCACTGGCAAGTTCCACAATAGCACAGATCATATCCTGCAGTAAAAAGATGTGAATACAATCACAAATTCGACTTCTTGACTGTCTGATTATCTTATGAAATACAGATTACAAGGTCATCATCACAGGAGTATGTGGAAGTTGGAAATTCATTTTTTAGTTGCTCTTCAACATAGTTGCATTCTAGGACCAGCCTAGGTATCAACGATAGTTTTTGATGGCAGCTCATTTCCTAGGCCTCAAAATAATGACCAAGATTCACACTTGGTGAAGCCTATAACAAATTCAATTACTACAGGAATGACAATTTTCTGATGTTTCTGCAAGTATACGAATCAACATGCTTATAATATACAGCCCCATGAAATCCCAACAATAGCATCCATCATGGGAAACAGAGGGAAATCAAATACAATCAGAATGGCCATAAAATGTGAACCAGAGCACAATACAAAGACATTCAGGATTGTCAAATGGAATAGCCAATTATTTAAAGAAAATATGAAAAGAAAAAAGGAAATGAATGGATAGCAACCTGTTCATAGAGGCAAATAGATGATTCACAAAAACCCAGAACACTATAGATGCATACATGCAGGAGCAGTTTCACCTCTTCAGTAAACAGGAGTACCCTATTTACAATCCTCTCCCTTTTAGTTGCATTAGCAGCATTGTAAGTGAGAAGCGTGTACAATTCCTAACTAACGACTGAAAGCCTTGCATGATCACTATTAAACATGTAGAAATGCAACTCTTTAGGTTGCCGCCGCCAATATCAAGTGATATGAAGCCAAATATGGAAACCCGGTTTGATAAATAAAGCACCAAAAGTAAATCCTAAAAAAAAGAAGCACAAAATAATTGTAGTAAAACGGACATACCGGAAGTATTTGCGAATCAAAGTGCCTTTGTAAAATGATATCAGCCACAGCCTGGGGAAACGCCGAAAGTTTCAAGTTAAAATTGGTAACAAGATCAAAAGCAAATGACATGTATTAAGAATCTCAGACAAATGCCAGAAAGTTCAGACTCGTGGTTCCAATATAAACCAAAAGAGAAAGCCAGGAAAAGAACGAGAAAACATTTATAGCACTCGAAAAAAGGGGTACATTTTGAAATCCACAAACTTCAGAGGGTGAAAAGGAGTTGTTGGCAGGGTGCCAATTGAATAATAATCTCATTTGAACTGAGAAACTCTCAAACTTGAAAACTTCGCATACATTGACATCTAACGAACAATCATTATGACAAGGATGAGAATTTTGATTTCATAACAGCAACACAGAGCATTTGGTTGCCTTGTGTTTGTTTGCTTTACCTTCATCTCAGTCTGTGTTAAATAAGGCTGCCCATCAGGATCCCGGGAAAGATGAACCTTTTGTCCTCTTGTCTCCCCGGCATCCAACCATTCAGTGCTCACTGCAGGTTCCCTCCACATTGCTTCCAGATCCTGGGGATCAACACACTCATTCCAATACTTGAAGCTGACAGCCATCCCGGAGTTTGTTTAGTACGGCAAAATCTATGCACAAAAAGAACATGATACTGTCAGGGAGCAGTGACCCGGGAAACCTCTTTACATGCAGACCAAATGTCACCACTCTACAGGTGAGATTGTGGACGATGGAATGGTTGGCATCATTAACCTGAATCTTGTCATAAAAATTGGATAGAGGACAGAAGGACATAATAGAACAGAAAATGATTGTTCTGCCATTGCGTGGATGTTATCATAACAGCCTAACCATACAACATTGATCGACAAGACAACCAAAATTTTGATGGAGATTAAGAAACAAAGTTTTGAAGGGCAAGTGCTAGTGTGTAACAGTAGAGGTTACTCTATTGTGACGTAGAGGCCAAGAGTCCACAGACGGTTGAGAACACTTCCTTATGGGCATTCAGGAAACAAAAGCACGTTGGAGTCACGGCATGTGAAGATCGAAATAAAGCTCGGAAAAAGATTGAAAAAAAAAAGGAAACAAAACGGTGATGAAGCCAAGCGCACATCATAGTCAACCAAGTGAGACGTTAACCACACACCCCCCCTTATTGGGTTGCACAACAATTAACATGATCCCAAAATACAAATCCCCCGAAGAAGGAAAATTCAAAAACTCAAAATCAAAGGTTTTCAAGATTCCACGTGTTTGACCGAATCAGAAACATGGGAAAAGGTTCTAATCCCATAAAGATCAACACGAAAAAAAGAAGGGGAAAAAAAAAAGGGGAGGGGGAAGGGAAACAGAAAAACAGACCTCAAAGAGGAGAAATTCATGTTCACGAGTGAGTTATAAGTGCGTTTGTATACACCACAACAGAGGGAGGGAGGAGACAAAAGTAAGAGAAAATGCAATGCGTCTGTCTACCATTATTTAATTTAATGTTTTGATAAGGGAGCGTCAACCACCACCTGTTAATAATTATATATTATCGGAAGGAATGAGAAGCTAAACCCAAAGACAGGCCAAAAACGGATGAAAGTTTGATTATTACCCAGTAATAATAATAATTAACGCAATGCATGCATGATTCCAACAAACGAACGAACAGACAAATGTGTGCGGCAACAACATTGGTTTGGTTTGGTTTGGGTTGGTTCGATCAAAACATGAGATGCATGAAAGAGACTAACGCAACGCAAAAACAAAGAAACCCCGACTCATCATCAGATGATGCACCACCCGCCATCCCTCCTCATAATCAGAATCATATGCGTGAGAAAGAAAGAAAGAGAGAGAGAGAGAGAGAGAGAGAGAGAGAAAGAGACGTACAGATAGACATATAGGAAAAGGAGAAAGAAAGAAACAAAGAAAGAAAGAGAGGGAAAAAAATGTGCCTGATTCCTCGTCCCTTCCCTTCCTCTCCTCTCCTTTCTGGCGTTCCCACGCCTGGATGCTATTCAAAGAAATGGGAACATAAAGAGAGAGACAGACAGAGAAGCTAAGGTGACGGGGTTTGGGGTGTGTCTGTGCCAAGAAATGGGTTATTATTATTGTTACTATAAAGATAAAGACGGAGGGTGGAGCATTGTCGACGGACTCAGCCGCAGCCAAAAGCCAAATATTTAGATATTTCTGTTTCGTTTTTCTTCTACGTAGAGGAGGGAAGGGAAGACAGAGACAGAGACTGGGAGACGGAGACGGAGAGAGAGAGAGAGAGCGAGCGAGAGAGAGAGTGGGAGGGAAGGGGCGCGCTCCTCTTGTCAGGTGGAGTCCGTTGCAGGGCGGAAGAGGCTGGCTGACACTTGGCATCACATGCCCCTCCCCCACCTTCCCCCCCCCACCCTCTCTCTCTCTCTCTCTCTCTCTTTTATTTGTGACCATATTGTTTGTTGCCAAGACGCGAAAACATGGTGACAGCCACCCGGAATAATAAAGTTTTCATATCACATAATTTAATATAAATTTTATTTAATTGATAAAAAAAATAACATCTCCTACATTTTTATTCTCATTTATTATTTATTTTATCTTTTTTATTGTATATATTAATATATTTCAATAACAAATTTTTGGTATTTTTTTATTAATATGTAAAAATTGGAGTGTATATAATAAAGCTTAAAATCTTATTACGTTTAAATGAATTCACGAGATTTTGAGACTTTACCGTCTCTGTAGGATCGGCCCTCAATGCTCTTAGACACATACAGATCACCTAATTGAAGGTGCACCAAAAATAATTGAAAAGTACTAATTTTCCATTATAATTATTGTAAATAAATAAGAAGGATTTTATTGAAAGGAAATTGACTCCGACAATTGATGGAAATGGAATTTTCATCGATATGTCTTAATTGTTGATGCTGATGGCGACACATGACCAAATCATCGATATAAATATAATCTCAGGAAAATCTAATGGTTCCCGTCTTGTGGGCTGCTGCCCGAGTTCCTTCGTATACACAGCACATCCGGACCGATTGGGATGGCTCGGCGTGAAATTGTACCGAGATTGCCGTAGCTTTGGGCGTGACTTGGCATGTTAGGGTGACGAATTTGGTATTTATGCGTACGCGTGTGTGTGGCCCGGGGCTCGCGCGCGCTTGCTCGTGTGTTCCAACATTGATTATCTTGGTCTGACATTGCGAGGACTCGATTTACTCGGAATTTCGCCGCTGCAGTGCTGCTGGGCTGTGTGGCCGAGCTTTCCGTATCCCGGGAGAAGTTGGCGTGCACCCGAGCTTGCCCGGGCGGCAAGAGATAATAATGCGCCGCTTGCCCGTTGGCCGGAGTTCGATCCCCCGCCAATGTTTCGCCCTCCCCCCATCCCCACCCCATGTGGCTGAGCCACTCCCACTACAGAAGTTGAAAAAATATGAAACTAGAAAAAGGACGAGAAATTGGCCGCAGGAGCATTGCCGAAGCTCCCTAAATGCCAACTCCAAAACCTTCCGGCAGAGGCGATAGGCGAGCAACGGTTGATACGCACCACTCTGCCGCGAACCCCTAACAATGAGGACAAATAATGCAACATATCATTTAAATGGCACATTCTCTTTTACTTTCTTTCTTTCTTTCTAATCGTTCATAGGACAACAAAACAAAACGCCATTGAACATCTTCGAACAAAAGCGTATGCATAGAATATCCCGAGCCAATTGGGGATGTGCCCTTTCATGTTTGGTTGCCTTTTTTTTGTCTTTTTTTGAACATAAAAAGAGTTACGGCACACGCTAACAAAGGATGATACACACTCCTCATGAACCACGCGCTACAGAGCGTCGGTCATTGTCTTAGGCTCCGATCCTTGGCCTGATCCTTTTGGCCGAGACCCTTCTCATTCAAGTATTCAACAAATTCATCGATGAGATAGGGCCAGGCACCCTCGGCATCATAATTGGAGAGCGTGGGGTCCACCGTCTGCATTTAAAAAATAGAAAAAGAGGAACATAGTCATTAAATTTACTCTTCTCATTGATTGATTAAACACAAGACAACCACCTGCCTCAGTGTAACGCTTCTCGAAAACAAAACTATTCCCTGTTAGTTAACATTGTAATTTACGCTGAGTCTTCCCAGGGTTGGTTCACATTGTGATTCTTTATGCTAAATTTCCAACATACTGTGAAAAGCCACCTTGCCGCATAAAAGCTAAACTCATTCTTCTTTGGAACAAACATTTTAGCACACAAGCCTACCCGCAACTCCTCCGGAGGAGGAAAACAGAACGTCATTCAGAAGCCATATTTCATGACCTCATTCCCCATTGGGAAACAGCAGCATCTGAATGCCATCAATAAGCCTGAGGTATAACCTCATGGAAACTAAAGGCAAGATCAGATTGGTCTGCGCCCCTTGTGGGCCAGGGAATCAGTGTCTGGCCAACAGCTACTTCTTAGTTGGCTTTCTTCCCTCTAACACGCCCAACTTCTTCCAAACAAAACCCAAACCTTATCCTAAACACTCTGTAGATACTTGGAACTATAACCCCCACACCCCCCCTACCCCACCCCTTCTCCCAAAAAATAAAATAAAAAATAAAGAATAAAAAAAAAAAGAAGCCCATACAAGAATCAGACTATGCCAATATTTTTGCTTGCACCATATAAATGTTAATCAGAAACAGGAGTCATCAGGAGTGAGAAATTAATTGCTGCAAAAGTTAGAGAAGTTAAAGGGGAGTAACTTGCCAAGTATAGTATCTAGAATTGACAGGAATGATGATCGTTGCATGACGAGGTAAAATCACTGATATGGACATTTCATATCTTACCCTGGCAAATTCCAACAACTGAGACCAAGTGTCCCGAGAGATAGCTTTGTTATGTCGAGCCTGAAAGAGAAACAGGAAAAAGCACGCTGTAGAAATGGGCAAATGCAAAAAGTAGAAAAGCTTATTCCAAAAGCAGACCTCAAACAACCAAAGAACTATTATAGCCAAATCTTGAATCGACGAAACAATATTGGCTTCACAATATCAACCCAGCTAGACTTATACAACAGAGCAGATAATAGTACAAAATAAACCATTTGTGAGAAACATAAAATAAATCATCCAAGTGTCAAAAATCATCTGTTACAGGATAATTAGTAATGAAATTTTATGGTGGCAATCCTCAGCACACTTATTTTGTTGTTGAAAATTACAGGAACTCTTAAGTTTTCAAGCATGGTGGTATCAAACTAATGTGCTTGGTATAAAAAGGGAAAGCTCAAGCCAACACAATAGTCCAAAGCTTTCATTCCAGACCTTTCATTTCTACAAATCCTACATCATGCACTGACTAAGGATGAATACAAGGACCATTTGGATAAAATATCCTCTAGGCAGAGGATATCCTCCAAGCAGAGGGTATATGGAATATTGCATTTCTATTAACCATATTGGCCCCCAGGCATCAAACCAAAACAACCAACCTTATCACACGACCTTAAATGGCAAGGAATATGTCCCCCCTAGAGCATAGGGTATCAAAAGTTCCCAGGGTAATGCAATCACTGCACGATTAAGTAGAACCCAGTCCCCAGAAATAAATTTTAGAACAGTATGAGATTTAGACTTTAACAATTTGGTGCCCTTTTTACCTAAGATGCCCACGGCAGTGGGCTATAAAAGATTATCTTGAAGCCAGTCCCTCACGAGATCTAGGATAACAACAGAACACTAGAAGAAAAATGCTGATTCTGCTCTTGATGGACTGGATAAAGGAAAACACTTGAATGATATAAAATGATATAAAAAGAATATTGTCAATAAAAGGGTCACAGTAATTTATGCCACCTCTAGCCACCACCTCCCTGATGTTCCCCACCCAGAAATCCAGATTTTGTATGGAAGCATGCATCCACACACATAGAAGCACACCCACACATATCTCAATAATAGTTTATGAGCATTACATGTCCAGAACAAGGCAACTGCTAGCCCTTGTCCAGAATCCCAAATAAATTGTTCATTTTAATTATATGTGATGCATGAAAAATATGACTCTCAAGCTACCTGTAAAAATTGGCACCACTGGTCAACCAACGGCCAATGCTTTTCAGCAAATAGCAATTGCCACATCCCAATTGCCGTATCCAACGCCAAAGATTTTTGACCCTGAATCAATCAAGAAAAGTTTGCACCAGCATAACATCAGGAAATATGGTGCAATAAAAATAATTGGACAATTAGCTGAATGAGCCATCCATAAAAGCTTTGGACATAAAAAACAAGATGGCCTATGCATATAAGCACAAAGAAACTACCAAAACATTTTTCAGTGATTGCTAAGGCTGAATTTATTTCATCCTCAATTATCTGTTATTCAAACAAGCAAATGCAAACAGACTGAATTTAGCAAGCACTCTTCTGTATTTGCTTTTCTGTATACCAGAGACAGACTTCTGAACAACAAAATAAACCACAAACAAATCAACATAACCAGGCGACAAAGCAAGATATAGAGCAATCACTTTAAGTTGTCAAGGTGTTTGCAGTTGCTAACCTAACAATGAACAGGTAACTACTATTTAATAGAATCTGAATTTCTCATTTGTAAATCTAGCAGTGAAGAGATAAATTAATTTGTCACAACATGCTGGGTATCAGCATGAACATGTAAGAAACCAAGCTCATATGCATAGCAATGCATACCTTTTCTTTTGCCCAGCCAAATGAAAAGTTGTATACATCACGAAATTTTTCTGGAATCAAACGAGGAGTTCTCTTTAAGAAGTTAATTATATTGAAAGAAAAAACTTTTCATTATAAAAGCAGTGTGTATGCACAAAGTGAGTAGAATAATCTTGATACACGTGCATGTTATAGAAACTCTTACACCCTTCATAACAATTTTCATGTTAATAAAATATCAATATTGATAGCTAGCCTTCTAGGATTGTGAGGTGTTGACATATTTGTGTACATGGAATACCATTATGGCGCTTTCATGAATTGAGTTTGTATACAGAAGTGTGCAGATGGCTAGCAGTTTAGTTCTAATCAGGAAATAGATAAACAGATAATGTGCTGCATTGGTGGCAAGAGTATAAAACAGCCGACTAAAATTATTTAAAATAATTAAACTATACACAAATCATGGACCCTTGCAAGAATTTGTGGGTTTTATGCAAGTGTAGGCAGATCCTGTTCCTATATGTATGTCATGTTTCCCAAATGAAACGTATTCACTTAAAACTAAAATAAGAAGTACGAATTACAATCAATTTCCAAAAAGGATTCTTGAAAATTCACGCCACTGCACATACGTTCATCTTTTAGCTCGGAGCGCAAGAATGGAATCTTTTCACGAAACTTCTCCAAAGAATCTATCCTGCAATCAATTTAGTTTAAGTTAATTTCTGATTAGAGTATTCTAATATTTGCATCTATTTGTAAACTAATTTTGATAGACAGAACAAACAAGATTATACATATGCACCAACCCTAGTGCTTGTAGACCACTAATAAATTCTTGTTTGGAGAATTCACACATTGTGGAAGCCTTCATGTGCCATGAAAGAACTAACTGCAAAAATAATTAAGATAATGTTGTCAAGACAACCTACCAGTCATGGAATACATACTTTGATAACTAGAAGTTAAAACCAGCATATATTGCAAATATAAAATGGAGGATCAAAATTAAATGCAAATGAAGAATGGAAGCATCCTATAAGCCACTAATATCTTGAGGATATTGTGACTATAACTTGAGGATCTATTTAGATGCACACATACCATGACTATATCTTGAGGATCCACCTGAGAAGATAAAATACTCAAAATGTTATTGAAATTAAACTAACAGAAAAAGAAAAGAGCACAAAAGAATTCTGAAGTTTGTGGCAAAAATCTCTTTTTGCCTACAGTTAAGTTCTGTCATCAACAAGAATGACTTTTCTATTCTTTTATGTGATGAATAATGCCACTAATTTTCCCATTAATCTGAGGTCAAACACGCTATATTGTCAGAAAAAATTTCTGAAGAACATCAGTGAGATTTATTTCATGTCTAAGCTTAGTTCCCAAAATTTAATCTTTATTAATACTTTAGTCCTTCAGCATTTAAGTTAGGTTCCATGGCTCTCCAAACTAAAAGTTCAAGTACAATCTGCATCCAATCTTGTGGAATGTTTCTGTAATTTTGTCAAGAAAAAAGAGAGATGACATGCATTAAGCATCAAAAATACTTGCCAACTGTTCATGGTTCAGGCTTGGGATTTCTACATTTTTTAATCAGCCCACACTAAGTAGGGAAATTTTAAAGGGAAATGATGCCCTCTGCCTGGACCATGAGCAGGCCATTCACTTAGGTCCAGATCATTCACATAACATCCACAAGTTACAGATAATGTAGTAAAGCAACTCAACGCACAATTATAGGTTTCATGATAAATCCATGGCTGTCAGTCAATACGTTAATTATCAGACTTGGTTACCTGGAGGTCACTGCAAAGAAGAGTGATACCATCAACTAGTACCATATCAGAATAAGGGTCTGCAAATACATTTCAAATAAATATTTGTTAGTGAAAACCATCTTATGAGCTATGCTACAGAATGTCTGGCTTTCAAAACTGTTTACTACAACAGGTCTATGTATTTTTTAAATTCAACTTTGCACAAAATTTTTTACCACTGAATTTGAACAATGAAGTTTTGAGACAGTTAAAATAAATTCCTGTAATCAATGGCCCATCCATAGAGACAAGCAAAACCAAGTTCACTCTAACAGAAAAATTTACGTGTTTCAAGGGAACAGACTACCAAGACATAAGAAAATAGACAACATTCCTTAAAGAATGACAGTAGGGATATCAACTAATAAAATACTTTACGAATCATTAAAACACATCATTGATTGAGATAAAAATAAAGCACAGCTTGCTGAGAATCTCAATTATTATAAAGCTCAAATTCTTAGAGGATGATCTGGCCCATGTCCAAAAGCAAGCAAGCTATTCCAAGAAAATAATATTAAGCAATACAAAAGGTCCATAGATAATGAAGCTTGCCTTTATACTTTTTGTAAAGCTCTTCCAAATGCCTAGAATCAGTAAATGTTCTTATCTGGGGCTGGCTGTAGAACACATCAAATGCACTTTCAAGATGCCAGTCGCTAGCCTTCAAGGCCTGAAGGGCAACTTTGTCACTGCATTTTGAAAACAACTACAGCATTAGTAACAACAATGGCTACCTCCACCTCCACCTCCACCATCATAACTAAGTCATTATATGAAGCCTTTGACATGCACTTTGAACTGCGAAAACGCTTCAGCATTATTTGAGCATTGTGGACAGTATCTTAAAAAGGAAAACAAATGCTCAAAATCTCAATTGTCTAATTTATTTCTCGCTTATAATAAATCAACAATGTTGCACCTGGATGTTCTTAATTAACTTTTCATCATTAATATGAGATAAATTGACGAATTTGAACTTCAATTATCTTCATCATGAAAAGCCGACCATGAGGAAATGAAGTTACATGCCAGCTTACTAAAAATTCCTTCAAGCAAATTGAGGGATTCCAAAAATGCAGGATCAAAATAGAGCAATGTACAAAAAAATAATCTCACGTATTATGTTTCCTTGTACCTAACTTTTTTGGAAGCAAGGAGAGCTAGCTTCTGGATTATTTTGATTTGGCAGAATTTACTACTGCTTTGGAGGAAATTACAATCTGTATGCTCCCAGTGAACATCAATTTAATAATTCCTTTTGTCACGAGAGAGAGAGAGAGATAGAGAGGGGGGGAGACAGAGAGAAAGAGAGATGACTAGAAAGTGGCTGTCTCCAGGCAAGTAAACTTTTTAAATGGATCAAGGATATAAATAGAAAGAAATTTGGTCAAGCAGGACATCTAGTGCCATTCTCAATTAAAATGATTGGTGGGAATAAAACCACGTAAATGAACTTCTTACAATTTCATGGTCACAGTCCTGATCAAATCCCAATCGTCTCCCAGTCGTCTCCAGGTTGAAGGTCTCAAGTTTGTGTCCCAGTCAGCACCAATTAAACCAAAAAAAAAAAAAAAAAAAAAAATCCACGGTGGCAAAGCCTTGATGGAAGTAGTACTTACTACACTAAAAACTTGTTCTTTCTTCAACTACCAGGAATGAAAATGCACACCATGTGAATGGAATTCAAAATAGGCAAGCTTAATAGGTTAAAGAGTAAGGATTTTGCTTATCCATTTTATGTTATCAGGGGAGTTGACGACCACAGAGATTATGCTAGCCATCATGAATAGCCACCAATATTCAAGCTACCAACATAAATAAGTCACTCAACCAATACAAAATTCAATTGGTCAAGCCTTGGATTAGTTGACATCATTAATTGACTTCAAGCAATGTTCATAGTTCAAGTATTTGCAGCTCAAAACAAACAAAGATGTTGGCATATATATGATACTTCAATATATTTTCAGTAGAAGCAACACAATGCTAGTGGAAATGATTGACGGTTACAAGAGCTTATGCATGGATCTCTTTGAATGATTCACATGTGAAAAACTATTGAGTCATCACACAAGTGAGTGTAAAAGGCAAGATGCACACAAAGAAAGTACCCCCCTGGAGCAACTGCGTGTTGCCAGGTTCCACCAACTATAACTATCTAAAAGACTTAGTTAAAATCATCTCATCATAGGATATTGCACTTATAGAAGTTTAAGAAGGTAACATAACTACATGTGCAAATGAATTCTTCACCAAAAGATGATGACCAAGGAACCGCTGAGACATAAAATCAAAATTGAAGACATCATATTACCTTGCGCCAGTTATATTGACGAACTGCTGGAGCTTGTCACGGTTACTTCTACTTAACTTGTGCTGTCAAAAGAAGAGAAAAACAATTCAGGGGTTGGGGGATGGCAATGCATAGAATTATTAACACCTCGTAGACCCATCAACAAACAGATCGTAAACTAACCCATCCCATTGCAATGAAACTGCAAAGATTTGCATGGTTCCCGTGAGGATTTAAAAATGATGAGGTAAAACGCGGACAGCTACTATGTGTTTGCATTTACCACGATCAGTTACAAGCATAGTTATAGAATCAACCGCAATAGGCTTCGATCACGTCAAAACATATGATGAATGCCGAGAGATACACGCACGACTGTCGGCCGGGTCAGTGACGGCAACTAAAAACCCAGAGACCCCAAACGAATCAAAACACACGCACCCATCTTCTTTCTGTTCTTAGAGTCTTCTTTTTGAAACAAAAAAATTTTAAAAAAAAAAAAAGAAAGGAAAATTTGCCCTAATCTTTAATTTCGAAGATTGGAAACACAAATATCTACTTTACTCGTGTCCTTGAGTTCTTGAAATGATGAAACCATAAATCAGAAAAGAAAAAGAAACAGAAAACCAATAGATCAAATCTACGAAGACAGCAAACAAGAAAGGACATGCGGTTTTAGAAAGAAATTAGGACACAACTAGTAGTAGTAGTAGTAGCAGTAGTAATAGTTATCGGCGGCAGCAGCAGTGGCAGTAGTGGTGGCAGTGGCAGTAGTAGTAGTAGTAGTAGTTGGAGATGAGAAGTGACCATGTTCGGATCTTTCGATGAAAACGACGGTTGGCGATGATCACGACGACCCGACCCAAGCCAGCAAGCACCGAGCCCTAAAGACGCGATTCACAATCCCGCGAGAGGCTTTAGTCGAGAGAGAGAGAGAGAGAGAGTCGCTCGTATTGAAGGAATGGAGTGGACCGGTCGGGCGCCCG
>CM034052.1:223736-252644 GCA_019804595.1 Bruguiera parviflora | reverse complement strand
AGGGTTCACACACAATTAGAGCTGTCGAACACAGCCACACATTATTGTTTCTGTCCTCTCTGTTGTTTTTGTTTTTTCGTTGTTCGGTTTTTAAGGATCCACGTTAGACAGTAAAATACTTCAATAACGGATGGTTGTCTTAACCCGTCGTGTGCTTGCTTGCTTTCGCCTAACCCATAAATCCCATCTTGGATTGGACCTCGTTGTTGGTATAAAACAAAGAGCACACAAAAATATTCAGGCGGGCTCATCCCGACAACAAGAAATGGGCACACAGCCCATTAGACGCTGTCCCACTCCCACAGTCCCACTGAAGGCACGCTGGGCTTGTCGGCTTGGCCACCCACCCACCCCCGATTTCTACAACACGCATTAGGGTTTTCCTCCTCCTATTTAATCTCCTCCTCGACCCACCTCCGCCCCTCCTCTCCTTCAGCCCTTCTACTGGTGGTGGTAGTAGTAGTAGTAGTAGTAGTAGGAGTAGTCTCTCTCTCTTTCTGTCTCTCTCTCTCTCTCTCTCTCTCTCTCTCTCTCTCTCACACACACACACACACACGCACACACACACTCACAAGCTTGCTTTTCTATTTATTTGGGTGTATGAAAAATGGTTTGAAGGGGGGAGGGCCAGTGATGCATGGAACTTTTGTCCGCACCATCTGAAAGATTCAATCTTTGATGTGTCCTTATACATCTCTAGTTTCTGAGGCCTTCCTTTCTCTATCATCTCATATAACATTCGTTCAATTTTTTATTTTTTATTTTTGGTTATATTTCTGTGTTTGTGGCCTTGATTTTTAACCTTTTTCTCTCTCAAAACATGAAAAAAAAAAGAGAAAAAAAATCAAATTGTGAAAAGGGGGCTCTGATGACCAGAAGAATTATACCATCAAACTATGAAAGTTCATAGACTGGGACTTGTTGATGTCAATTATATCTCTTTTCTGAGCCTCTCCTGACTTTGCCTCGCTCTTTTTTTTTTTTAATTTTTCGTGAGTTCGCACTTTTCGCCTGTTTTCTCTTATATTTGGTTTTATTATTTTCTCTGGATTAGTAAAAAAAAAATTAAATTAGAATTTTGTGATCAAATTCACCATGAGGTGGCGCATGAATCCGTAGCTTAGGATGATGATTCTCTTTTGTAGCTGATATTCCCTTGAATACATCAATGAGGGGTAGCCTAAAATGGTTGAGTGCTTTTAGAAGGTGTACGTGTTAAACATAAATTCTGCTCGGTCTTATTCTTGGTTTGTGGTCATAACATGCATGAAAGGCAACAAATTAGAGTCTCTGCTGCACTTCCTCGGTAGTGTTTCAGTGCTGTACGTTGCCAACATCAATGTGGGGTGCTGAGATTCTGGCATTGCTTGTTTTGATCGTTTAAGCATATGCATTCAGATTCACCCACAATTTTTTTTTAATATTTTTTGTATGTTGCCATACTTTTCAAGGACTCTTCTGACGTGAACTGGCACTCAGGCACTCTCAATTTCACGAAACCATAAATGGAACTCAAGTGAGTATTGGTCAACTTATTTTGAACATATCATTGAGAAGTGAGAACTAATTTTTGAAATAAGAACTTGTGGATGAAATGACCTGCAAAAGAATGCAACGCAATTGTGTAACTTTACGTGGCTCGACTAATTTCGTCAAGCTTTTACAACACTTGTTCCCAAGATCATCTCACGAAAGTGGGAAACCAACAGTGGTAGGCTTGGTGTGTTAAATTTCAGTCCAATAAGTGAAGTTGAAGCCTGGATCTTAAAATTTCTAGGTCTACTTATAATCGACGAACTGTTCCCTCAATCACAAGGAAGAAATGTGTTCGCATTTTCAACCTTGTAAGCTAGAATAATTCTCCTTAAGTAATAAGATTGATTGTTTATTCAACTTTTATTCACCTTATATAAAAGTACATCCCCTTGCTTTCAATATCTGCAGACACTTTCGAGTTGAACATGGTGGATCTCGCGTCTCTTACAATACTATTAACAAGCTACTATTACCGAGCTACATACATACAGGATATTCTGCTTGTTTTTTGTTATTTTTTGTTAATATCACTACAGGATATTCCTTTTTAAACGACGAGGATGGACCCCCATTTCGCTGCTTTGGTCTCACCTTACCATTTACCGGCCTAAAAGTAGTCCCCAAAAAATGTAAAGCGATATCCAATTGTTGAGGCCTACCACGGGCACGTCGTCTTGTCCGTCTGTGGTGCTTTTCAAATTTGGAAAATTTTGTAAATTGTGTTTAATTTTGCTATTCTATATTATTATTATTATTATTTTAGAGAGCATCGTATGATTTTTCTACTCGTTTTTCGGTTTGTTTGAAATGTAATGTTCGCAAATTTGCTTTTAACTATGAAGTTTGTTTGGACATTGTGAAGGGGGGAAAAAAAGAGAGAGAAAAGACTGGCACTTTGGAGGAAGAAAATGCTTCTGATGATAAAATAATATTTGCCATAATATAGTATAATGAATTACACGGAGGAAATAAATATAAGGTACTAAAAACATAGGCAAGAGAACCAAACCATTCAAGAAGTTGACGGCCTTTGGACTTTTTCCTCTCTCTTTCTTATTTTTTGTAATTTTTATTTTTGGTGTTTCTCACACACACACACACTCTCTCTCTCTCTCGCATGCATGGAAAAATGTTCAATTTCTCCAATTCTCCCTATTTTGAAGCATTCTCTGCGAACATTTTTCTCTTCACTCTGCGAAGAGGAAACCAATGAATTTAAAAAGGTTGAACTTTTGGGACCTTACCCTCCTTTCGGGTTTTTCTTCTGAGAAATCAGATTGACCGACTCACTGACTCGGGGATTTTTTTAAATAAAATTAAAAAAAAAAAACTCTGAAATCTGTATTTTCCTGCAAAACCGCTTGGAAACCAAATCCAATTAGGACTAGGAAGGGAGGAAATACGGGAATAGTCATTAAAATATGGCCCGAGCAAGTCAAATTCTGCTTAAACAAGGGACGTGTAAAAAATGTTTGTATTTTTTGGTTCCAATCGTAATTGGAAAATATATTTTAGTTCTAGACTTGCCGAAACAATATAACAAAATACAGGTGTCAAATTGCAAAAGACCGTTTATTTTATTTATTTTGTTTTATATTCATTTCGAAAAGTTAATTCATTTTGCAGAAATTTTTCAATCTCAAAATTAAACAGGGACTCTCCACGCTCCCCTGGCCATGTTTAAAACCACTCAAAAATCCGGCAGAGCCCCTTTTCTCTGTTTTTTCGCTTTTCTTCTCGACAACACACAAACACGGGCACAAAAGTCATCTCTTTCCTCTCCCTCCCTCTCCATGGAAAGCTAAGAACTTTGCCTCAAATTTGAAGAAAGTCGATGGCTTTTCTTGTGCAAAATCTCCCTCCTCCTCCTCTCCTCCTCGGCTCCTCCTCCAAGTCCTCAAAAGATAGAGACAAATCAATCCTTCACCAAACCCAATTTCCACCTTCTCATTACCAGGCAGTCGCAGCGGCGGCAACAGCAATTAAACCCACAAATACCAATACCCCTCTCTTCCCTCCGCTCCAGGATGCACAGCATAAGACCCCCCCAGGTCCACAGGATAAGCAGCAGCGCAAAAGAGATGAATTCTATGTCAACCTTGGCCTGGCTGTACGGACCCTCCGTGAGGATGTGCCTTTGTTGTTTGCGAAGGACCTCAATTATGACATTTATAGGTAAGTTCCTCTTCTGGGTATTTCATATGTTCTTTGGATTCTGTTTGATTGATGATTTTGCTCTGTATTTGATTGTTTTCTCAGGGATGATATCACTTATGTTGACCCTTTGAATACGTTCACTGGCATTGAAAAGTACAAGTTGATATTTTGGGCGCTAAGATTCCATGGTAAGATGTTGTTCAGAGAGATTTCACTTGATATTTATAGGATTTGGCAACCTTCAGAGAATGTGATACTGATTAGGTGGAACTTAAAGGGTGTCCCTAGGGTCCCGTGGGAGGCCAGGGGACAGTTTCAAGGCACTTCAAGGTATAAATTGGATAGAAATGGAAAAATTTATGAACACAAAGTAGATAATCTGGCATTTAATTTCCCTCAGACGCTGAAACCAGCGGCCTCTGTATTGGATTTAGTGGCTGCTTGCCCGGCTAGGCCCAACCCGACATTTCTGTGGGGGCCTGTGGACACCTACTCATCGTCATGGTTGGAGTTTTATCGCGTGGTCAGGGAAACATTGGATCAAGAAATGCACCAATTGCTAGTGCAAGATAATATGGTCACTTGTTCATAGCCGGTGAGGTACTTGAAACAGCCATGTGCATGGAGAATTTTGATTTATCAAATACCTACCAATGAGGTAATATGAAGAAAACTATATTCAAGAAAAGGAAATGGTGGGTTTTTATTGGGAGATAAGGTTGCACTTACATATGCAAGAATGTTGGGGAGTTAAAAATGTGGTTCTTGCATTAGTGGGGGTGGAGAAGCTCGTCCATATTTCGTATACTTAGATAGGTCAGATCTTTATGTAGAGAGATTATTCTGTAGTTATTTAATAAAGGTGGCTTCACTTCTTTTACAGTAATTTTTTACAAGATTAAATCCTACAGTTTATTGTTATGATTCTCTCTGCTTTCTCTCTATTGCTTCCATATAGTCAGTTGGTAGTACTGGTCAGCATCGTAAGAGGAATTCTTTGAGAATGATTTGCTTGTTGCTATGCCTAAGCCTCTCACTTAGTAACATTGAAAGAGGAACTTTTAAGGTAGTTAACATACCTCGATGTAGTAATATTATTGTCATGAATATGGGATAAAGATGAATCACCAATACGTGCCTATTTTATGTGCTCTCAAGGTCTTCATTTTTAAAGCTAAATATTTTGGCCAAATTTTACTGCTTTGGGATTTCCTTAACCAGCTGATATGTGACAAAACCGCAAAAGCTCTTCCACTTTCATCCAAGAATGTTAAATCTTAGACTTTTGGACCTTGTGCCCAGCTGCAAGTATTTCTTGCCACTCTGTGTGCCTCTTGCATTTGCAGAATCATTCTCTAAAAGTCCATAACAAGTTTTTTCACTTTTGGAAAATTTTGTTAAAATCCAAATCAAATAGATTATGTCCCAGTTGACCCTTGCACCCTTTCTCATCCTTAGAAGAGTTGCTTGATTTTAATAATTCATTGTTTTCTACCACATATATATATATATATATATATTATATTTTATTTTTCCAATCAATCTTTAGTATGGTTTATGCTTGATCTCGCTTGTAATTGTAGTATCACAAAACGGGGACTTCTTATACTTTTGTTATGGACACGGCTGATTTCTGTTCAGCATTCTGTATTACATGTTTAAATTCATTGTTGAACTCACGGTATGGCTTTAGAAGAATGAAGCAATAATTTGGTGATTTGCATTCCTTAAAAACACTGGGGGAATATCAAACTCTTTTAAGTGGAAACTACTTCCAGAGCATAGTACACGCAACTCAATCCTGGTGTATGTTGTAAATCCCTGGTGTTAATTCCATGGCTGTTGTGATAGGAATAATGTATAACCATCTCACGAATATTTATCGGCTCAAAAGGGATTGTTCATTGTCACTAGAATTGAGGGTCCTACGTGGGACTTTGGGATTGTGCTATTTCCTTGTGCACTTGGTCATCTGTCCTTGCATAACCTTCATGCTGGTGGTTCTATTGTGAATGAGCAAAGAGAATTCTGGTATGTGTTTGCCAAGGCAATGGTGAACAGAGGTTACTTTGTGAGCAATGAAAACATGATGGAAATTTTAACAGAGTCAAAGTCCCCTTACTTGTTAAGATCATAATGAGTGTTAGAAATGGCATCACATATTAGAGTATTTCCTATCTTTCTCGCATGGTTTGAAAGGATCTTTTTGGGCATGGCTATTAATGCCAAATTGCACGTATTTACCGTCATAATTGTTGGATGCCTTGGCATTTTCGAGGAGCCTTGTTCCTGGTTTTCTCCGTGCAGCTTAGCTTGCTAATAACGTCATCATGGTGAAACTGCCAACATTTTATTAGCAACGAAAACACCGGGAACATCAGAATATGTCTTCTAAAACAGGAGTGAAACATAAGGCCAAAAATGGGAATATGGCAGAGCAGTATTGTTCCACACGAGCAATCGAGGCTAAGAGGATGATAGTTCTCGCCTCATTGGAAATTCATAAATGAACTCCAGAGAGTAAACAAGCGTACAGCAAAAATATGACCAAAAAAAATCATAGATCCATATGATGATACTAATTAGAAACGAGTTCTACGTCATGAGAGTGGTAAAATACAACACACAATCCGTCAAATCCATGTATACAAAACCGTTGCTTCCCAGCAAGCCACTCAGAGCAATGTGACCATACCAACATTAACATATCAGTAATAGCAAAAGTCTTAGTAGCTAGCTCCCCACGGCAGCTCATATCCTTAATCTTTTTAAAATCGTCAAGGATTACAACCACCCGAGGCATCCATAAAGTAGATTAGTCCTGCAGTGCACCGAGGACACTAATTAAGTTTTTTTAGATGTCTAAAAGTGACAAAAGCAAAATAAAAAACGGGGCTGGAGGAATATCAACCGCACATTAAAAATTAAAATGGAAGCTCTTCCAGAGGTTTTATTGCTGCAACACAACTGAGATCTGATGTCATGTACTTCTCATATGTGACTTTTAACTGTGTCTTGCTTGCGGCCTTTTGAAATCTTAGTATCATCTCAGCACAGTCCCTACACATGATCAAGTTAAAAGTTGAGTTCATCAATAAATACTGTTAATGAAAATGATTTGGGAATAGTTATACCTGATTTGAGAGACTTCATAATGTGCATGCTTGACAAGCAGAGGAGTCCAAGCTGGAGCTTTTTGCAAGGTAGACAGAGCAACATAGATAGCTGAAGCACACAGCATTGAAGGTTTGAACTTCAAAGCTTCATATTCTACCAAGCACAGCTCAAGGAGGTAAAATGCCAGACGTTCGAGCTGGGAACAAAAGGGTTAGAAAGGCAATAATGCATTAGTAGATTTAGCATTGCCATTGGAGTCAAATGATGAGAGACTTTTATTATATGTATTCCAAAGGTAAGCTGCAACAAGAGATCTCATCATATATAGCCACATTCAGGAGTTTACCCTTAGATCTGATTGAGCAGCCTTGAGAAACCTCAACATGAAGACATAAGGGGTAGGTGAGTTTAGACGGAACTTCAATTTCTTGAGAATGAGTTTCTCCTGAAAAGAAAAGCTAGCATGATGTATCATGAAGTACAAGAAAGAGTGACTTTAGAATGCATTTTACTTTTACACTGTAGTCTCTTGGGGACAGGGCAGGTTGTGGATCACTATCAGCCTATATGTTCATTGTACAAGTTTGTAGGTAATGTGGGTATTTTATTGAGCAAAGTGAAAAAGATTTATTTAGTTAGTCTATTGTGGAGACAATCCTCTTACACCCAGCACGCATTGCCCTTCCTAGAGAGGGAAGGAATAGGAATAGGAAAATAATAGCGGAAAAGGAGAACAAGTCAAAAAAGGGCATCCAAGTACACAAAGCTAAATATTCGATTCCAATTTCCAAAGACAAAGGATTTTGAAATGCACACATACCATAACAAGCATTTGATCTCTTGTGTATGACTCGGCTGAGATGCTGATTAAATCTTTTACCTGAAGTCAGTTGTACAAAGACGGAAAAAATTCATAATGTAATCAAACCAAAGAAAGTTAAAATTCATACACCTCAGGTAGATATTCAAATGAAAAGTGCAAAATTTAAACATTGATTTGTACCCTCGGATGCCAGAAGTCCTCATATTTGGAAGCCAATAACAATGTTGTAAGACCAATCAACTGCATCTCTTGTTTCTTAATTTGAACCTGAGATAGGTATTGATCTAACAATTTGACCATAAGGTAAAGTGTTTCCTGCATTAAGTCAAATTTGTGGTGCACCTGTAACCAGAACAGAGATCATCTTAGTACAGAAATTCAGCCAAGCGGTGACACTTATGGTACGACAAAAAAGCTGGAAGACTACCACAGAAACAAAGTAAAGAAAATAAGCATAAGGATGAATTAGAAAGATGTAGGAATACTTCAGTTAGCCAGTTGATCAATATGCCTCGCATTTGAGGTGTAATGTCTGACTGCCTTGACATGTAATTTGCCAGGGAGAGATTCTGTGCCTGCATTTATAAGCTGATTTAGTTTAGGCAAACACTAGTGCCTAGCAGCTAGATAGGCAAAGTATGAATAAGGAAACATGCAAAGTTGGACTATCTTAGAGAATAAGACAAGGTCACAGATGGCAAAAATGCATATCTTGATGACACGAGTTAATTTTTATGATCTATTCAGTATGTCATGACAGCATTTGAGAGCTAACAAAAACTCACTTTATCCAAGACTAAAATGATACCATGTGGTCATCCTCCATTTAGCTTGCTACCCGTTGCAACTCACCCTAGTGCAAGTTTTTCTAGAGATTCATTTTCAATAAGAAAATAATCAAGTAGAACAGTCAATATATGCACTATAAATAATTGCTTTCAAGATGTGAGTATCGCTAGAGGCTGCCAACTGAAAACAGATTACTCAGTTCTACTCACTAAAGGACACTAGTTTTGCAGAATATGTGGTGCATTGACATGCATGATCAATTCTTTTTCTTGTTTAAAACATTGACATAGTTCAATTTCGTGAAAGGAAGTTTTGTTTCAAAACTGCTAGTATACTGAAGAATATTTTGTGGCCCATTGATTTTTTACATGTTAAGGACAGAACTTTTCATGCTTGCACATTTTTCTGTTGTCATAATTAGCAAGAAACTATTTTAAAAGCAAAAAATTTTAACCTCATTTCTTTTGATAACAAGACCCGTGACACATGAAGTTAACGACTATCAATCTAATCAGAAAATGGGCTTACCCATAGAACAGAGGTTTTCAGATCCCAATGTCTAAAAGCAGTAATACTAATTAGTAGAGCATTTTAACTGCATATAGCATATTCAAAAGTGTCCTGACCAATACAGTATAAGCACCACAAAAACAAAGCAATATAGGAACAAATGTAGATCACCTCTGAAACCCAATAATACTGATAGATCTCATCAACGTATTCAGCAACTTCCAATTGATTGCAATTATCATCAATAGATGGTAGTTGTTCCTTTTTACTAACTTCACCAGGTTTTTCTAGCAACTGCAAAACAACAGGTATTGTCAGACAAATGCAGGACTAAAAAATCATTATAAAGCAGAATGGACCCACCTCTGATCTACTCATCAATAAAAATGTAAAAGATCTCCGGCGGTCTGACTTTCTCCTGCCAACAGCACCTGGTTTTGTTTTAGTCAACTCATCATGGCCTTTGGATGGAAGTTCTTGAGCTGCATGATGGGAGAACTCTACAGGAATGTTCTCTGGATGAGAAGTTGTCAGAGCTTCCGCTTCTTTCTTTGACAAGAATGCAGGCATCAATATAGATTTATTCATATCTGACTTGCACTTTGATCTTGAGGTTCTACAAGTATTGGATGCCTTTATTGTAGTCTTTACCGTTGGCTGAATCATGCATTACAAAAAGGAAGTAAATATCCTTAACCATGAAGAGGAAAGAAGATCAATAGGCTGTTAAAAATAATTTCATATAGACACATCTGGACATTGAAAACAAACCTGGAAATGATTGTTTCTTTAAGTAGATTGAACTGTCCTGCCTGAAGTTAGTGTTTTGAGGATTCCGCTAACAGCATTGGATTTAAAATCTAATTATTAATGGCATCTTAAAGGAAGTGAGCCATTGGCTATGAGGCCATGAAGGATATAGAGCATGTCAGTAGCTCCAAAGTGGTTACCTAATGGCAAGTCTTAGCTGCTTGATTCATACTGGAATGGGCTGAAACAGCCTCTTACCTCTAAGTACTAAGAAGCAGAAGCAAGGTTGTCAGGCTTTCTAGTGCAATGGCTGAAAAGCCAGTGACTTCTTAGAAGCAGGTTTTGGCTTGCCTCTTTTTAAGAAAGGGTTGAACCCCTATACAAGGGGCTGTGAATTATATGAAAATACATTATAGAAATGAAAGCTTAGAAACTTAATGTGAAAGCCTTGGTAAGTTTCAAACTTACCAAGCAACATTATATCCAGATGTAGACATGGAAGATGGTCTTCTGAATGATCACTTCTTAATCAGTGCCATAAAATCTAGAAGTAGCCCTGTGCTAATATCCAGCAACGAGAATTGCTAAAAATAAAGTATGTTCTATAGCAAGAGTCTGCCATATTTCCACAAGATTGCGTAATATAGTAGCAAAAATGTCTATGTAAGTTACATGATGAGGAGTTAGGCATGTTCCTCTTGCATGATACATTAGAAACACAGAAATTAGTGATTACTCATATACATGTCTCTCTAACCAAAGAGAATCAAAACAACAAATGAAGGTGTTTTATAGCTTAGAAAAAATTCAAAATAATGACAAAGGAAACATCTTGCATACCCTCAGAGACTTTCTGGATGGTGCACAAGCACCCACATTGATTTGATCCCTGGGAGCCCTAGTTATAAAAATATGAACTAGTTACTCTTGGACTAATGCCATCAACTGATTGTGAAAGCCACAAAAATTTCAAGTGCATGACTCTGGGAAATACTATTGATAAACTACTGACTCCTTAAGAAATCTATGAAGTGCATAAAATAGATTAACAGTTAACAAATGGAAACAGTATTGAAAAACTGCCCACATTATCACAATAAAATATGAAGTGCATATAGTATATGCAAATTTTCCTGTGATATAATGCTTTGCTTTGTGATATTAACATGCTGGAATTGTCTATATGAAGACAAATTTGTTTATGGAATTGTTAAAACGTTCAGGTGAGAGGAATAATGCACCTACATGTTCTTGTAAAAAGATATAGGGACAAGTAGAAATATGGCAACACAATAAATTTCCTTGAAAAAGACTGCAAATATTATAACTCACATTATTATGAAGCCATCACTGACTCTGTTCTTCCACAGATGGCTCCTGCCAATACTCACACGTTGCACAGCTTTGTTACCCACTTTGGCCTTAACTGAAGTCAAGAGATGGAATATATACAAGTGACAGTGTAAATAACAAACATGAACTAAAATATCAGAACAATGAGCCACAGAAAAATAGCTCACTACAACTCACCAGGAAAGCCACTGATTCTTTTTGCTTTCTCCAAGCTTTGATCATTTTCCTAGAGGAAAAATTGTGGGAGTAAAGTGAAAAAAAAAAAGGACAGAAAGGAACAAAAATAAGAGGAGCACTACAACCAGAAAAAAAATTTTTTAAGAAATTTGTGATGATACTGTTCATTTTCAGATGTAAGAAACATGATAACAACAGAATACAACCTTTGCATTATTTGTATCTGCCTGGTTGACCCTTCTTGATATAAACAATGACTTCCTTCAGGAAGATAAAGGTAACAAAAGTTTCAAGCCAACAGCAGATATCACTACATAAGAATGCATTGGCATAAAGGTTCTCATACCTCATTGGTGGAAGTGAAGTCTCTGCAACCCTCCTGGCAACATAGGAGAACATAATTAAAAATTGGTTCACAACCAAAAGTTAGAATTGGCTACATAAGAAAAGTGCAAAACATCTTCGGCCAGTTGTGACAGGTCTGCCCTAAGGATTAATATTTTGGTATAGACAAACACAAAAAGAACTGCATATACCTGCCATTATCAGCTGTAGATTTACAGCTAGGATTCTTAATTTGGATCCTCTGATCATTGGAAGCAGCCCTTAGATCTTTTACACCTAACTTTTCAAGACTAGTAAGTACCTAACACAATACTCAATCACTGAAACCATGAGAATAAAAATGTGCAAAGTGATGAAGTCACCTCTCCTTTTAATGCGGGAGTCAGGAACTTTTTGACTCAAATTGTCTCTCAATCCACCCTGCACAAAATAAGAATAAAGATATCAGTTATTTTTTCTTCATGTCTGAAGGGGAAATGCTTCTTTTTTTTATTTTCTATTTTATTTTATTTGATTCTTTGGATGGGAAAGGAGGGGAAGAACTTGGAAGGATAAGAATTGCAAAACAGAGATATTGCTAGCAATGAAAACAAACTCTATCATTAAACTAACCCAATGTGTACACTCGACTGCAGAGAAACTGACATGAGGGACTTCAGTATCTAGTCTAATAGTATGCCCTGTCTCTCTCCTAGCATTAGCACAATTACTATGCATATATTCTGTTTTTGTGTGACTTAACCTAATGCCCTTAGATTCTCAGGTATCTATTCCTAGTTCTAGCAGTCTTAAGAAAAGCAACATGCCACTAAACAAAAACAAGTTGATGTGGATTTTCATTTACTTACCAAACCCACCGAGGATTTTCTTGATGGAAGATTCATAGTCCTTGAACCTGAACCCACTGAGACACTACTAAAATTCATGACAAGAAGAGAGCCATATAAGTATCAGCCTTGATCACATGTATTAAATATACACAATATGTTGCTTCAACATAGAATGCTTAAATGAAATTATGCTTTATGAATCAAAACAAAGATAAGCAAGAGAGAGAGAAAGGAAAGACATGGCTTCATTCACTCCAAGGGAACACATATAATGTCTTTCTTCTTCTGAACCTTGAAAGTGAAAGAACGGCAGATAGTTTTCCCCCTTGTGGAATTTGTCTAAATGGCTCAGATTATCTTCCATAATTTTTTTTTAAAGAAAAAATCTACAAAATTAAACTCCTTAGATTACATAATTTTGCAAGAATAGCTTCTTTGGAAGCCTTTATTTGCATACCCCATATCTGCAGTAAAGCAGAGCAGAGAGGAAGGGGAAGAACTAAAAAAAATAACCAGATCAGGACTCATGTAGGCTACAGAGGCACTCACATTTTTTTTGAGCCATCAAACACCGCGTTCCCAGAAAAGTTTCGCTGAGAATTGCTTACATCAGCCAATGGTTTTCTTCTACCATCTGGATTACAGATAAAGGCCTATTTAAGGACCACAAATATTCTTAAAAGAAAAGAATTAGAAGACATTTAAAATATTTGGGCATTAATTTGAGCAATACCTGAGCGATGAAACTTGCCTTCGGCCTTTTCCGCAACTTTCAAAGTGCCCTTGATATTAAAAGTTAAATATAAGCAAAAGGCATTACAAAGTCATTTTATTTTGAAAGAAATTACTCAAAATCCAACCCAAACTACCATAGAAACTAAGAAGCATTGACAACAAAAGGGAGGTTACCTTTGAATCAGTTGCTGTGGTTAGAAAAGCTCCTTTATTCACCGGTTCAGGTATACTCCTGTAATATTTGTCAGTAAAGGGGTTAAAATTTTATAAAAAGGCCAAGAACAGAAAAGATATTGCTCTCTAATCTCTTGTTGGAATAGGAAAAATTTTCAGGAAGACCGAAAGGCAAATCAACTAATGATTCCATCTTAAGTCAGAAAATGACCTCAGCCAGGCAACATGAGGGTATGATGATAACTGAGCCTGTGAGATCCAAAATTCATAATTCTCTTCATTCCTTAAATAATCTCCATGTTGTAATTATGAATATGCAAGTCTCAGATTTCAATGTTTTATTAATGGATGCTACAGAATCAAAAACTTCTATGGCAATAAGCCTTATTATGAGTTTGGCTAAATTATGAAACAACCTCAACTTAGAAAATCTAGATCTTCGCAGTCCACTCATATCTTTAAATATGCTTCACAAAGATATCAATTACTAATCACACTGGTGAAGTCTAGAAGCATCAATTACCTTGGAGGCACAAGGCTTTCTTTGGACAATTTGCTGGAGAAGAAAAAAGACTCAGTTAATTATTGACTATATGGAGGAAATACTAAAAATTTCACACGATATACAAGCTTGGAATGCACTAACATTCTAGTGGTATCAAGCTTAGCCTTATCATAATCTGAATAAACTCTGAAACTTTGTACACCCACTGTTTCAACACATACAAACAGAGCATAGGTAAGGCGGACAAGTTCCACAAGAAAAAAATTAAAAGAAAAAAAAAGGGTGGACAAAACCAATCAAAAAACCGAAATCATGAAAATGGGAACAATGATGGTCTTACCAGTTCTGTGAGGGTGGCAATCTTTATTGGTGCGTACAGTGATATTTCCCTGTCAGTTGAAAATATAACAAGTTTAATAGAGGGAAAAATGGGCAGAAAAAATGGAAAAAGAAAGAAATGTAAAACTGAATTATAAGCTGTGGATCAGGAATTCTCATACTTTGGCAGTGACCATGTTCTTTTTTCCTTTTGCAAGTTCCTCTAATTGCTGATGAATTGCAAGTTGAGGAGAACGATGACCGTAATTCCTCTGTTTCGTTTCTTGTCAAATCTCAGCAGCAGATCCCTTCACTTGAATCGTGAACCTTAAATTAGAGAGATGAGAAACTTTTAACCTCAAAGCATTAGCAGAAGGGAATCAGAGACATGGTATAATAAGATGGGGGGCACTCTGCTTAAAAATATATAGATACGAATTTTCCCACAATAAATCAACTATTCTTTTAAGCAGAACAAAACAAAAGATTTATTCACTTATTTGTTTCTCGGTATAAACCAGAAGCCAAACTACTTTCTTTAGAAGAAAAGAAAAGAAAAAAATTAAATAAAAAAAAAAAAAAAAGAAAGAGGGAAACACTAAAAGCTTATTATCCTCTTTCATAATCCCAACTTAAGACCACACCCATCCAACCCAACCACTCAAAAAACCAAAACAAAAACAAAAAAGAAGAAGAAGAAGAAGAAGAAAAACCAAAAAATAGAGAAACAGGAGGGAAATTTCCCAATTTATTCCAAAAGAGTCAAATCAGTACCTTTATTTTTAAGTTGTAAAGAAAGATTAACAAATAAATAGGGCACACTGTAGAATAGACATTGATTATCTAAACCCTAACCCTAAAAAATAAAAAGGAAAGAAGGAAAACCACAGCAAAATCTCTCTCTCTCTCTCTCTCTCTGTGACAAAGAATCGCGCACATTCTCCATATTACCAAGGCAAACATATCTATATCGGTAACTTTACAGATCGATTTCTCTGGACTTACAGGGTATCTTTTCTTCGGATTATTTACAAAAACAAAAACAAAAGAAACAATCACTTCCGGATGCGAAACAAAAATTGAAAAAAGAAACACAGATCAAAGAAATTTTAACGACAAAGAAAAAAGAAGAAGGAAAAAAAAAAAAAGAAACATGAAAAGAGCAGAAGATGTTCAAAAGATTAGGGTTTCTGAAGATTGCACAAAGATCAGACATCACCTTCCTTAATCCAACTCGATCGTCCCCTGAGAATTTCTCATCTCAATTCTCCTTTCTTTCTTTCTTTCTTTATTGCGGACCGTAACGGACAGAAAATTAAAGAAAAACACAAAACAGAGACTGACCGATTCGGATTCAAAATGACTCTGTGCGCCTTTCCATTTATCGCCTTCCTTCCACAAGTACCCTCCCCAACCCCCATCCCTCGCTCCCGTTAACGGCTATATTTTTCTTCTTTTTCTTTTCTTCCTTCTTATTATTATTATTATAATATTTGTAAAATGTAATTTTTCACCCTTACTTTTTTATTTTAAGTTAAAATGTAAAATATTATATTGATAATATATATATATATCTATATAAATATATATATATATATATATATATATATATAATGTCAATCAGAAAATTAAATTATAAAATTATTTTTGAATTTATTTCTTCCTGGCCAATCACCAATCATCATACGTGTTTGGTGATGACATGTGCATAAATTTGCCCACCACTATAATTTGAAACTCCACTCTATGTCGCGGGATTCATTACTTAAATTAGCATTTGAATTGATTTGATAGATTAGGGGTTGATTTCGCAAAAAACCAAATAGCATGTCGTAAATTGCTCGGGAGTGTACACAAGTTAATTTGAATCGATTTTAATAAATATATTGAAACTAAATTGTTAGTATAAATTTTAAAATATTTGATTTTACAGCACAACCCAAATGAAGGTAAAATCAATTAAATCTATTTTGTTTAATGATTAAAATTATATTCATATGAACAAGTAAATTTTTAAAATTCTAAATAATAAAAAAAAAACATTACATCAATAAAATACCTAAGATTTTATTATAAGTACAACTATTTGAAAGAAAAAAAAACAACTAATTATATTTAGGTATAAATATAATTCTAAATTTGACAAAAAATAATTGAATTTTTTTAGTGAGTTGTATTTTCATAACATATAATTTTAAATTTTAATATTATTAAACGATAAAGTTAATTTTTAAAATTTAAAAATTGTAATTAAATCATTAAATATAATTTATTTAAATTATGAATCAAAAGTAATTTATTTTTTACAAGTTTGATAATTTTAATTTAATTTTAATCAAAATTTTCTAATTAAGTAGATTAAGCGATTGTATACACATTATTATTATGATTATTATTTTTTTTCTAAACATGAGAAATTTTTTCTCTTTTTTTTTTCTTTTTAATTGTATCACATGAAAATTTTGAGAAACGCATCTATTTACACTTTTTTTTTTTTCCCTTAGCCGATTATTTCTTGCCTACAACTGCGAAAATGACCGACGACATTAGCTATAGCAATCGCCAAAAAGTTTCGAAGGATAAAATGTTGGGAAAGTAAATGAAAATTAGGAAATAAAAAAAATTTTAATCAATGGAACCAATTTGTAGTTCTAATCGCGAGCTATTTTCGAGTTAAAAAAAATTAAAAAAAAAAAAGTCGTGGCACAGTAGACTAAAAGAGATTCTTCTACAACGTCCACCCATTCCCTCTTCCAAAACATACGACTCCTCCATGAATATTTCCCAAGTAAAACTTACAGACTGTTCGACCGACCCCATTAAAACTAGATCTCTAGTTTTCACCAAAATGCATCGCAACAGCTTCTACCTTCTGCTTACTAACTACAATGTACAAACGAAATATACATATTACAACACTTTGCAAATGGACCTCTATATACGGACTACACTCTGCAATCCACTCCTTGGAGTTTGGCCCGTCAAGATAGGGCAAGTTCACATTAGGGATCCACCGTACACACTCATTGGTTTTTTGATAATTGGAGCTCCGTTCTACCGTGCATAACCTCGACTCGCCGCCACTCGGTTGTTAAATATATATCTGCGGTTGCCATTATATATCAAAAAAGTAAACATTTACAACAAATTATCATAATTGTGGAATACATGAGCTTGTTTTAAATTCACCGAATTCGTGCCACTTTTTTTTTATTATTTTTTTATAACAATTGCTAAACACATTCTAGCATTGGAAGGGTTTCCCAAGCGCAACGAATGAGGCGAGCTAAGTAGAGTTGTTGTATGCTCCTACTTTTTATATATTCAAACTTAATTCTTTGAATATATGAACTTAAAAATTAAATTTAAAATTGAGTTTAATTTAAATTGAATATATTGTTATTAAACTAATCATATTACTCATTAACAAATAATTTGTTTAACTTTATAATATTAATATAAATAATTAAGATTAAAAATTTCATTATAAATGAAATGAAAATTAAAAATTTATTTTAATAAAATCAATTAATTAAAAAATTATTATTTGATTTGAGTATATAAACGTGTGCGCGGGTGTGTGCATAGATATATATAGTCATAAAAACAAATCTAACAAACAAATTATTTAGAAATTTAAATAATTTAAATATGTTTTTATCCAGATATAATTAATATATTAAACAAACTCTAAAATAAAACTTAAGTGTCATTTGTCAACGTAAACGAATGAACTAGATCAAAAACTTATCGAACTAAGTTAGCCGATGTATCCCACACCGAGAATGGCGACTAGCCGCGATTAGCATGTAAGTCAACTATAAGCGCTTGAGAAGCCTTTCGAACTACCAATCAAGGAGAGAGAGAGAGAGAGAGAGAGAGAGAGAGAGTCCTCACGGTGAATTGTCGCGCAATTTTTTAGAGGTAAGAGGCACTTTATTTCAAATTTATTTATTTATTGTTTAACGCTTTCGAAACATTTCGCCTTACACCAAATTAATTTGTTATTATATGTTACACATTAATAATCATTTCGCACAAATAGCTGTAACCTTAGTCTGATAGCTGCTATGCTGCCATGGATTTTTCTGATTTAAATTATGAACTTGAAAGTATACTCTGAGCTGCTCCCCGTGACAAGAACCCACTATTTCTTGCCCCCTTGCTAGTCCGTACCACCCTCCACTGCCCTCTTCATTTCCCTTCTCTGTTTGCTCTCTTAATTCAAGGAAAGCAATCAAAATTCCAACCCCATGAAAAATAAAAAGCTCTTTTCAGCTATTTTGGCCTCTTTGCTGCTAGTTGCCCCCACAATTGGCATTGTCATTGCTGTAAATTCCCACAAGAATATCGCTGTTGATGATAGTACACCATCTCATGCCATTCTCAAATCCTCGTGCAGCAACACAATGTATCCCGATTTGTGCTACTCGGCCATAGCCTCAGTCCCTGCAATCATCAACAACTTGGCTACCCAAAAAGATGTTGTTGAGATGTCCATAAAACTCGCTATCAGGGCAGTTCAGAAAAATTTCCACACCATAGAGAAGATCAAAGCTGCCGAGAATCTAACCGAGCGCCAAAAGACTGCTCTCCATGATTGTTTAGAGACCATAGATGAGAGCCATGATGAGCTACACAAGGCCTTGGAGGATCTCAAAGAGTACCCCAACAAGAAATCTCTAGTCCCACATGCAGATGATCTCAATACACTTTTAAGTTCTGCTTTGACCAACCAAGAAACCTGCCTGGATGGTTTCTACCATGAAGAAGCTGACAAGTTTCTGCGCGATGCCTTGAAGACTGGCCAGGAACATGCTGAAAAAATGTGCAGCAATGCACTGGCAATGATCAAGAACATGACAGACACCGACATTGCCAATCAGGCTGTTAATTCCACAAGTAGGAAGCTCAAGGAGGAGAAGGATGACCAAGGTGGGTGGCCACAGTGGTTGTCAGTTGGGGACAGGCGCTTGTTGCAGTCTTCATCAGTGACTCATGATGTGGTGGTGGCAGCTGATGGCAGTGGGAATTACAGGACTGTATCAGCCGCGGTTGCAGCTGCACCAAAGAAAAGCAGTAAGAGGTACATTATTAGGATCAAGGCAGGCGTTTACAGGGAAAATGTGGAAGTGCCGAAAGACAAGACCAATATAATGTTCCTGGGAGATGGAAGAACCAGAACCATCATTACAGGAAGCAGGAATGTAGTTGATGGCAGCACGACTTTCCATTCTGCTACAGTTGGTAGGTCCTCCTTCCTTTTCTTTCTTCTGCACAGTATATTCACCCCTAATTTTGATTATTGTTTTCACTTTTTAGTTCCTTGAAAAGTATAACGATAGGCTTGGAATCACGCGAAGGAACTTAATCGAATGCAATCAATTCAATTTTAGAATAAAATTTAATCCATTGCCTTTCACTGAATTCCATTAGGTTCTGTAACACACTGTGAGTTACTTATCGTGTGGTGAAGTAGTAATGAACTGCTTTATCAATACAACAATCACCACCAAATTTTAATTTCAAATTTAATTAGAGTCGACCGTGTCAATATTTTTTTGTCATTTTGATTCATTGAGAACAAAATTTGAGCGAAATTTTATTATTCTAAATTCTACCTTAGCAAGTAATTTTAATTCAAATTCAGGTGTTATTTTCCTTCTCATCTCGTCATTCGCCGGGATTAAATCACCTTCTTTACTAATGTTTGTGTGAATTAATATGTCTAGAGATAAGGCCAATTTTAGATGTATTTTTTATCCAATAATTTCGTGGCACAGTGTGTGCTGCGGCAGATATAGATTGACCATCACAAAAGACGAACTGCTATATGTGATAAAGCAAGTAGTACCATAAAGATGAGACCAATCGGTGTGTTTTCACAGTTCGGTTCATTCTCCATTGATTTAGGTAATTTCACCAAAGGTCATCCATTTCCCATTTAGATATGTGATTCATCAGCTTACAGATGAAACCAAATCCCAATTTCACTCGTTCTGTTATACGCTTGGAAGTGTGAAATTATATTGCATTGCAAGAATACAATTACTAGCAACGCAAAAGAAAGTTAGCTGCTCGTCAATGAGTCGCACTTTGAATGTGCCCACTGGGGAGAAATGGTACGTGCTTGATGCTAGTTGCCAACCAGTCTTTCTGACTCCAGGGTCAGCATCTGTCGCAGCAGACTAGTCCTAGGCTTCCAGCGGAAAAGACACAAGGACACCGAAGACACAAATGTAGCATAAATTTCTTCAGATATTGGCATGCACATGGCACTGATCATAGAGGTCAATTATTCAACCCAAACGATCAGCCCCACCTTTTTTTTTTCTCTCCCTTCTATTGTCATGATCTGATCTTTTTGGGAAGAGGATGAAAAAAAAAAAAAGGGAAGGAAGAAAGAAAACGCTACCAAAAAGGTTTTCCGTCACTCTTTCACTAATCTTCTGTCCTTTGCCCCATTTTGATCCAAACATTTGCAACTTGCAAATCCAGACTTAGGTTTTATTACCAGTTTTTAAGCTTATCTTAATAAATATATTCAAGTGGATAAATTTTTAAGACTAAGAGTCCCTCACATAGTCACATGCCTAATTTTAGTTCTATTCACATGCTTTCCTTTGGCTGCTTTCACAATTACCCGCGTCTTTTCTTCTACATGTCTTCATTATATTTAAACATGAAACAGTTTTTTGTTGGCTTACGAATATATTGATTGGAGTGATCTCCCACGAGTTGGCATAATGGTACCTTTATTGGACTTGAATGTATGGATAAAGCACACGTCTCGAGTTCAAACCATTCCTCTAATAAGGTCAAATCTTACCACAGAGTACCAAACAACTTGTGTTAGGAGGCACAGAGTACCATTAGTCACATTTATATGCACGCCTCTGTGCGTGTGCGTGGGTGTGTGTGTGTGTGTGTGTGTATATACATACACTTTTTTTTTCTCTCTCTTGAAATAACTGCGAATTAAGCCACTAATTCACATTGGGTTGCAGCTGTGGCGGGTCAAAGATTCTTAGCCAGGGAAATTACATTCCAAAACACAGCCGGTCCATCAAAGAACCAAGCTGTGGCACTGCGAGTAGGGGCCAACCTTGCAGCATTCTACAGATGTGGCTTTCTAGCTTACCAAGACACCCTTTATGTCCATTCTAATCATCAATTCTTCAAAAGCTGCTTTATAGCAGGAACGGTGGATTTCATCTTTGGAAATTCTGCAGCTGTTTTCCAAGATTGTGACATTCATGCTCGAAGACCCAATTCAGGCCAAAAAAATATGGTAACAGCCCAAGGCAGGCTTGACCCTAATCAGAACACCGGCATTGTAATCCAGAAATGTAGGATTGGTGCCACTTCTGATCTCCAACATGTCAAGGGAAACTTCCCAACATATCTTGGCAGGCCCTGGAAGCAATATTCAAGGACTGTGATTATGCAATCTTTCATTACCGATGTCATTCATCCTGCCGGGTGGCACGAATGGAACGGGAATTTCGCCCTTAGCACATTGTATTATGCAGAGTATCAGAACAACGGTGCTGGAGCTGACACGTCCAGGAGGGTGAATTGGAAGGGATTCAGAGTGATCACAAGTGCAGCTGAGGCTCAAGGTTTTACTCCTGGCAACTTCATTGCTGGCAATAGTTGGTTGCGTTCCACTACTTTCCCATTCTTTCTTGGTCTGTGATGAATGTTTTCTGAAAGAATGTGCATGGTGTCAGTGCCATCTTATCAGGACAAGGATCTTGGGTTGTAAATTCTGGCACCACCCCTGTTTCTATGCATTGAAATCTATTAATCTACATTGGAGATTTTGGTTTTTGTGTAGGACCTAGCGGATCTCTCTCTCTCCGAACAGAGTAAACAAAATAGTAACATATTTCAAAGCATTATTAGGATGAAATGGTTATTTGTCTACATTGGACATTGCGCCAATTAATAAACTAAGACAGTCTGAAAAATAGAAAATATGACCGTTGACATAATTGTTAAAATCTAAATAATTATTTGTTAAAATATAATATAGTATTAATTTTTTAACTAATTCTACTTTTTAAGTTTTTAGTTTTAATAAAATTTTAATAAAATATCAAAAATTTTATATTAAAAAATTTTAATTAGTAAAATAAATATGCATTTTGTTTATATTTTAAATTTAATGAATAAACGAGTAAATAAATATATTATTATAAAAATTAATAAGTAATTATTATGAAACTCTAACCAAAAATTTAAATTTTTAGATTTAATATTTTTTTTTATTTTTTTTATTTTTAAGACTAACTTGAAAATTTTAATAAAAATTTTTAATTTAATTCTGGATGAATTTTAATAAGTAAATTAAGTTAATTTAATATTATATATTTAAAAATAAAAAAAATTAAATATAACCTAATTAAAATTATATATAGATATAATTAAACATAATAAGTTTATTATATTTATTTAAAAAATAAATAAATATAACAAATACTTATTTCTTAGACATCAACATGATCTGATTCTAAAAGGTGGAAAAATATGGATGGTAATTCATCATCATATAGACGGTGGAGGAGGAGAGTTTGCTTTAATGGCAGACATTCACAAATCAATCGGATTCGTTAGGCCCAACCAATCAAAATGGTCAAGCAAAATGACTCATTTACACGTGGGCTTACCCATTGTAAAGTGTTATGGTATATGTTTTAATTATTTAAAATAATTAATTTATAAAAGTTATATTAAAAAATATTAGGATTTTGTCTTTTTTATTTTATAATTTTTTTTCTTTTTTTAAACCAAAAATTTTGAATAACAATAAAAAAAGAGAAAATATTTTGAATAATTAATGAGGTATAATTTATTAATATTAAAATTATTTTAATATTTAAAAATTTTGAATTTCAATTTTAATTAAGTCTAATTAATTAAAATAAAAATGAGGATATCTTAACAATTAAGAATATAAATTTTTATTTTCAAAATCTTAAATTTAAATTTTAAAGAATTGTGAAATTTAAAAACAAATTTTATAATTTAATACTTAATTAACTTTTTAATTAAAATATTAAGAAAATTTAATTTTCAATAATTAAGATCTCAGATAAAAAATAAGATGCTATGATAGTTTAAAGAAGAGATCATTGTTTGGATGATGCTCAATAAAAATATCTTGTGTATCAATTTGAACTATATTTTGAGGTTCTTATAACTCACATTCACATTCACAAGTGAAGAATAAGTGATGTTCTTTAACAATCAAATTCAGTCGAGGGCCATTCTTTAACTTTCAGGATTCAAAATTATTTGGATTCTCTTGCTCACTGTCATCGAGGACAATTTATGACAAAATTGAACCTTTTTTTTTTTTTTTTTTTTGGGAAAAAACAAGGGGTTCAGGGGTTGGAGTTGAAGGAACAAAAATGTTGCTATTTCAACTTGGAAATGCTCTAAATACTTCTTGCACATTTTTGACTAATTATTAGTTGTAATAGTGTGTCCAAAACTATAAATATGATCACGATATATTATAAGGTGACAATTTTTATATGCTAATGTCCGTATAACATTTCATTTCAGTAATTTATTGATTAGCTATATGTCATGTAGCGCCAACAATTATAATTCCAACTCCAATTATGTGCGTGGAGTAAAATGTTCAAGTGACTTGACGGATTGAAATTCATTTTGTGTTTTTCTTTATGCCTTACTCTGTACACCAACTTGGTGTACTGTGCTTTGTCCACTAACTTGGAGTACTAGAATCTTGAGGCTGCAATTTTTCTACCCTTTCATTATTTTAGCAATAAAGTATTTCACTCACCTGTAAAATAATATAAAAAAATAAAATAAAATAAAAAGTCCAGGTCCACTGCAGAACAGAAAACTATCGAAGATAACACTTGAGTAATCACTCACCGTGGCCATAATATTTTTGGTATAAGGACTTCTGAGGACCTTGCACGATATAGCAAGGTCTTCTTTTACATGGTTCGCAAAAAGGGCAATAAGAATATACTGGGTCTGCATAGCCAATCAAAGAGGCATTCAATTACTGTATTTGAATGTTCATTACAAGTTTCAGCACGTTACCTGCGACTCGTAAGATTACAAAGCCTTCCCTGACATGAGCGGCTTGGGAGGTGACAATGATCTTATTTCAGGCGCAGAACTGGGGAAGAGCATGTTTAGCCTACCGACCAAAAAAAAAAAACAGAACATTTCACAAGTTACAAAGCATTCCCCCCGCCCCTTTTTTTTTATTGGTTGGGTGGTTGGTAGCAATCAGCAGAAGAGAAACTCCACCCCCCCCCCCGGGGGGGCATTTGGGCATTGAGTTGAGAAATGGATCTGCCTAGCCCAAAATTTTCATACTTAATTTATATAATCTTGGTCTTCAAGGTTCCATGAGAATCTCTTGGTTCTCACTCTGGAGATGTTAAAAGTGGGTTTTAAGTTGCACAAATGGTGGGCAATGCGAGTTGGATCTGCCTTAGCATCAAGTTCGCTTGGAGATAATCCGATTGTCTTTAGAAGAATAAAAAAAAAAAAAAAAACCTCAATCACCTCATGGAGCCAATAGACTCGTGGCCATCGAAACAGACTATCATTTTATTTTTTTCTTAACAGCTAAGAGCTAAACGCTATCATTATACCATATGATTGGTGATTATCATACTTTCTCAAATTTGGAATCAAATAATGTTGATGTTGTATTAATGGGTGACTATTTGATGATGCAAGACGGAAGTTATGTAAAAGCAACATGAAAAATTACTCACATATACAAGAGTGAAACTTATTTGAATCATGTTATAAATATTTGAATAAATTTATGAATAATTAAAACAAAATTTTAATTTTTTAACTTTTTTAATTAAATCTTTTATTCTAATTTCTCTTGACACATCATTAATCTTTTTAATGTATATTTATACATATTAATAAATCAGTAGGAATATTATTATAATAAATATTTTTTTATTAAATTTATTAATATTTAAACTCATCAATTTATTTTTATTCGTCTAATAATTAATCTTAATTTAAAAGAAAAATTATCAATAAATATAAAATCATCTATTTTAATTTTATATTTATTTTAACATCATTCAAAAATTATACTATTTATTATTTTTATTAATTATCTTAAATTTAAAAATATAATCATAATTCAATAAAATAGATAATATATTTTTAAGAATTTTGATATTATATTTAAATTTAAATTTTAAATTTTAAAATATTAAATTTATATGAGTTAATTACTTATATCTCATTTATTTCTCTCTTTTTTCTTTTTCTTTTTTTTACAAATTCACACTCAATATTCAACAGGTATATTGTAAAACGCAGGTTGTAATCAAAATCAATTACATGCATCAACGTAACAGTAGTGTTCTTTCTACTAGAAAGGAGTGTCGCTGTCTCCAATGTTAAGGAAGGAGAAGGGTGGGGTGTGGAGAGAGAGCTTTGAGTAGAAAGCAAGCAAAACAAAAGAGCAGACAAAAACCAACATGTTCTTTGGTCTTTTCCACCGCCAAGCAAGCATATATGCCCAATACGTAAAACAGCCCGCGCAAAAATAAGGACAAAGACTACAATTATACACAAAGAATGAACAAAGTTCCCATAAAATAAACCCTTTCTTAGCCCTTTCAATTCCTTTTGCGCTTTTCTTCACATACACATCTCTATGCAAAGTGGCAGATAAGGAATAAATCTTTATGGCCATCCTTGCCACTGCTTTTGCTTTAATCCAATCTAGGCCTGTCCGAGCCCCTGGCCCCACATGTTGGTCGTATATATAACCTTCTGGCTAGTGTTGTGTCGGAGCCTTTGAGTGGCGTATGGCAAATTGAGCACAAGGGGCCTTCTTCTTGTGAAGCATTGGTTTTGTTAGAAGCAACGAGATGGAGAGAATCAAAGGTTGCAAAAGAGTTTGCATGCTGCTGCCGCTCTATGTAGCCATTGCCGCCACTTCTTTCACCCATTGCGGTAAGCTCCCTAACCTAATCAGGGTACGACGTTACTTCGATTAACAGTACACCTTAATTTTTCCTTCAATACTATTTGATTTGTGTTTCTACTACCATAGATTTTGAATATGGAGCCAAGTTACATACAAAAAGGTCGGCATTTTTTCCTTTTGCAGCTACATTGATTATCAATATCTGTGACTCAGTGAAAAGGACTCATTGTATAACTGTGGCCACTAAATTTTGGGTTTGAACTACAATAATATGCACGTATCATTATCAAGAATACTGCCACTTTCAAACAGTGCGCTAGTGGGATTAATATTTCCTGAAAAAGATTTCCACCCAAATTCCACTTCATGCTCCATTGCATCTGGAAAAGAGAATAAAGCGAAACCACCCCATAGCTACGATTTAGAGCATAGTGGTCACCGTCACGCCACAATTCCATATCAACGCCATATCCTTGAGATATATGCATACATATATTGGAAAAAAAAAAAAAAAAGATGAAGAAGTAGAAGAAGAAGAAGAAGAATCTCCGTGATATTAAATCCAATCAAATTCTAGAAGGCGATGGCTTCCGATTGCATTTTGGCTTGATAGGCACCTTGACAACACACCGTGCAATATTTGAACAGATGCAGGGAGACCAGTGCGCCTACTCAGGGGTCCAACACATCCAAGAAGTAGTTCAATCACCAAACACACAAAGAAATTGAAGGTGACAAAGCACTTTGACTTGGCCTCATTAATACTTGAAAAGGAAACGATGGACGCAACAAACACCGAGCCATATGTGAGTTCACCATTTACTTTGCCACCTTATGATTCGCTAGCCCCAAATGCCTTGCCTGAATACAGCTCTCCATACTGCATTTACCCCCCAAATACCCCGCAAGCTCCTTTCACAACAATTCCAACTCCAACAGGATATACCCCATCCCCACCCCCTTTTCTACCCATTTCTAGCCCACCCCCAAGTCCGGCCGGCAAGGTGCCAAGCCCGCCCGAGTCCATCCCTAGTCCAAATCCACATGAAATTGTTCCCAGCCCACCCAATGTCTTCGTTCCAAGCCCGCCACAAGTTGTACCTAGCCCACCAGAAACCGTGCCCAGCCCAACCGTCAATGTTCCCAGCCCGCCTGAGCCCGTCTTGAGCCCACCTTATTATGAGCCGAGTCCACCAGCTAACATCCCAAGCCCACCCACCTCGATTCCACCTCCTACGGGGTTTGCTCCGGTCCCACCGGTCTTTCTGCCGCCAGTGGTGTATCCGCCGCCCACTGCGCCACCATCTCCGAGGGCCAACCCAGTCCAGGCCCTTTGGTGCGTAGCTAAGCCCTCGGTGCCAGATCCAATAATACAAGAAGCTATGAACTACGCCTGTGGGTCAGGCGCAGACTGCGATTCAATTCAACCCAGCGGGTCATGCTTTGAGCCCGACACGGTGTTTGCACACGCTTCTTTTGCTTTCAATAGCTACTGGCAAAAGACAAAAGTGGCCGGCAGCAGTTGCTCCTTCGGAGGGACGGCCATGCTAGTTACGATTGATCCCAGTGAGTTTCTCGAATCGCATTCATAGTTGACAATTTCTATTCGTTAATCATTGTTGGAGCATAATTTTTTCTTAAAGGCAAAGCGTCTCGACCACGTACGATCATCATCAGTTACAAATTTGTAATATTCGTGCATACGATCATAATCAATGAGGAGACTGTGAATAATATTGCAGTATAAACTCGCGTACTCGTAATGTTATTACCTTTTGCATTTAATGGGTCTCTTTCTATTCCTCTGCACAGGCTATAATGGTTGCCATTTTGTCTACTTCTGATTGGGTCCAGGGGGTTCACTTATTCGGAAACGAGCATCCATGAGTACGGAGAGCCCATGTCTTTCTTTTCATTCCACCTCTTTTCCTTTTCTTTTTTTTTTCTTTTTTGCTGTTTTCAAATAAAATTCCTAATTGTACCATCGACCGTGCATAAATTTTGTAAGTAATACAAATGTTTTTTAGGTGGTCCCCGAATGAATTATATATATATATATATATATATATATATATAGAGAGAGAGAGAGAGAGAGAGAGAGATGCGGGTCCCTTCTCCGATAGTTGCCTCGAACTGCTCTTTTTTTTTTTTTTTTGAACATGTAATGTGGCCTTTCTCTCGCATGAGAACGTATAAATGTTATGGATGCCAAACACATTAACATTGGACCCCAATAACGTTTAATAAAATGAAATACAATGAATCCAACAGAGCGAGAGCTAAAATCGCCATCCAATGAGATCGCGTGGGCCATATTGTTATCGCCGTGGCCGATAATCTCGAAAGTGCTGCTGCCAAACCAATCTCGTAGAGTTTTTCGCGACTAAATTTCCGTTGCGTATAGATTTATGCTTATTAAAAATAATAATAATAATAAAATTGAAGAACGTACAGGCGAAACATATTCGGACTCTTGATGAGTTTTATTAGACAACATTATTTTAAAGGAAATAACCGATCGTCTTCTTGCAACGGAATCAGTTTGAAACTTGGTCAAGGGGGTCAGAGAGAGCACCTTCGGCGTCGATTAGGCCACTCTTGAAGACTCCGGAGCGCAATGTCACGTGCCACGTGATATTGCCCGTCGAAGAGGCTTGTTCCAGCCACCACTCTTAATTTCAGATTTTTGTAGAATTCTCTAGAAGCTTGTAGATAACTCCCTTATCCTCTAAGAAGACGTAAAGTTGGATAGAGCACACTTATCTTCTTGGAAGATGTAAAGTTAGATAGAATACTCTAGAAGGTGAATAAGAACTATTAGATC
>CM034052.1:149132-223726 GCA_019804595.1 Bruguiera parviflora | reverse complement strand
GGCCAAGTCCGTAACAGCAAGCGCAGAACTCGACTTACGGGCTTGAGCATAGAGAAGAGAACCGTTGACAAAAAAGATGACGGGCACATCGGTCGAAGTTCAGGGGCGCAGGACACCGGCCGGGCTTTGACACGGACTTACCTTCTGCATATTTTACCGTTTTAATTACGCTTAAAATTTCTAATAAAAAAATATAAAGAAAAAAAAAGATGAGATTGCGTCTAATCTGTCTCAAAATTGTGTTGGATTCGTAGTGTGTGTATATATATATAGATATAGATAAAAGGATAACTCGAAGATAGAAAGGTAGAACTTAAAAAGAAAAAAAAAAGAGAGAGAGAGAATTTTGCATAAATTTTAAGGGAGATGGCGCGGTGTCCAACCACGTGTATTGTGGAAAGTGACGCGGAAACACCATTCTTTTTGCAGCAAATGGGAATAGCGCTCCATGCCAGAAGGCGCTCCCCACAAAGTGTCTTGGGTAATGCGCCCCAACTCCCCCCGAAGACAAGAAAGTAACACAACAACCCACCGCACACGCAGTCCCAAGAGATTGACAAGTGGCAAATGTGACGACTCCAATACCCTACCTTCAAATTTTCTAGGTCAGAAAGATTTCTTAAAAGTTAGGCACGGCATGCTCTAGTTTTGAAATCCAATTACACTCTTCCTAAAGACGCTCTTTTGCATTATTTGTCGCCATAGATAGATTGTGCACGACAGAAAGTGCTCGAATTTATAAATTGTTTGTTCTTAAATATTTTCTAATAATTTATTTATTTTCCGTTAAATAATTTTTTAAAATAAAAAAACAATTTTATGGCAGTCGGTTTCAATTCTGAGAAATTCAAGTTCCACAATCTCGTTACTTGAATTATCGGCCAACCCCCCCCCCGCGGGCTGCAACAAACAGAGATGTACTCTAAACCCATAAATTGGGTGCTGAATGAGAGAATTAACTGAACAAATGAAAACAAAGTAATCGAGAATTAAAGTGAAAATGCTAGAGCTCTAGTATATAAATATAAAGTTTGACGCATTATTACCCATAAATGTATATAAGAGTATCGTAGCACAATAATAATAATAATAATAATAATAATAATAATACAGTTTTTTATTTAATAAAATATAATGTAGAATTTGTTCCTTGCACGTGCCATCTTTATCGCTCCTGGTATTGCCTTACCCAAAAAGAGAAAGACAGCCGCCCCCGTAGCTTCTCTCCCCTAAAAATTGTCACGTGCAAGGAACCACCGCTCTCGGAGACAAATCCCACGTAAATTTTGGATTTTTGCCCCAAACCCCAACCGCGTCACCACATGAATTTTCAATTTCGCGTGTTTTTTTTTCTTTTTGTTTGGTACATCAGATTAATTTCAAGATGCCGCGCCGCCGCCGCCGCCGCCACCACATGCTCCACAAGTTACGGTGCCCGGCGTGGTTGGTGGAGGGTCGGGCCGACACAATCTCTCTCACACACACACACCCCCCCTCTTTTTTTTATCGTTGTTTTGGGGGGACACGTTAAGAGAAAGAAATTCGCCGCGCAAACCAATTTTAGACTGAATCCACCAAATAGTTTGGACTTTTTTTTTATTTTTATTTTTTGCATATGATTTTAGATAAACCATAATTGCCTTTTTTTAAATAAAAAAAAATCAAATCAAATCGATGCCTCGACTAATATTGTATGTATTTGAACATAATAAAAAAAACAAAAATTAGGAAAATATAATTCACTTTCTAATTTATATAAAATAAAATAAAAACAAAACAAGAAGGAATCGAAAGATAACAAGTCGAGGAGGAAGGACACATTCGGACCAAATATCTCCCAATCCCAGTGCAGCTCGCGAATAAAACAGGCAATCACAGACACAAACGCAAACTGTACGGAATCCAACTTTTCCCCTTCCGATTTCGATTTCGATTTCGATTTCGGGCTTACTGGTCAAAGATGATGGAAGAAAATAAAATAGGACGCGCGCATGTGCAATGAATAAAAATGAAGATTTTGTCTTACAAAAAGTTGCGGGGTTGTACTTTGTGCTTCCCCTTCTCCGGAATGTCAATCGGGACCCGACGTTTGCCGGCCAGCCACCTATAACGGTAGCGTAGAGTAGAGTAGAGTAGAGTAGAGTAGAGTTTCATTGGCTCTAGCGCGAGAGAGAGAGAGAGAGAGCGGGGAGGTGTTCTTTTAAAATAAATATTCATAATTTGAATATTTTTTTATATTTTATTTCTTATAAAATAATTATTTTAAAAATTATTATTTTTATTTTTTATATAAAAGAGAGAGAGAGAGAGAGAGAGAGAAAAAAAATAATTTTAAAATTTTCTAAATAGAAATAAAATACAACAAATAATGGTAAACACGCCCCTTGCGGGTAGAATGGAAGGAGTGACGAATATACACACGCACACGCACCTCTACGGTATGATGGATGGAGGGAGTGGGGGGTCCATCCGGTGACCGTAACCCAATCAAAGACCTTTTGGCCGTTTCCCTCCATTTTCAATTCTTTGTGGTTAAAACCCTAACCGCCCCACCCTCCCTACACCCACCCCCACCGAGTCCAAACTAGAATTGCCCTCTCCATCCCGATCGCCGCCGCCGTCAAAAGAACAAGATGCCGGTCGAGCTGGAAGACGGATTCACGGCGGAGAAGCTCTTCGGCCAGGGCTACTCCTACACCTACGACGACGTCATCTTCCTCCCCGACTACATCGACTTCCCCACCGACGCCGTTTCTCTCTCCACGCGCCTTTCCCGCAACGTCCCTCTCTCCATCCCTTGCGTGTCTTCCCCCATGGACACCGTCACCGAGTCCCACATGGCCGCCGCCATGGCTGCTCTCGGCGGCATTGGGATTATCCACTCCAACGCTCCGCCGTCTGAGCAGGCGGAGATGGTCGGCTCCGTCAAGTCCCGCCGCGCTCCTATCATGTCGATTCCGGTCGTCAAGTCGCCGGATTCCAGGATTGTTTGTGAGTTTGATGATGATACCCTGCCTTGCGTATTGGTTACCGAATCTGGTTCGTATGACTTCTCTATTTTTTTATCTGCTTTTTTTTTCGCATTTATTATTATTATTGTTATTTACTGCTGTGACAGACCCGCTCGATACTTGGATCTAAACTGATTGTTTTTGGCAGGATAATAATTAGGCTAAAAATAATGGCACGCTCAAATATTAAAGAAACAAGAATCAACATTTACTAATTCTTTATTATTATTATTATTATTTTTTGTGATTTAAATTAGGTGCTGCCAAGTCGAAGGTGTTAGGCTATGTAACAAAGTCTGATTGGTTGGCTCAAAAAAACAAGGAAATGAAATTGGTCGATTACATGCATAGTAGTTGTAGCAATTCAAAGATGTTTGTGCCATGGAAGTACGATTTAGGGGAGATTGATGCACATTTGAAACAAGAAGACTCTGATTTTGTTGTGCTGGAGAAGGATGGAGGAGTGGTTGATGTTGTGAGCAAAGATGAGGTGGAGAGGTTGAAGGGGTATCCCAAGTTCGGCAAGGGGACGGTGGGGCCTGATGGGACGTGGATGGTGGGAGCAGCCATTGGGACTAGGGAAGCTGACAAGGAGAGGCTGGAGCATTTGGTTAGGGCGGGGGTTAATGTGGTGGTGTTAGACAGTTCACAAGGCAACTCTATTTATCAGATTGAGATGATAAAGTATGTGAAATGGACTTATCCGGATTTGGATGTGATTGGTGGAAATGTGGTGACCATGAATCAGGCCCAGAATCTGATTAAGGCTGGTGCAGATGGATTGAGAGTTGGCATGGGGTCTGGCTCTATATGCACCACCCAAGAGGTCTGTGCTGTTGGCCGAGGACAGGTAAAGGACTTTCTCCTCCCTCTGTTTTCTGCATAGTACTTCAACTAGAAAGTCCACTTAGTGATAAGACAGGGTACGATGGAGGGGAAGTTATGTGTTGGAAGCAATTTAAATTTGCAGTAGGCAAATGAGTTTTGTTCATGCTTGAAGTTAAATCCATTTCTGGGAAATGCGTAGTTTAAGTTGCTGTTGGTGGGAATTTTGTTTTAATTGTCTCCTCGTGGGTTCTATTCCCAAATTCCTAGTAGCAACTTAAGGCTATTAATATGCATTGCTTGTCCATTACTTTATCCACAATCTGTACTAAATGCATGTCGCTGTTGCTTAGTGTATGCTTGCTCCTTTAATTTGAACCAAAAATTATTTGGTAGGAGAGGCTATATCTTCTCCCCAAGGAAAATTATTATTGTTTTCTTAGGAAATGAAAATTCCAAGAAAGGAGCTTGGATAAAATATAATGCAACTGACCACTAATGTGGTGAGGTGAATGACACAGTGGTGAAAAGTAAAGGATTTGTTTCCCTTTTTTGGTTGAGACTCTTAACTCAACTGACTATCCTTGTCTTAAAACTTGTCAGGCAACTGCAGTTTATAAGGTTTCCACTGTAGCTGCACAAAATGGTGTTCCCGTCATTGCAGATGGTGGCATTAAAAACTCCGGGCACATTGTCAAGGCTTTGGTGCTTGGGGCATCTACCGTCATGATGGGGAATTTTTTAGCTGGAAGCATGGAAACTCCTGGGACATATGAGTATCTGGTATGAGGGGAAGTGCCATATATGAAATTGTTGTTTGTGCAGATGTGAATCTAATGGCATCTGGATGCTTCGGATTCTTCATGTGCTTGTTTTTGGTCTTATGTCGTTTGAATTGTGGGTTGAGTAAATTCAATTGATTTGCAACTGCAGAATGGTCTGCGGACTAAAAGGTACCGTGGTATGGGATCCTTAGAAGCGATGATTAAAGGGAGTGATCAACGATACTTGGGTGATTTAGCCAGGCTGAAGATTGCTCAAGGAGTTGTGGGAGCAGTTACAGATAAAGGTTCTGTATTGAGAATTTTGCCTTATACTATGCAGGCTGTCAGGCAAGGGTTTCAGGATCTCGGGGCTTCATCCTTGCAGTCTGCACATGACTTGTTAAGATCAAGAACATTAAGGCTAGAGGTATGGCTCTGTTTCTAACCATGTTCTTCTACTGCAGGTGCCCTAGTTGATTTGTGATGAAGTATCTGTATACCATTTGGGACACAAATACATGCAGCTCCATACTTGATGTGGGGCCTCTATCTATTTCTTCTGCACGCATACCTAATGAGAGCCATCTTGATTGGCTGTGGCCATGGCTCTGGCTTGTGGCCCTTTAAAATTGTCTTCTCATTTTATGTTGTAGATTGTGTAGCTAAATTTTAGGGGTGGCCCTTTAAAAATGTCTTCTCTTTTTATGTTGTAGATTGTGTAGCTAAATTTTAGGGTGAAGGTGAGGTTTGTGTGCTGTTACCTTTTCTTCCACCCTAAGACATAGGGTGAGTGCCTAGCTCTAGCTAATGGACATTAGAATCAATGTTCGACCCACAAGATCACTGAATTTCTTTGATCTGTTCTTATTTTTCCTGCATCTATTTTCCCGTATCATTGACTTGCCCTCTGGCTTCATACAGGTGCGGACAGGAGCAGCGCAAGCTGAAGGTGGAGTACATGGGCTGGTATCATATGAGAAGAAACCATTTTGAGCTTAAACCTCTCAGCCTTAGTTAGTGCAAATGGGGGTGTCTGCAGTGGCCAATTGTTGCCGTAGCAAGGCCAACATTTGAGTGGAACACAGTGCACGTAACATGCCATTTTACTTTATCTCTTTCATTAAAGTCGTAGGTCAAAATTTCCCAGTTTACTGATTCTTTTCTTTGTGAGGCCTGGAGAAAGAAAAATAAAAGAAGGAAGCAAGCTCATTAATAGCTTTCTTTTCATTGTTGTTGGCCACTGAAGCTTCCACCCACCTGCACTTTAAAAAATTGTGCAATTAGAGTGTAAGAGGACTTACAAAGTAGTGAGAAGTTAGGTGCATCTTTTGTTTTTGAACCAAATAAAGAATCAATCACTTTGTTAGTTGTATTCAAAGATGTTCCTTGAGCCTATTCTGTTTTTATTGTTCTATGGAACGAACATGATCACTCATCTCAAACCCACCAAAAAAAAAGAAAACAAGGGGAAAACAAAAGGTTGCAGCTATTTACAACATGGATTGATGCGTAATATAATATGTCATACTTTGATGAGTGCTTGTTTAGTTATACCATTGCTTCTACTTTTCTTCTAAAAAATTTCCATATTGGCAGCCATGATTTCATAGATCAGCTCTGCTTATGAAGCAGAGTTATCATATAATGTAGATTCAGAGGGCACCATCTCCTGTAAAAAGAGAGGAACCAGAAAAGGAAAATGATAATCTGCACTTCTGATTAAGTGCGCGGCACTCTTATCATCTTATTAGCTTCTCGTCTGAGTGAAAACTCCACTGCACTCAGGCACTCACAGACTTCTGTAAGCGTTCACAGCCCACCACCCCTTGGTTTTCCTCTGCAAAAAATGATTGTGTAAAGTGCGTTAGATTTGGTAAGATGTCGAGCAAAGCACGCGCATATAGTACTGGATGAAAAGCAGAACACGTCAAGCATCGTGAAAATGTGCACACCCGCAGAACAGTTGGAAAGAATTTGTTGCAGCTAATTCCACATGAGACCAGATATATATGTCAGTAACTTACACTTCATTGAGTATGATGGGTTCATTGATCACTGCCTTCACAGCATTGATCATCTCGTTTTTCGTAAATCCGTCATCCTTCATGTAAAATAGGTGCAAAACTTGAATCATGTTCCAAAATAAATCCTTGCAGGGTCTAGGAATGCTGCTATCTTTTTCCTGCAGAACCAGCTTCAAGAGTTGTCTCCTCTGATCATCAATCATGCTTCTCATCTTTCCTATGACTTGTTCTCCAGTTACAACAGCACCACTATGAATCATATACAATGAGACAGCATTCAGTTTCCCTTGCTCGGACTCTCTCTGTGACATAGCGATGAAAAGTTCAGTAACCAAAGCAATTGTATCAGGCATGAGAGAAGCAACATCATTTTTATTTATTTGAAAAGGATCAAACACCTGAAAGCCTCTCCAATCATTGAGGAGACGTCCACAAATGCTCATAACACGGTAGATATTATGTAATTCTGGACCTCTCACAACTTCCTCCGACAGCTTAGGACCTACAAAATAGAGTGCTGGGAGGACAATTGGTCCTAAAGCAAATGATAAATATCCATTTTCCATATATTCATGAAGTGTTGGTGCTGATCCGTTGCTTGACCACTGAGCTTCTTTCAACATTGACTTGACCAAAGTAACCCACTGCAATGCAAACATGGATTAGATGGTTCTGGATTAAACTGTTAAAAAGGCAAATTGAGTTTCTCTATGATTTTGGTGATCCCTTTCTCGATTGATTCCCAAGAAATATATTTCTTATACAAGGCATGTTTCCAATTGAAAATATCACCAACATACACTAATATAGATATGCACTTAATAAAGATAAGGTGAACTATGCTTGTGAAAGTCAAAACTGCAGGGTGAGCAATGCCGTTAGACCCTGCACTTATTACTTAAGACACCACCGGTACAAAAATGGACAATGGACTTCATCTTACAACTTCGGTAAGATGACTCGTCACATTACGCCCTTGCCATTTGAGTGCTTTATCTCCAATCTCACAAATAGTGCTCTGAATTGCTTCAAATATGATCTCAACTTTCTTTGAACAACAATCATTACTCTTGTTCACGTCCCACCTGTGTTTTGATGGTTATAAACCATGCCTTCAGTGGAGGAAATTGAGAAGAAACAAGGATTAACAGAGGACAGGAATGTACTTCTGAAGCAATTGGACCAAGTTCATCAGTTCCTCTTCAGATCCTCCAACATCAAAAAAGTCATCAACAACTGTAGTAAGTACACCATTTTTAGCCCATGATAGTCGAGCATCGGATAGTTCGGGGGCAGGTAGAGTTGCTGCCGCAGAGAAGTAACAATATCCCAATTTCTGCCTAGCAAACTGTAGCTTGTCTAATCCTTTCTCCACAACCCACCTGGCATAAAATTATTGTAAAATAGGTACTAAAAGTTAAGCATCCATTATAGGAGCATAATGCACAAAATTAATGAATGTTCTGGGGCAAACTTGTGCACTTGTATCTTAAAATAGAAATGGACATGAAAAATAGGAGTTGGAGGGAAGAGATGTGCGAGAAAGCTAGTTGTGATTTCAGTTGGGAGGCTTCAGAACAAATATCAAAAGATGAACGTGCTTTCATTAACATTATTCAAAATGCTTGGCAGCATGTAATGGTCCAAGAACATATGCAAGAGTACACCTTCCAAGATGTTCAAGTTCTTTGCACTGTATTGATTGGCAGATGTTGAAGTCTTCTACTGCCAGCTTAAGAAAGTCTTTGTTTCTGATATTCGAACAACTACAGATAACAAGTTGAAGTACAAAAAAGTGAGAATGCATATGGAGGCTCAGTGAAGTTCAATATCTTCTGTAAGATTGTCTTCAGAAAAATAGAAAAAAATATGAATGCGAGAGGTTTACCGGTAGGATGATTTTAAAATCCTAGTATCATCTGCATTATAATGCTCAATATGTCTCCTAGTAGCTAAACGCTCCAAATCTGCATGGTGGGGAAAGTTGAGAACATCAAAGACCTGAAATTACGAAGGAAGCCAAAGTTAGCCATTCCAATGGAGTGAAAATGATTGCTTGATTGGATCCATCATAGGCATTTGACGATTGCCAAAAGGTCAGGAGGAACTACCTCTGAGGTAATATTTTTGCATAGTCTATCTGAATAGGCTGAGCCATTCAGCAATTCCTCTTCTAGGTAGTGTCTTGTCCATGAAAGTTGTTTTTCCAAGAGTGATTCATCTGAATAAACTAACTCTGAAGCTCTGTGTAACTCTAAGGCAGCTTCCATGTCTCCTAAATATCCTCTAACTGAGTTGAAGAAATGATCTTTGGAGAACTGTGACAAAATATCTGGACCACATGGCACCCCAATCAAAGCCTTATAGATTAAAACAAAAAAATTAAAGTATTAACCCCAACTCTCATGTCACAACAAGTTACCTGAAGAGACATTATATCCATTGGCACGCAATAACCGAAATGCCATCGCACAAGTGGTACCATCTAAAAATATCTCTTCCTCCCCCTGCAGCCAGTACCTGTTTGTTCTCCAATGTCATGCTTCCCAGGTATAAACAATAACTAACTGTGATCTTTTACTTTAAGCTGAATTTTAGTAAAAGGACCACTGACATTTGATGAATAGAATCCTCTCAGAATTTCTTCCACACTCAATAACATGGTGTTCACACTCAAAAAGTAGAAAGGGAATATTACCGATACGTTTCATGTAGTACAAGTTCTATTTCTTTCTTGAAATGCCGGTCAATTCCCAACCTTTCAAGAGTATCAACCATTTGAAGACGAGCATATATATCCAATGGATAGATGGTTGGAACTGCATGGATAAGTGAAAAATCAATGACTTCATATTAGTAAACTCAAAGGGCATACAAAGCACATTGTAGAGTAATGTCAATGAACCTGCATCTCCAAACTTCTCCAGGACCCAGTGAAGGTAATGGAGACAACTGGCATCTTGGAGGTGGCTAGCAGCAGCTGCTGTGGTGGATGGTGAATTAAACAGTGATCCATTCTTTCTTTGATATTTCATGACCATTTCCCAGTCCTGGAATTTTCCAATCCCTTGTGAAACATACGCCAGGTAGGCTTTCCTACCCTCCAGGTTTTTATCACATCCTCTATGAGAATACCATATGAAAGTCAGATCCATTTCAGTATGTTATAGGGTACTCTATTAAACAAACTTTAAATGCGGATTTTCATGATTTGAGAACTGAAGCTTGTTACTGCTGATTTTGAAGTGCTTAAACTTTGCTAAGAAGTAAGGCTGAGACAACCAACCCACAGACACCAATCTCACCTTTTCTAGCCGTTCTTTTGTGTTTTGAATTTTCAATCAGACATTAGCAGGAAATTGTTGTTAAAATACATTTCTGAGAATTTATATGAAAGCTAAACACAGCAATCAAAACATCAAAGAGAAGCTGCACCTTCTAAGCTCCAAATCTCTCCTCCACAGCATAATATCAATATCTGTTGATTTCAGAGGGAGGTTCAAATTCATGTCTCTAGCATACTCAATCATTCCAGGAAAAATTATATCAAATCCGATTGGTGTATGCTGGTTCACATCTATAATTGAACTGGAGTTCAATTCAATAAACTGGAGACCTGCAACGAGAGAAAGTATTAATAGTATCTACAATTATGGAGATATTGACCAAAGGAAATGATGTGGATACCTTTATTGATTTGTTCTTCACCAATATCCCATCGCTTCAATGCAAGGATGCTTGCAAGTGTAGAAGACAGGGTATCTTTCACCAAGAAAGGGTGATGATGAGGAAGACCCCAAGAGCCATCACTGAATTGATTTTCCGCAATCCATTTTACGCACTTTGGGAAACAAGGCGTTTTCGGGGAGCTGAGAGATGGGACCATTGCTACCCAAGCAGTGTCGTAAGAAGAAACTGAGAGTGTCATGTTATCAAACATTTTCTTGATTCTTTCTTTGGTGCCGTCACTGTTCTGCAGGTGACAGAGTGAATCTCTTAGTGCCTGGTACACTTGTTTAAAACACATAATATAAAGGAACAAAATGAATGAGTGCCAGAATCAACATACCAGAACTATTTTGTCCACTCCTGAGGCCAAGTTTAATGCAGGCTCTTTCAAAATTGCTGCAGGATTATAAGATTGAGCACAAAGAACACACAATCAATCCAAATTGTACACAATGAATTGCTCATAGGTAAATGTCGAGGAAGCAAAGAGAAAGCATAAAAGGGTAGAAACTTAGAAGCATAGAAAAAAGAAAAATTCAATTTTCCTCCATATTCAAAAATCCTATCTACCAACGACCTTTAACTCAACGGTACTGGAGTTATTTATAGGGTTGCAAGTCTCAAGTTTGAGTTCGAGTTTTAATCAGAATCAATTAACCCAGAAGAAAAAAGAAAAAATCCATCTGAACCTCATAAACAAACTTTTTTTTTAAGAAAAAAAAAAAAAAGAAGAAGCACAAAGAAAAAGGAAAGTCATTGGTAACAATTTTAAATTCTGTTTCGACTTGAAGCTCTACTCAAGGCCAGATATCATCCTGGCACAAGTTTTCTGTGCCACTGGCGCTCCTTTTTCATCCATTTTCATCATCTCAACATCGTTTGGGAAACTCACATTACAACGTTATTGGTTTGTGGACATTTAGCCAATTATTTAAGATTCAGCGAGTAGAGAACTTCGAGGGAATGCAATCAAAAGTTCACACATCTCCCTTCCAGCTTGTCCTCCGCCAGAGGTGGCCATGGCCACCCTTAGCTTCCAACAAACAGCAAATGACAATCCCTGCAAGTACTGGATAACGACTGTGATATCCGACCACCTCAATCGACACAAGACTTTGGGGGTAAAAATGCAGGAATAGACAAAACAGCATCAAGAATCCTGAAGAGATGGATTTTAACCGGAAAACAATACAATACAATCCAAGAAAGAAAATTTCAAGAAAAGAAACCCGCTTGAAATGGAGCTCACACAAGAGACTAATAACCCAGATATAAAAAGAGAGAAAGAATAAAAAAAATAAAAACTCCCAAAAGGGTAAAGGATAGAGAAGAACCTGACATTGGGATGGTGGGGACGGTAGGATTGAGAGACATGAATGGCCACTATGGGGAGTGAAGAGGAGGAGGACTGTGGTCTAATGTGCTTGGCGTGGCCTTCCTTCCGCGGAACTACTCGTGGAGCCGTTACTTTTTATAGGCGAGGACGAGCCAGTGCGTGTGCCCTGAGAGGCCAAAAATCATCTACACTTCTGCAGACGCCCAGGAATCTCCGGACAATCGGGCCCGCTTCCCTAATGTCTCGCTACACAACAGAAACACTCAGCCGTTAAACTCTTTTAGTGACTCGTTTCATCGACGCGCTCTCTTCTTTGTATTACTTTGAAGCCTATCTTTATTCTTTCTTTCTTTCTTTCTCTCTCTCTCTCTCTCTCTCTCTCTCTCTCTCTCTCTCTCTCTCTCTCTCTTTCTATATATATATATATTATTAAATTTAAAGTTTATTATTGTTACAATTAAATATAAATAATTCATTTAAATTTAATAATATTATGATATATAAATAACTTTAATCATAACTTATAAACATAATAATTTGCATACTCACTTATAATATTTCTTTATATATATATATATATATAATAAAAAGAATTTAAAAATAAGAAATATCATATGCCCATAAATACATATAATAATAAAAATAGAATTTACTTTTCTATAAATTTAATAATATGCATTAATTTAGGGTGAAGCACGAAGGTATAATTTTTTTTTTCCTTCTCACAATAAACTTTGTTTCAATATTTTATTATTATTTTTTTCTGACCAAGAAAGATAGTCAAATTTTTAAATAATTTTTTTTTCTTTTTTTTTTTTTTGGGTGCGTGTCTGTCAAAGATACGACAAATATAGCAAAATTTGCCGTGCAAGAAAAAGAAAAAGAAAAAAAGTGGTAATACCCCATATTATTGCCACTATTCTTGCTGTACGCTTAATTGGGCACCGCGACATTCTTCGTCGTTCGTTACGAGTATGAAACTTCACATTTTGATTATTTCCCCGTGTGAAACTGTTCACCGCGCGGTGGTCGCGGGCACTGTTTTTGTTGGCTTGGGCAAAGGCCGTGCGCGCAACGAAGAAAAAAAAAAAATCATTGGGCATAGGCCGCCGTTTCGCGTTGTTTTGAGCCTTTTGGACCAACCGTAGCAGCGTTAATTAAATACGCGCCCGCCCCGGTGACATGGGAGTCGTGGGTTTTGCCTTGCGGACGACTCGTCGGTCCCGGTAATTAGGCTTTGATTAATGCCGGTTTTATTGTTTTCTAACTTAAGAAAAAACCCCCACACAAAAAAAAAATAAATCAATAAAATAAAATAAAATTAAAAAAAAAAAAATATATATATATATATATAATGATGAAAAATTTATATTTCCAGAAAGTTGTGGTAAAATTAAGAACATGCCGGCCGAGAGAATGAACGGAGTGAAATGAAACACATCACAAAAACTGAAATCTGAACCATCGAAAAATAAAAATAAAAACAAATAACGCTTTTCGTTTATTTTTCAATTAGCTATGTTATGGCAAAGTTCTTCATTGCCGGTTCCTTGTCTTCTTCATTTCTTACAACATTTCTGTTGCTACCATGACAAAAAATGATTATGATGACAGTGTTCTCACACCGTCCAGAAGGTAAAAAGAGAAAAAAAATTCACCCCACGTTCGGATCTGCGAGGACATACATCAAAATATAACATTTAAGTCTCCATAAAGCTCGCCTAGTTAAACCCTCTGGGGAGTAGCTTTTTTTACTAGGCCACGCAACTTATAAATGAATCGGCTAAAACACACGCCCGCATTTGTTGTGCAAAAAAAAAAAAAAAAAAGAAGAAAATAAATAGAATATTTCGAATGCAGATAAAATTAATTTAAATAAAAAATATATAATATGCGATGCAAATATAAAATTTAATTGTTAAGTAAGAAAGAACAAGACATTAAATTTGAGGCACGCGCTCGAGGGGATGCGGGGGAAGAAGTAGTAGGCTCCCCCGGAGAAGTAGGCTCGTGCCTTATTCAACGAATTTTCAAGCCCACCAAATCATACCGCTCTAAAGCTTTGAACCAATTCTGGGTATGGTCGGCTTAGTTGAAATTTTCAGTTCAGTTTTGTTTTTGTTTTTGTTTTTTTTTTTAATAAAATTTTCATTCAATTTTATTTTACTTAGAAATCACAAACGTTTTATTTTTTTTTATAACAATAAACGCGGACTAATAATAATAATAATAATAATAATAATAATACTAATAATAATTTTCTTATAGCACATCACAAACGTGCGATTTGGTGTGTGTGTGTGTGTGTATATAAAAAGAAAATCGAAGATGTACGAGCACGAATATAAAAGCGCCTATTCTATATCCTATTTCTCCGTCTCTCGTTTTCGACATTTAACTCTTTTTGTAACACCGAGTCCAAAACGCGTTATTTTTAAATCAGCAGTTGAACGAGCATTCCAGTTGTTGAACTACTAATGAAAAATTATACGGTGAGCCGACGCCCCGGTGAAGTCAATATTACCCGCGTCCAATTTGGCAAGCTACATCCGATTTGATTTTTAGACTTTGCGTTCAAACTCAGAATTTACGAGTTTCGGCTAGCTGGCCTCGACTTTTGTTTTTTTTTTTTTTAAAAAAAATCCGCATTTTCACAAAGAGTACATGCGTGATAAATTAAGGCAACGTGGCAGATAAAGAGGACGAACAGATCGAGAGATATCATAATAAAAATTAAATAATTATTTTTTATACGATAAATAAAAAATTTTTTAAAAAAAGAGAGAACGAGTTAAATTGATAGACAAGAAAAAATACAGCGAAACATTTACTAATTGCATTAAAAATAATTTGAGGGGTTTTTAACCGTGCGATCCTTGACGACGTGGGGGGGGGGGGAGAGAGAAGGAGGGGGTGGGGGGTGGAGAACCCAACGTTCGTCGCTTTCGGGAAACGTAGCCGAAGTTAACGTCAACTTGTGCCGTGTAAGATTCGAATTAGATAAATGCGCCGGACAAGTCGATGTTAAGGTCGTACTCATGAGAAGAGGCCGCGGACGAATCAGGGTTAACCCGTATTGTTTATTAATTATTGAAAGTCTTTTTGGTCTTGGCCGGAAGCGTTGGAATGACGGCGTCCGGAGAGGAAAATGGGGGCAGTAGCTCACATTTTTCCAAAAGATTTTATTTTATTTATTTATTTTTTTTTTTAAAGAAGAAGAAGAAGAAGAAAACAAACAAACAATCAGTCACGGATTCTCTAGAACGAAAGCCCCGCGTTATATGCTTCTTCGAGTCACATGTCGTGGATTATGACATTGCGGGAGGAAAAGCCTCAACCGTACAAAATCGAAATTCTCATCAACCAAACCAGATAAAATTGAGAGTGTGTTTAAAGCCGAAATCTAAACGGCTTAGAAATAAGAAACCTATCCCTAGAGATCTGATCATTGAAGCGTAAGTTTTTAGAAATAAAGATCTAAAGTTCAAATTTTTAACTTTAATCATAAAAAAAATATATATATATATATATATATATATATATATATAAAATTGTCTGCTCCTCACTCCGAACTCCAAGAAGAGAAAGAAAAGAAATAGAATCTAAGCAGAAGGACAGAGAACGAAAAAGAGTTGGCACTAACACGCTATATATATATATATATTGATGTATTGAAGAAGACATATGGCAATTCTTTCAAATGCAATATCCTTTTGGATTCCTAGAGATTATTACAACATATTGCGTCCGCGCAACATAATATCTCTCAGCATCCACAGGTCAAAAAGGGCATACTAATTTCATGTCATTAATGTCTCCCTTCCCGGCCTCAAACCAAAAAGGGCATACTAATTACACTATTCACGGTGACTCTCGTGAAATTTTTCCGGTCACAAATCTAGCGCGACCTTGACTTTCTCGGGCGGGAATTGTCAGACCCCGCGACCTGGGGCACTGACATGTTTGGCGAGTTGACGTGGACAAACACGAAAGAAAGAGGGGATCGAGGCGACTGGGAGAGAAAGCCGTGGTCCCCTGGGGGATGAGTGCGGAGGATTTTGCCCGCTGTCTACGTGTCCACGGGCTATTGGAGTTTACGCGTCGCAAGCTTTCTTGTCTTTTGCGTTCGTGATTCATAACTCTGAAACCATACATGCATGCATACATGCATACATACATAAGTCGAGTCAGTTTCTCTCTCTTCAAGCTGCAGCTGCTGGTTTTGCCTCCCGGAGCTGATGCTGATGTGGCGTTGGATGGGGCGGCGGCCTCTTTTGTTGACTCTATTCCTGATCTTTGTGTGTTGCTGTTGGAGAAAAGCTGTGGTTGAAGCTGGTGCATGAGCTGGAGCTGGTTTGACCAATCCAATTTCCTTCGAATTCGACTTCAGCTCTGCTGCAAGAAACCCATCGGGGCTTCGAATGACGCCAAAACAACATTCGCGGGATGGCTGCAATGGGAAGACGCGAGAGAAGCATAAAATCGTTTTATAAACAAAAAAGAAGAAGAAGAAGAAGAAGAAGAAGAAGAATCCTAGAGGGCCCAGGGCAGAGCAGAGCCTGATCGTTCGAGGAGACAAAAGAAAAATAGTCGTTACGAAGCGGAAAGAACGCATTACAATTAATTGGCCTGTTGGATACTTCTAAAATCTGTCCAAACATTAATTATTGGTATCTGATCCCAAAGCACCAGAAAAAATATATATGCCAACGCCCCCTGGTTAGAGGAGTCGAAGACTCAAAATGTACTCAATTATAACTAGTAGGAACTTACATACGTTCTTCGAGCACTACGCGGGGACACATCCTTCTTCGAGCACCAAATGGTACGTGGCAAAGGAATAGTCTCTCTATTAATTGTTCAATCTTCGTCGGTTACAATCTCTCCATCAATCAGTTGATTGTTCAATCTTCGTCGGTTCAGAGGTATATCATAGCCGTTGATCTCACAAGCCCCTCTGCACTCTCTTGGAAAGAGTAAGTAATGCAAGAGGAGGGTGCAATCTCAGTGTTTCTTTAACAACTAACTTGGGGTACTGGAAGGCATTAGGACCTGCTCCAGTATCTACTACTCTTTTTCCACCAAAAGCTTGCGCCTTTTCCACTGCCCATGGATTTTTCGACGATTCCGCCGTGGCCCATTCAAGAAGTGTAGCTGATGTCTCACTGCCAGCGCCAAACATGTCCTGAAGCGAGATGGTGAGATTAAATTCGATAAAGAGATGTTCCGTGGAAGTTAGCGGCTGCCAGACGGACCAAACTTCTGCCGATGCCAGTCCTTCGGGAAACTCCAGCGAAGCTTATGGTGCTATCACCAGTGCAATACGGGCCATAATTGCGGAGACAGACGGTGCAGTTTCTAATCGGGAGCTGCCTGTTCTGAGGGCTAGGAAAGATTCTGAAGCAACAGGGCTTCGCGCAGCAACCTGGCCTTTTGTACTGCGGGGGCGGTCAGACTGACGCCTCTTTTGTGTGCTGATCTGAATGTCCGCGGTACCATAAAAGATTGCCGTGCAGACCTTGAGTGTGCCGCGGGCTTTTTGTGCCCGCACCAATTCATTATTCTACCATTCTCTGTTCCTCCTATCAATTGAAAAAATAATTAGGAAATAAAGCAACCGAGTACAACGATGAGCAATAACCCTTTAGTAGAGACTGATTTGATTCAATTCAACGTTCCATTTTGTTCGTTCTGGTTTAATTGCGTCATAGACGGTCAAATCCTTGTACTCACGATAATCTAATAACTCCCGCTAGGCGTCAAGCAGGTCTAGCCCAACATATTTACTTTACCGTTCGAATCGTTTCAAGTTGGGCTGTTTGTAAGTCACGCCGAATTCAGGCGAATTTGGGTCATCTACCAGTCTACACGTTAATTTTTTAGTAATATATATATACATATTTTTTATTTTTTATTTTTTATAAAAATTTTCTGACTAACTTTTTTATTTTATATATGAATTATATTATTATTCATCATACACATTATATGTCATGTTATAGATAAAATAATACATTATTGTTATTATTTATATACACTATTCTTATATTATTACAATATGCGAAATTATATATTTCTTGATTCTTTCTATATTAATTAAAATACGATCCATCGGGTCAAATCACAGTTTGACACCTGTGAGCTAACATCCCAACCCCGGTTCTCGTCAGCATCCTCGAAATGTTAATACTCCGAGGCAGAGGCACTCTCGTTCCGGAGAGAGCACATCGCAAGGCACGAGGGGATCCCGTCCGACGGAGTCTCAGAGAGTTGGACATATGCAGCTAACTAGACTAGACTGAACTTTGCCGTTACACCAAGATTAAACTTTTCATTCTCATTTCTGATACTCGCAGAATGAATAAATGCTCAAGAGTCCCTTTGGTTTTTAAGGAAAAGCTCGAAAGTTTGTTTGCGCTTAGCAGTAGATCTTAAAACTCTCCCAGAAAGATCAAGATGGAATTTCCATTTCAGCTGTAACTTGGATTGATAAATATTAATCAATTACACGAATTAGTTCAAGTCAGGACTATGACCAATGCAGCCTGATAACCTACTTTTTGTCTTTTCAGCTCTCTGCAATTATGCTCAATATACAAAATCATATGCCAAAAATTGGACCCATGAAACAAAAAGAATGACACTGGACAGCTTCACCATATGGTGCAGAAAATAACCTTCTATCTTTTCATGTATGAGATATTGCTTTTATCTTGAGCTTCAAATCCACACTGCCGAGTTTCCAAAAGCAATAGCACCTTGACAGGTGCGGGCAACTTTCTTAATGCCTATGTTAGTCAACCTTCATCGATGACTGCTTCACCTTAGTCATCAATTTCTTGAACCCACTCTAAATCTGAAACCAAGTGAAGCCATTATTGAAACCGTGTAAATTTCAACCCAGGGAATAAGGACATTATTTGTGCACCCGCCATGGGGAAAATTGGGGGGGGGGGGTGGCGGTGGTGGGTGGGGGTTCTGGGCCAAATGGATCCAGTGATTAGAATTCCCTGACAACATTCAATATCAAAGAGAGAACGGAAAAAGAAGTTGAAAGAGACAGTGTTTGAATATGAATGCAGGCACGAGAAGCAAACATGCACACGCACATGCACAGTATAACAGAGGGATGGAGAGAGAGAGAGACCCTGGAGGACGGATTCCACTGCAGCATTTGGGACAAGGAGCCCAACAATTCGCTGGTTATCAGTGGTAGTTTCCAAGCGTACAACACGAAGACGCCTATGGCTTAGCCGGGCCTGCAGAGAAGGTTACTTGACCTTTTGGTTTTCTTTCTATGAGTAAACAGACACGAAAGTTCATCATTCATCTTCAAATAATAAAAAACCGCTATGAAACCTGCTTAGAAAGTGCCTTCTCAATGGTGCCCCAAACAGGGAGAATGAGTCCACCCAAAACATTAACTTCCTGCAGTCTTCTGCCAACCGTACAAAAATTGCCAAGCTTACAATTTCGGCCATGCATGCACTGTGGATAAAATTAACAATATGCTTCAGACAAAACAAGAGAGAATCCACAGAAAATCTTAAGCAACCACGATACATGGACAGTTGAAGGAAAATTTAAAGGCAGACCTAAATTTTTCTTTAAAGGAATTCACAGCAGTTTTACCACAGAACTAGACGACAAGAAGTGAGAACAAACATGCAATAGTCAATCATTTATTTCACCTTAAAATTATCCCTCTGTTCCCCCCACACACATACCAAGAAACTTAGCCAGCCTTAAACAGTCATCAATTACACAATCAACCCCAGGTAAAAAAATCCCACCTGTTTAGATGAAACTTCAAATTCATCTTCCCAACAACTCTGTGCCTTCTCCAAGGATGACAATTTTCTATATTTGACTTTCAACTCTGCCAGAGGCATTTCCCTGGAGAAAGTAAGGACGGTTCAGTAAAAGAAATTGATAGATTCGATTAGGCATGGTAAATTTGATACCTTAGTGACTCCCCAACAGCAGGTCTGACAATCTTGAATGTCCCAGAAGCAGCACTGGAACATAATTTGCAGGAAAAATTTACAACACATGTAATATGAGAGTATACAAGTATTCAGACATAAAGAAAGATTAAAAAACAGATATACTCCCATAGTGAGAAGGTAGCATAGACCGTGGGAATGAAGAAAATTGGATTCACAGGTTTTATATTTTTAGTCTAAATGCCAATTTCATGTGATATGGATGCAACATACAGCAATGAAGTAAACCTTACAAGAGCTTAAAAAGCACAATTGCTGTCAATATACATACAGCAACTTACTAGCCACATTATAGGCTTCAAACCTATGAAATTTTCTTGCCTGAAGTTCTCCCCCCAAAAGAGAACTTTAGCTGGAGTCTCTAAGTAGTTTCCTTCTAACATTAAGCTGTGCAAATAGAAATTTTATGCCCGTGACAAGAATGACAATGAATAATAATATGCAATCCAGCGAAGATTACTCTAGCTAATCTGAGAACATTAAAGGGTAATTCGCCATAAGCTTGCATATTCCTCATTCTGTCAATTGGTGAAAGATAATGAAAATAAAGTTCAACCCATGAAGTGTGCCCATCACACAAAGAATAAAATTGACAGGAGGATGAGGTCTGCAGCAAGCAAGGCATGTTGGATGCCATTTGTTTGTGATAAAATTTGTAATGTTTGTTTGCCTGTAAAATATATCTATTCCAGTTGAACTAGTTAATTAAGATATTTGTTTATTGGCAGATCATAAAAGGTATAATAAGAACAAATGGAATATGAGTGTGGAGATAATCCCAGAAACCTTTCAAATGCTAAAAGAATGTGACGCCTTCCCATCCATTCCCTCTTGGATTCATAAAATCCATCACTGGAAGAACCAAAACCATCCTTTTGCTTCTCCTCAAGGATGATGCTTGCTGACTGGCATTAAAGCAAGGGTTTAAAATGTTGCAATATTTCTTAAATGAATATAACATTGCCATGCCCACACAAAAATGAGAAAATTAGGGGAAAAGAAAAAGAGCACCTCCCACGTGATTCCACGGTCAAGAGTGAAGGTAAACAGAACTGTTGATGCTCCAGACATTTGGTCAACATGAACAGTCTGCATAATAATGACTGTCAAGGCAGATAATGGTGTAAAGCCAGCAAGCAAATAACAAGGGGCTTACCTTGGGTGTTCCTTGTAATTCAATAATGTTAGCCTTCATATCAACAATCCCTGAATCAAGGTTCCCTTCAATGCGTGCATTCTGAATAAGAAGATCTGAGATGTTGACAAATAACTCAAACAGCCTGTGCATTAATTAAGGAGTTTAGCACATTATATATCATTCCAACTGTAACATTAATCGAAAAAACAGATACCTATTCTGAATCTCTGGTGGTAGTCCTAAGAGACGATTGAGAAAACGTCCAACATCATGCATGTCTGAATCAACTATGCGACCAGACAATTTTCCGTAATCTTTTCCATTACCTGAACATAAAGGAACTTGGAATTTTTAAAACTGATGACTAGAAGATAATGAGACACCAGATAGAGTAATAAAAATCAAATGAGAGGCAGTAGTATACATTCAGCAAGTATAAATGTTATTAGAGAGAAAAAGGAGAATTTGAATGTTAGAATCTGATAGCCTGACTCAAACCAGCAGTAGGTGGACAATAGACCATTGAAAATGACTTACCCAGAACACTGTCTCTAACTATTCCTACAGACACAAGAGCAGCTTTGGCTTTTGTTATAAAATCTTGAACAGTATCTGGCTTTTCAGATAAACACCCTGGAGGTACAACTGGCAGAGTATCCTGAAAAATGAACTTCAGTCATTTCCCAGAATATCTAGTATGCCCTTTTTTTCAGCATCAAACAAGTAAAAAGAGAGGCGCTGCAATATAAACATGATAATATATCCACAACCTGCTCCATTATCCCTCTATACATCACCATCAAAGCCTTCTTTCCATAAGCACTGTCATAATTATAAGCACTCAGAGATGGTCCTGCCCTGCAATGCATTTTGCACACAATCAAGAAGAGGCTTAAGTGGCCGGGCAATAAATTCATAATTTGTCTAGCCAAAGCTGCTTTCATGATATTCCATGAAGGACATTATCCAATTCACCTGCGATCTCCCTGTGTCAAGGCTCCAAGAGATTCTAATCTTTTAGCAACAATCGATGCAAACCGACGTTCTCCACCAAGATTAGTAAACAGGAGCCTGCAAAAACATAAAATATAGGAAAGTCATACACTCTGTTGAAATTGAATCAATTACATCATTTGCAGCTGTTTAGCACCTGCAGACTAAAATCTGAGGCAAGTGACCATTACCAGAAAAATTAATGCATCATTGATGAATCAGGCATCAGTGTCATCAAAGAAAATTTTCTAGTGATCAACTAAATTCCAAGCTTTCCACAGGAAACCAACATTGGAAACAGCCAAAATACATGATCACATAGTTAGCCAGGTTTTCTAAAACAATAAGCTCCACTCATGTAAACTTTATATCAATACATCTTGATTAGAATTCTCTTTCCCAAGCACTCACTCAAATTCTATTTCCATTGTTGCTTGATGCACTAGCTAGTAAAACCTCTCTCATATGCCTTCTTACCCACTTCTTTACATCTTGCCATGCAGCAAGACCTCTAGCTTGCCAACAAACATGCATATTGTTCCTTTGTTTGATGCCAAGGCATTCTTCTATCTCCAGATCTTTCTGGGATAAATTACCTTAATCAACATCAGCTGCAGATTGCCAACCACTGTACACTATCTAGTCTATTGGCCTTAGCTGGAAAAGCTATACAGGACATAGGAGTCTACAGCAAATAGCTCAGAAGTTGAGCGACTTATAGCCATTAATTTTGATAAGCATGCAAGCCTGGCAAGTGCTTATCAGATTTTCCCTTCACCATGACCTAACTGTAAAGATGATGCCATAAGAAGATTGAGCTCATAAATGAAGGGTGATATGCATAAACTATTGCTGCTTAAAATCTCTCGACAATATTCAGTTGATTTTTCAATCAGAAACCTACTGATGACATAAAGGTCCATGCAATATTTTAACATTTAATTTTTCTGAATCAATGGCCACTCATCCTTATCAGACAAATAATTCTCTTTTGGTCTGCCACAGCTACTAGCATGGCAGAGTGGTCCACACAACCCACATCCCACAAAGAGAATTAATTGTGTTTTTGGATTAGAAAAGCTCCTTAATCATTGTACTGGTACACGATCAAGAGAACAAGCCAATTCTGCTACTAAACACATAACATAGATGAAAAAGAACTATATATTCACAAACTCGTATACCTATATTCAGGAGCAGAAGCTTGATTTGACCGATGGGTTCTTCCAAACTGTTGAATTGCCCGGTCAGCACTCCATGGGAGTTCTAATGTCAAATGAACCCTTCTCTTCTGTACGTAGGCATGTCAAATGGCAAGTGTTAAAAAAAGAAGACAATACAATTAGCAGTTAAAGCAAATAATACATGGCAAAACTGCATCCAAAAATGGAAAACATAAAGGGTGAACAGGAACAAACTACTTCAGAGACTATCAGAAAGCAATGCCAGGTTGATAAAAATTTTAAAACGAAAAATTCATAAAAATTAGCATGCCTGATTTTTTGCTCTCCTATCTGCCTGCAATGATACACCAGCTGATCCAGCTTCAGAAATGATAGCAACCAACTTCTTACCCTCCATAAACAGCTGCTTCTCATGCATGTTGACCATCTCCATGGTTACATCCTTTCTAAACCATCACAACAAAATAGTAAAAACTCAATTCCATGAAGAAATGAAAAACAATGAGGGAAAGATGTATGCAACTCACGTGTTCCGTGCCTGGTAAGTTACGCCTTTACCACTAGATGCCCTCACAAGCATGCCTCTCCTCCCAGTCATCTCTGCTACTTTGTCAGGGCCACCAAGCTGCATGGGCATTGAAAACATGATCAACAGGGATAATAACATCCAATGCTTTGTAGCTGCACATCTTGAAACATCTGAAGAATCATATTAGATATTAATACCTGGATGCTTGAACAGCCTGGACCAACCTCCTTTATCAAGACATTAATGGCAGGCCTAGTACCTATCTCTCATAAATTGGCAGCTAACAGCTAAATCATATTGTGTGGATCCATTGCAAGTTAACTACAATTATGCATTTTATTTTTCAGGCAAATGCAGAGCATCAACTCTGTGGGATGCTCAAATCTGGTTCAATGTAGTGTCTCTGCCCAAAGTCCATTTTCTCTAGAGAAAGACATTTTCCAAACCCAGACTAGGAAAGATATTTAACGTTGTGTTTATCAATGATGACGACCAACTAATGGGGAGCCTCAAAGGAGATCGAACACAGGATCAGAAAGCTGAAAATTTTTCAGGAAGATACCATATTGAAAATTTAAGCATCAGCAACACAAACTTTAGTGCATTAGAAAACCAAATTTAAGGCAAACAACCCCCCTCCCCCCGGGTGCCCTTTTCCTGGTCAGAGAATACAAAACAAATTAATTAAGAAAAGGAAGGAGAAAGCCCTTTCGGGAACAATTCTTGCAAGTAAAAGTTTTCACCTAACACAGGTATATATCTGCACAGACATGTGCACAGCGAGATAGACACGAGTGCGAGCACATGCTCACATGCACATACATCATAAAGAGAACCACAGAAGAGGCCAGGAATACAGTAATACCTGATCAATAATATCATCCAAAGGATTGTTTGGAAGATCCAAAGAACGAATGATTTCTAAAATTTTCAACTTCCGCTCCAAAGCTGTCTCATACCTAATATTACATTCACAGATTATGTAATGCTGCTTTTAGCAAACAACAATCAAATATTACTGGAACCAGAACTAAAACCCCCACACTAGAAAAGTAAATCACAAAAGACCAAAATCAGATAATGGATGGAAAATACAAAAATCTTAAGTTACACATACCTCTTCAAAAGTTCTGTTAGATAGATATGCCTAGCTTGAATAAATTCATCTGTCTTCTCCTTGCATGAATGACATGACCAATCTTCAGATACTGAATCTGTAACAGGTGGGTCTAGACATGTAGGATGGACAAGGTGGGCACAACATGAACATTTGAGCAATTTCTTCCTTTCCTGCAGATGAATAACACATCAGAAAAATATACAGAGAGAATAAACAAAACATAGAGATTTACCTCTTCTGAATTGCATATCTCACAGATCTGAAACTCGTCATCAGATTCAGTGGATTCAGGGGCAGAGTCAGCTGAATTTGACAATAAAAAGTTGCTAACAAGTCAATTCCAACTTCCATCCTACCATATCAATTAATAAACATAAAGGTGGCTTAAGGGGATAAACTTGAATCTGTTGTGTGAAATCTCCCTATTATTTCATATTGTCTTTACCAAGTTACCCTTAAGGAGATTGATTGATTAAAACATGAATCACTTTGTTACTTTACTTGTGTCTTATGTGTTATTGAAGTTTGTGTCATATAAACTCTATTGCAGCTTAAGGGAATTGATTGACTAAAATATTCCTACTACTTTGAAGTACATTTATTTAGCTATATCTTATTTAAACCCTTGAGGAACATCAATCACATATTTTAATTATTTTGAAAAGTGAGGCAAGAAAAATTTTATTTTATTAAGTTACCTTTATTTCGTATATAAGGTTTCTATGTCTTTAAAATTACACTTTTTACAGTATATTTAACTATTATATTTTTCTTACAGCTAAATCCTAATTCATATTTAAAAAACTCATGAAAATACAGATTAAAAAACAAAATACCTGAATAGGTGAAGAATTTTGCACTGTATCAATTATTGCTTTATATGCTGGATACAAAAGTTAACAAGAGTTTCCATATGATAGTTTCTATATACATCTAATAACATTTTTTAAAATGCAATGGCGGACTATTTTTCTGACAGACTTTATATTATTTACTAGGAATTTAAATATTTGACATTATTATAGAACAAAAATCATGTGAATTGATCATTGATGACATCCATCAGTCACATGCAACCTACATGACAGATACTAATCAAAGAAAAAAGCCTCATAATTGCAGAAAATGAATAATTATGCCATTAATCAACAGGTACATTAAACAGAAAATGCCTCGCAATTAAAGCTGAAAACCCTCTTGTGTTACAACATGAAAAATCACACCAACTGATCATACAGGTGCACTTAGTGACAAGAAATGCACAGAATGATTATGGCAGAGAAAGTCCCAACCTCAAGCAGATAAAACTCGATAAAACCATAAGGAACTGAAAATCTGTAAATTTGCAAACCCATCTTAGAAGGTCCATTGAAAACATCAATATATTAGTGTCTGGTTTCAAGAAACTCACTTTCAGATCCTTCATCACTTTCACCATCACTTGCAGGTTTCCACCTAGCTGCTTTTCTAAATCTCCCTTTTATTGAGATCCCTGGTGTTGCTGAGTGCCTCTTCCGCTGAAGTTCCTTTATGCTTTCCTCGACTACAAAAATGCAGAACTCGATTTCTCCACAGCAAAAGACAAGGTCTAACTAACACAAAGCATAAATGACATATTTACCAGGGAGTTCAGGTTTTTCAGGCAAAGGGTAATTTTCTTCAACAAATTTCAGCAAAAGTTCTCGAGGTCCAGAGATAAAATCATCAAGCTCAGAACCCTAACAAAGAAAAATATATTAAAGCATTTTAAATGATAAATGAACAATTCACATCTCTGGAATTGCATGGCAATGCACACCACAACACAGAAAAAATGACATACGCACATATTTTGTCACGGCTTCCTCAGTTCGAGCCTCTCCAGTACTCTGGAGGCCAATAACCACGCACTTATCTTCCATTAATGCTTGTTTAGCAAGTCTCACAGTAGCAGGCACCTTAGCTGACATGCACATGTGTCTAAAGAATCGCTGCCAAGGAAATTATTGAATACAGGGACTAGAATAATTAAGGAGACAAAATATCCTCGGGGGAAAACTAATGATAACTTCATGAAAACACGATGTAAACCAGTCAAATGCATACCTGATGGCTCGACCAATACAATCTCCATAGTTGACTAGAAATGGGTTTATCATTAGGAAGGAAAGAACTTGCTGTGAGCAATTCCACACGCAGTTCTGCCCAAAATTCTGCTGCTTTTGTATACATTTCCTGAACAAATTGAAGCCAATAATAATAATAATATCAATACCAACATGAACAATAACAACAATAAGTAATTAGTTTAAATTTTTATTGGAGGTAGTCTACCATTTCACTACATATGTTCATATTAGTTCACAGAAATTATTTTCCCATAATATTATTTGTGCATTCTCTTTTATTTGCAACCCCAGAAAAATTAATGACCAGAAGATGCTTTCTGAATTTAAGTCAAACATAATCACTCGGAGGAAAACAAATCCCACTTTAAAAGACACAAACAACCAACTACCATCAACTTCACTCCATCCACAATTGATTATCATCCCTGGATTTCTGATGTATGCATCAATCTCTCAAGTTAATATTCAGGTGTGATTCTAGGATAAGTGGCAGGATTCTGGAGTCAGACCCAATTCTTGGTGGGCTTGGAGCAGGTGGCATTAGGGGAGTATCTTCCTTAACTCCACCTTTCTTAGCAGTACCACTGGACACCTAGCCAACCCTTAGACTATAATCATCATATCATCACTCACCTATCCCTATAAATACCCCTTGAACTCATTTAAGGCTCTTTGGCCTTTTTAAATGAAAAGCTACTCTTCACTAGAGCTTTCTCTCTCTATACGCACATCAAACCTCCTTACATCACCTGCTCCTCATCATCCCCCTACATTTCCTTACATTCTCCTCCACAGTTGGATACTGTGACCTCATTCCACACCTGCCAAAATACATCAGTCCCCGAGGCTGCTCACTTCTCTCAATCCACCTCAACTTCATCTCCTCTAGTCTGGTGCATTACTTTGTGAGTGACATGGTCCTTCTCTCCTCCTCCTCCTCCCCCAAAAACCCGAGTGGGCAAGGCAAGAACTAAGACCCATAACATCCCACCCCTCTACAATTTTCAATGATCACCTCGGCCACCATTGGCCAATGGTTAGCCATCTTTCAGATCATATCTAAACACCACTACAGCACTTCAACAATGCCGCCACCACTTTGGCCATCAAAAGCTTCCAGTCAACCACTGCAGCATCATCAAGGCACCATCAACAACCATGATTGCATCATTTTCCACCAACAGCACTATGTCAACCACTGGTTAGTTGCTAGCCCATTGACAAATCATCAGTAACCAACTCAACCATCGATCAACATGCAATCAAAGACCACCAATCACCATTTCAGTTACTTTTCCATTTGAACTCAAAACCAAAAGGTTCCCAAATAAGTCTGATTGGAAAAAGGCTTTCCATAATGAACCACTCTTGGTTTTCCACAGACAAGTGACTTGGCATAGGATGATTTCTTAGTAATTTGGATACAACTAACCTTGGATCCATCAAACTCAGTCAGTCCCAATCCCAAATTAAGGAAAAGGTTGGCAGTAGGCTGATGGCCACCAAAAAACTAGTTATCTCTCTTCATGCCAACCCCAACCAGTTAGTGAATGAGACTAGACTAGATTGAATTGAGGGGTTGAACAGAGAACTACATGAATATTTGGACCACTAACAGATATCAACTCACTTTTGTACAGTAATTGCAACCAAAAATCTTCCATTAAAATTTAATACAATAAATATAAAGTAGGGAAAGAATGGAACCTAATCTGCAAAAAGAATTATAGACACAAGTCAATGCGTAAAGCATTAGTTTAACTATCATAACTCAAGACTAATCATCAAGTTCTCAAATGAACTAAATGGGCATAATCTGATGTCTTGGCATCATGTGGATCTCATTTGGCTGAGACGTACAAAGTATTTGTTGCAGCCAAATGCAGTTGTATTTTGGCAATTGCTTCACCAATGAAAATTAAAGGTACATGTATGGTTAACCATCTGTTTCTCAATAATCAATCTTCATAAATGGTTTTATGGTTTGAATGCATTAAGAATTGAAGGGGAAAGCTAGTGCAAGGACCTATGGTCTGAATGCATCACAAATTAGGGAAAATAAGAGTGATGTACCACAAAAGGTATTCAAGAATATTGTCCAATACAAGCTTCTCATTTTCTGGCGCAAAAATTCGATGATGAATGGACTGGATATGAAGGCACTAGGACCAGAAAAGGCAGTTAAATAGGTAAGTGTCAGAAAGAGGTCAGTTAGGTGAGGGGTGTACCCTGGAGAGGCCCTTGTGTTGGGTGAAACATAAAAAGCATATGACAAGATGATCTTCTGATAACACTAAAAATACTAGCAATATTTAAGACAAGGAAAACAGGACCATTCACATCAAGGAACAGAAAAAAGGAAAGGAAAAGGGACAATTAACCAGTTAAGGTCTCAAAAAATTTGTTCTTTGAACAAAGAATTACACTTCAGGTCTAGGATGGAACTTAGGAGTAGCTGCTATTGGAGCCTGGACGTTGCTCCTTTGGGCATTCAACATTACATGAAGTGATATTCAAGTATATGGGAGCAGAGAAAAAGAGTAAACCAGAAACAGAGCCGGACTCTGAACAACTCCATTTGAAACCTAATTTGGTCCATAACAGAATGAAAAGACAGAAAAACCCATATAATTGAAATCAATTACTTGCAGCATTAAGGTTTTGTTGAGCTGACACTCAGTGATGTCCAAGTGAGCTTGGCTGAAGGTGTCCAGTTGAGTTTATTTACAATTTCCAAAAAGAATGCATCATAAATGGTTTTCTGACTAAATATGAATAAATATAAGCAAGAATCATGGATTGTGTCTCAAATGGGAAATGAATTAATTCCTCTTACTGTCATTTGTGCTTCTAAAGGTGCTTCAACAACTTCAAACTCTACACCTCTGTAGCTCAATGTACGACATACATACATTCCCCTGAAAATTGCAACAAGATAATGAAACAGAAAAGTATATTCTACAACAAAATCATGAGCAAATGTACTCTGAAAGTTTAACCTTGCTTTCATGTCCATGGCAACAAGTTCCAATGCTCCAACACCCCCTTTGTCAAGAGCACCTGCATATGTACATAATTTATAAAAGGTCTAGCTAAAGTGCTAAGTGTGGAGGAGGTCTAACAATTGAACAGATATGAATGTGGACCAGAAACAAAAAGAAGAACTTAAAGGAGATTGAATGCATGCAAAAACAAATGCACATTCATACACAATGCAGAATCCCAAGAGTCAAGACAAACCCAAATATTTAATGATTTTTACACCTTAACTTCGATGTGACTTGGTTTGCCTTTTCACCCAAAAGTATAGTACCAAAAACATATATAATTACAGAAACCCCATGGCCAATATTCATTCAATTAATTCTCAATCAATCTCCCAAGATTCTTAATTATTATGAGGAAGTAAGCCATCCTCTTAAAAAAGGAAAATAACGCTGCCGCACATGAGAGAGAGAGAGAGAAATTTGTATCACTTTTTGGGTGCGTGCCCTACATCTCAAAAGGTAACAGTTAAAATTTGCACTTAAGCATCTTAAGATGCATTAAAGTATTTGCATACAAACTTCCCAACAGTTAATTAAAAAAGAAAAGCCTCTAAATTGGGCCTAGTGTTTCACCACATGCTCCCAAGAAAATAAATAAAAATATATATTTTTTTTTATTTTCACTTCGAACCTATAACTTCGATATCTTCTACTTCTAAATTTTATAACTAAATTACGTCTTGGAATGAAATGGTTCCCTTTAACTGTTTACAGATTTTTACCACATCACTCACATACCTTTATAGCTACACACCCAATAGGGATAAACAAAAAAATAAAAATAAAAAATCTCATACTAGTTGCATGAAAGTTTAAAATACTGCATGTTGCATGCATTAGACAGAGAGAAAAACAACAAACTTGAACAGAATAAACCAAGAAGTTTTTGAATTTTACAACAGAATCCCAAAAGTGTATGGATCTTCACAAATTTAGTTAAAGTTTTGCGATTTTAGCCTTATCACTACGCATGATTAAGGATTGGACAAACAAAGATTCCTCATTATCTATCTCAGACAAATATGTGTATGCATGTGTCTTACACATGTACATACACATAGAGGCCAAATTTTTTGTCCAATTGTCACCATAACTAAAATGACAGACCATATACTCAAGAAACATATTTGGCATTAACAACATGAGCCGCAGAAAATAGATGGGGTATAAAGGCGCAAACTAGCAATAAGTTGCGAGAATATCACACCTAGAAACTTCTGGAAATCGGTGAAACATGTTCCAACCCCCCAAAGACCCAGCCTCACCATATAACCCATATTGCGAGGCTCTGATGCTCCAGTTGCTGAGCAGTAAATAACACGTGCATCAGGAAGTCGGGCCTGTTGAAAAACCGAGATTTCAGCAATCCAACAAGCCAGCCCATGTGTTTTGCCAAAAAAAGGTCAATAACTTGCAATTTATTCTATCCAAGGAAGATCATGGGAGTGATGTTCATGTACATGCAAGCTTCATGTGACTGAGCATTTATGTGCACACACATCCAACATGTGCGATGGGATGCATTCCTTACATGAATTTGCTTCTGTGTGTGTGTGTGCCCATGCTCCCATGCATGAGAGAGAGGGAATGAGAGAGAGAGAGAGAGAGAGCACATGTCAATCAGAGTTAACATAAACACATTCTTGAACAGCTCCTACTCACAGCAAATGCATTCCTTTGAAATTGAGTTGTAAGGACCAACCTGAATCTCAAGAACAGCTTCACCTGTACGTGTTGGCTGACTTCCAGATTCAGGAACCAAATTTTTTGCTTTATGACACTACAATGAAGAAATTTGACTTTTAGCCAAGGGAGTATATTGAAAACAGGGGCAATCATTGTATCAGTACAGCAACTGAGAGCTTTGCAATGAACTTTCAAAGAAGCAAGTCATGTTGAACTTCGAAAGAATGTTAAGTACCTCATCGAATATGACAAGACCATCAAAACCTGATCCACACCAATTCACTAGCTGCTGCAGACGAGAACGACCTTTCTCAGAAGATGCAATGAGACTACTGTATGTCAGAAACACAACTCCCTCCCTGACCCCAACAGATTTTGAGTCAAGCTTAGAATATGGGAGCTTGTTCAACGCATGCACTGCATAGCCCACATCAACCCAGGTTACTGAGACTACTTGGAGTGAACTTTTGATAAAAAGAAGGGAATAAGCCAACATAAAGTAGGTAGAACTTTTAAAGGAATCAAGCATCTAAATTAATTTATGCAAACAATCTCAAACTAGCTAATCTGAAAAGGTGAATGTCATCCAATTGCAGATCTAAGTAACATGAACTGCCAATCCAAAGCAACCAAGGAAGCAAATCTTGTACATTAAAATAATGTTGCAATAATTCACCACAAAGTAGAAGCTTTCCATATATTTTATGTTTTTCTTTTCCTTATATTTAAACCAGTAGCAGAAAAGTAATGAAGTGACTTGGCCTATATATGCCAAATAAACAAGGTACAGCCATGAGCCCAACAACAATACAGATAATAGAAGTACAGAAGATAGCCAAGTAGAGACTGCATTTAAATAACTTCAGACCACTTAAATCCCCCTCTGCCCTCAGCAGACCAGGTGGGGGTTTTAAGAGGATCAAGGACCCCTCCCAGTTGTCCAGCCCTTTTAACTTCATTATTCTTTTGTTTGAGGCAAAGCAGATCCCTTTATTCTCAGGTGCTCTCAATTTCCTTATACTAATCTCCATGAGTTAACAACATTAAAGCAAGCCTGTATATACCCAATGGTATGTCCAACTTGTTAAAAGACTGGATTAATCGCATCAGATGCAAAATATCTGAAAATTTTACCATCAATATATGGGGCACCCACATCATCCAAGTCTCTTCTTGCATCAAATTTTAAGTCTGAACCAACAGAAATCCACCTGTGAAGATCATTAAGGAAGGGAAAAAGACATTACAAAAACAATTGTTGATATACAGCATTGCAGCTTGGCAGCTAATGAAACTCAGACAACCACAAACCAAAGTGAATCACCAACTTACAATGCTTTCTTCCTCCCATGAAGCCAATTCTCCCATATTAACCCCGCAATTGTTCGACCTTTACCCACACCAGCTCCATCTCCAACAAAGAATCCTGCCCTAGAATCATTTGGAAGATGCTGCAGATTTCTCTGTCATGGAAATTAACAGTATCTTATAAGCCAGTGCACTAAGAATCATTAACCATTAGTTCTGTTGTAGAAAACAACCTGACAAGCATAGACCAGTGTCTCAATCTGTAAGCATGACAAAGCCTTTGTTTTTTCCAATTCATCCTCGATTTTTAGTTCATAAGTGGGCTCAGGTGGCTGCACAGCAGATAATGAAGATGTCTCCACTATAGGATCAGGATGAGGTGGTCCAATAGATAGTTTTGCAGGTCGCTGCGTAAACAATTGAACTAAGTAACATAAAAGCCTACCGAATTTTGATCCTCAAAACCTTCAGCTATCAAAAATACATCTAGGAACTTAGAGTAAGAAACATGGAATAAAAAAAAAAAAAAAGAAAAGAAAAAGCACAGAGCTTCTATTGCAAAGCCCTTGGAGATATAAAACTCACATAATCTGTAAAAGTTTCTCCCACTGGCCCGCCTTCATCTTCTTCTCTCTCCACTTCAATGGCTACCTGAAAGGTCTCAGTGTCCAAAATTTAGGCGTAAAGATTATAATACAATAGAGCAAAGGATGAGTTTTCCCCAAGACATTGTGCAACACAATTTGCAGTTTTTATATGTCTGGCATGCCTATCATTGGAGAACAAATTAACTGACGTATCTCAACAACAGAAAAGGAAATCAGAGCATTCCTCTACCTCAGCCTATGAAGAGCACAGTGAATCAACCATAAGTGATAATAAATTATAGAAGCATGTCCTGCTCTAGAGTGTGAATCTAAAAACAAGAAATTTACTGATTCAGCCAGAGTGCCCAAGAATAATGTAAACTATGAGCATTTATTTCACTTAGTACATATAAAGTATGCATTGAAGGGTATTGATAATGTGGTGGCACCTGATACACCAGCCGTATGCAACTCAAGCCCTTTTGTGAATAAAATTATTGGCAAAAACAGGTAATAGAACAGATGTAAGCTATATTTTTTAAAAATTTCTTTTAGGAATCTTGGCATAAATGATTGAGCAATTTTTAAAATTCAATGACACATAATGTATAATCAGAGACTTAACTAGGATACCATGTCTGGAAAACACTCATGCAGTGGGATAATCATCGCAAAGAAATGAAATGATTACAAGCACTCCAACTACACTCTCACCAAGTATCTTTGTGCCTAATGCATATAAGAAACTCAACACAACAACATTTTAATAAAAAAAATATATTCCAAGTTACTTTTTGGCGTTACAAGGGTTATATATGATTTTTAAAAAAATTATTTTTGAAAATAGATAAAAGGTGATTTGGGATGCTCCTTTTGACCAAAAGTGCAAGACATTAGACTTAAACTTAGTCAAGCTACTTAATTTAGTGTGTCCACGGCACATGATAACTGTCCAGTTGGCTTTACGTTTCATTTTACTTTGAAAAAACCTCCTTGTTACATCTTCCAAAAAACAACAAATGTTGGTTTGGATGATTTGTGCATACACACTGAAGAAAGCCTACCCTATTCTAATGAAATCCAAGCTATCAGACATACTGCATTCCAATCACATTTGACAGAAATAAATCAGCGTTTTAGGTAGCCTACACATTTCTAATGCTCTAGTTTGCTCCAAATTAATGCATAATCTCCTCTATTCTTTATGCCACATTGTCATCATTACTATGATCAGATACATAATCTCAGCAACATAGATTCATTCGAGCCAAATAAGCATATATGGCAGGAAATGAGTGACAATTAAAGAAACAATCGACGAGTACATGGCATTATCGAAACCCAACCCGACCCATAAATTTAATTTGTGTGCCAGCGCCAATGATGAATTCTTCCCATGGAATTTTGACACCTTTAAGTGCTAGGCAACATCAATAAACAAAAAGGTGAATACCAATAATAAATACTTAAAATTTGTGAGGATTTGCAGATATCGATCATGTCCCTCGTTTCCAGGAGCTGTTAGCCGAGGCAACAAATTAAAACCAGTACTGATAATACCACCCATTATTAAGAAATTTGATAAAAACAGTAACTTTTTATGCTGGTTCTACCAAAGATGTACACACAGCAACTAGTTCCAAATGTGGTGCCCTGCCTGATATCCAAACCCCAAGTCCTCGGCAAACTAAGAAGCAGCGCACAGTGAATTTGAAAATGATGGAAAAAAGAAAGAAAAAAAAAAGGGAGAGAATGTGTGCGAGAGAGAAACCTCATTGATTTCTTCCTGAAACAAGTGGTTGAGTTTGGAGAAGTCGACCACGAGAGAAGTCCGGCACTGTGGGCAGGAAAAGCGAGTCATGCCGTGCGGCACATTTAGCAGAGCCCTGCAATTGACGCACGGCAACTGGATCTTCGTCGGATCGATGCCGTGTGCTGGCACTTTCTGTTGTTGTTGGGGCGACGCTGCCGCCGCCCCAGCGGTCGTTTGAATCATCATCATCTGCTGCTGAAGCTGAAGCGGGCGGTGGCTGATACCGTCGTCGTTGTCGTCAATGTCGTTTTGTACTACGACGTCGAGAGGAGGAGGAGGAGGAGGAGGGGGAGGAGGAGGCTTGGGCAATAGCTCAGGAGGCAGCATCTGGGGCAACTGACAGGTAGGGCAAACGAACTCCAAGACGCCGTGGCTCACTGTAAGGATCAATCGGCATCCGGCGCAGCGAACCTGGCAGGGCCCTCGCGGTGGTGGCGGCGCCGCGGCCAGTGGCACCGATGGCTGGGTCATAACTGAAATGAAAATTAACTAAAATTAAATTCACCGGAAATTTGACACCCAAATCCCAAAATCCAATTGACTTTTCCACACTTCCAATTCCTCTCTCACAACTCACAACTCACAACTCACAACTCCCTCTCTCTCTCTGTCTCTCTCTCTCTCTCTCTCTCTGTTGGTATGTTTTAGTTTTTTTTTTTCTCTCTTTTTTTTTTCTCCTTTTGGTCTGTCAGAAAAAACCTGAAAATTGTTTGTGTTTTTATCCGCACTCTCTCATTTCATTTCCATGCTCAGAGGAGCCTCTAAACTACGTACACTTTTCAAAACGATGCCCGTCTATTATATTAATATAATATATATATATATATTATATTTTAAATATATATAATAAAAATAAAAAATATTATATAATAGACACTTTTAATCTATTTATTAAATATCTTTAATATATATATATATATATATTGAATATAATATTTTTAAATTTGTGTGTCATTATCGCGTATCTATTAAACACGTATAACAATTTTTAACTAAAATTTCTGATGCATATGGAACAAATCTTAAAATTCTTAAAGATCGTGTAATAATTATTCGATGGTAATAAATAATACTTAATAAATATAAATATATTTTATTTGAATAATAATATAAATTATTATAATTTATACTTTTGTTAAAATATTATGTATATCTTTTCTTGATCGGACTACGTTTGTCGTCACCAAGCCTTCGTTCCTTCCTTCATCGCGTTGGAATGATGGTTGGGTGCCCTGCCTCGCACATCCTAATTCCCTCTATTTATTTCACTCGGTGTTCAACGTGTGCGCGCGCGCGCGCGCGTAGGATTCGAGGCGCACTGCTACAATAAAATCCCCAGCTCGCCTCAATTTCCACCGACTTCCAGGTCGCCTTCGATTCCAAGCCTCGTAACTAGCAGACCAGACCAATACTTACCGGAACAAATATGGGTGAGAGCGGAAACGATATAAAATTCCACAGTTTTATCTTTTGGAGCCATGATGAGAACCTAAGGTTTTGGGAATAGTAATTTGAAATATGAAACGAAAAATTAGAGATTAAAAATAAAAAATAAAAAAAATAGAATTGATCGTTTCGAGTAGATCAACCTCCAATAATTACTTCAAGGAATCGACCTTCAATAAACTAAATGCTTTGATAATATTACTGTCTGACTTCCAAATTATATAAACTTAATAGACGATATAATCTCACATATTAAGAGATATAATCTCACCTATTAAAGAATATAATCTCGCCTGTTAATACGAAAATAATAATAGATAATTATTAAGTAATAAAAGAAAATTATAATAGGAATCGCATCATTTTTTCGTCCTTCAAAAATAATCTTGTCCTCAAGGCTGACTGATAATAAAGTCTAGAAATTGATTTGCAAAAGAATGATAGAGCTCCCAAGTGGCATCCTCAATAGGAAGGTTAATCCACTGAACCAAGATTTGGACTACAGCTCGATTTCCACATTTGATAATTTGTCGGTCTAGGATGGCTTGTGGCTAAAGGTTAACCTCTCCTGTGCCGGTAATGTCAGGCAGTTGGTTTTGTGTCACCACACGATCTCCTACCTTCTTTTTCAAGCAAGAGACATGAAAGATAAGATGTATTTTTGATCCTGCTGGTAAGTTAAGACGATAGGCAACAGGACCAATGCGCTCCAAAATTTGGTATGGCCCAAAGAAATGAGGAGATAATTTCATTGAGGAACGGATAGTGATGGATAACTGCTGATATGGTTGGAGTCTAAGATAAACCCAATCTCCCACTAAAAATTCTCACTCTGTACGATGCATATCCACGTGTTGTTTCCTACGGGCTTAGGCTGCAATAAGGTTGCCTTTTAGGAGTTGGAGCAACCTGTTTCTGTCTTGTAAGTTCCTATCGACTTGATCCACGTGAGATGATCCAGCTGTATACCTTATAAGAGTAGGTGGAACTCGCCCATAAACTACTTGAAATGGAGGCATCTTTGTAGAGGAATGATAAGTGGTATTATACCACAATTCGGCCCAAGGAAGTCATTTTACCCAATTCTTTAGTTTGTCACTTACAAAGCAACGAAGGTAGTTTTCTAAGCATCGGTTAACTACCTCAGTTTGTCTATCTATTTATGGGTGATAGGCAGTGCTCATATTCAGCTGCGTCCCTTGCAAGTGGAATAGTTCCTTCCAGAAATTACTAGTGAAAATCTTATCTCAGTCATTGACAATCAATTTAGGAACGCTGTGGAGCCTTACAATATTGTTAACAAAAACTCGAGTAATACTAACAACAGTATAAGGGTGGCTAACCGCACAAAAATGAGCATACTTGGTCAAACGATCAACAACAACAAAAATAATGGATTTACTTTAAGACAGTGGGAGTCCCTTAATAAAATCTATAGAGATGTCTGTCCAAACTTTTTTTAAGATAAGTAAAGGATGCAGAAGTCCTGGAGATGCCACAGATTCACTCTTGTGACGTTGACATGCATCACATTTAGTTTCAAACCTTCTGATTTCCTTCTTCATACCTTTCTAATAAAACTCCTTACTAATACGCTTGTAGGTACGAAGAAATCCTGAGTGGCCAACAGTCAAGGATGCATGATATTCTTGCATGATTGTGTCCTTGTAATGAGAATGAGAAACAAGTACCAATCTCCTTTTATAACATAAATTTTGAGAATCTCAAGTGTAATGAGTAACAAAATTAGAACTTGTCTATAGTTTCTCAATGATCTCTCGAGTTTCATGATCATTCCACCACTCCCTCCTAATTTGCACAATTGTAGTACAGGCGGGGATAGAGAGTGCCACCACTTCAGCCTACTCTAGAATACGAGATAATGTGTTAGCTACCAAATTCTCGCTCCCGTTTTTATAAATAATCTCGTAATCGTAGCCCAGTAATTTAGAAATCCATTTCTGTTATTCCATAGAGGAGATTCACTACTCCAATAAATATTTCAGACTTCTATGGTTGGTCCGAATTTGAAAATGCCTTCCAATGAGATACAGACGCCATTTCGAGACTACATGAACAATAGCTAGCATCTCCTTGTCATAAACAGATAGACTGAGGTGTTTTGGTGATAATGCTTTACTAATAAAGGCGGTAGAATGACCTTCTTACATTAATACTGCACTAATTCCGATTCCAGAAGTATCAGATTCAATAACAAATACCTTACTAAATTTTAACAAGGCAAGAACTGGGGTGGTGGTCATGGCTCACTTGAGTCGATCAAATGCCTCCTCTGCTTTGTCATTCTAGTTAAATGAATCCTTCTTCAAGAGAATCGTTAATTCAGCACTGATCTTTCCATAGTCACGAACAAACTTACGGTAGTAACCAGTCAATCCCAAAAAGCCTCATAGTGCCTTGATCGTCTTTGGAATTAGCCAATCCAACATCACTTGAATTTTGGAGGGGTCAACCGCCACACCTTCTTTAGAGACAACATGGCCAAGATACTCAAGTAAATACGGTCAAAAGATGTCATTCATTAAACTCTGGAATGTTGATGATGCGTTGGTAAGCCCAAAGGGCATAACTAGGAACTCGTAATGGCCATCATGTGTCTTGAAAACAGTTTTTTGAATATCCTCCTTATGGACTCAGATTTGGTGATATCCTGACCTCAAATCCAATTTAGTGAATAGTTGAGCACCTCCCAATTTGTCTAATAATTCATCAACCACGGGAATAAGATATTTATCCTTCATAGTGATGTGGTTGAGTGCCTGATAGTCCACGCACATCCTCCAAGAGTCATCATTCTTTTTTACTAAAAGGACAGGAGATAAGTATGGGCTAACACTTGGTTTGATGATGCCAGCTTCCAACATCTCCTTAACAATTTTCTCAATTTCTCCTTTTTAGAAGTGTGGATAATGGTAGGGTCGAACATTAACAAGTGTATTCTCAGATAATAACGGAATACGATGGTCGTGTGTCCTCTGCGGGGGTAGACCTGCGGGCTCAGCAAACAATTTAGAAAATTCAGTCAATAGTGTCGTAACCTCCTTCTGTTGTATGGAAGGTGATTTGGCCACTTTTGTATCTGTCAACTGCACCAAAAACCCTTATCTTGCCTTCTGTAGGACCTTTTCCATTCGATGACTACTAATAATGGTAATTTTACCCCCATGCCTTCCATATAATTCCACCGCATGTTCGTTCAATAAAAACTTCATTCTTAACCTAGAGAAATTCTAAGTAATATCTCCCAAGGTCCATAACCAATCAATGTTAAGAACAATTTCATAATCTTCTAAGGATAGTAAGAAAAGATCAACATAAACGATCTGAACTTGTAACACGAGTTTTACCTTTATACATTTCCCTTGACATGCCAAATTTCTCTCGTCTGTAACCTTCATAGCAAACTTGTCGCAGTCCTCAATTGAGAATGCGAGTCTTTTGGCGATCTTCTCATCCATAAAGTTATTGGTACTGCCCGAGTCAACTAGTACCACTACCGGTTGTCCCTTGAGGGATCCATCAATCTTTATAGTTTGTGGGTTTGAATACCCAGCTAAAGCATGCACCACAGGCTCATTTACATATTCAACAAAAGTGTCATCACCATCTAGGCTCGTGTGGTCCTCACTTATTTCTTCAGTCTCCTTAACTGGCTCAATCATTAAAAGCTTCCCTTGCTTACAACAGTGCTCCTTATGCCACTTCTCATCATAATGCCAACACAACCCTTTTACCATCCGCTCTTTCAATTGCTCTTAGGTTAAGTGTCTAGTGTTAAAAGAACGAGTAAAAGAGGGTGAGTTGGTGTTACCCTTGATAGGTTTGCTGGCCACTTTAGTAGATGGCCGACAATTTTCAACACCTAACTTCTCCTTTTGTAGGTGAGCAAAGGAGATAGCTACTACCATTGTTCGTGGTTGGCGAGCCTTGACTTCCCATCAGATATCAATAGTAAGTCCTTTAACAAATGTTCCCACCAATTGCCTTTCAAACCAATCTTTAGCTCGATTGGCAAGTCACTCGAATCAGCTTTGATATTCAAAGATGATGGATGTATGAGGAATTTTTGTGAGCTCTCTATCAACATTGTGGTATTCTAAGGGCCCAAATTGCATAAGAAGGCCTTTAGTGAATTCAATTCACGTTGGAACTCCGCCACATATTTCGATCCAATCATACCATTGAATTGCATCACCTTCTAATTGAATATAAGCAATTTCAACTTTAAGGAGTTCTGGCATACGATGAAAGCGAAAATATTTTTCTGCCTAGGAGATCCAACCTGCTGGATCACTCCCGTCCCAATGAGGAAATTTTACCCTTATGTGTGATTAGGTATAGTCACGATTAGTGCCTCCACAGGACTCCATGGGTTCTCCTCGCTTATTAGTAGATCCAGAAATATTGTCTCTTGATCAACTTCGTGGTTCAGAAAGAACTATATGTTCGAGCCTTTTGAAGAACTCTTGCATCTGTTCTTACATTTGTTCGAATTTCTTAAAAGATTCTTGCATGAGAGACACTGATTATTCAACTCGGGATACTTTGACATTTGAATCGAAAGAGTTGTGTAAAAACATACTGTAAGATTGCAAGTTGGTGATACTTAGGATTTTTTTCTGTTGTCGGGTAAGGGGCATAAAACTGTTTTTTTAATTTTTTTTAAGTAAGAAGAGATGAAATAGATCCCTAAGAATGCCACACTCTGATACCAAATAATGAGAACCTAGGGTTTTGGGAATAGAGATTTGAAATATGGAACAAGAAATTAGAGATTGAAAATAAGAAATAAAAGAAATAGGATTAATCGCTTCGAGGGGATCGACTTTTAATAAGTTAAATCTTTTGATAATATTATTGTCTGACTTTCAAAAGTATAAGGCGTTATAATTATATAAACTTAACAGACGATGCAATATCATTTATTAGGAGATATAATCTTGACTATTAAAAAATATAATTTTACTTATTAATGTGAAAATAATAACATATAATTATTAAGTAATAAAAGAGAATTATACCGGGGATAGCATCAGGATCGCATCAAGCCATCAATGCATGCTTTCTGCCCTGTGATCCTCCTTGGCGTCAATCGAATCGTTTCTAAGCTATCCATGACTGTTCTTGAGCCCTTCTCAATCGGCTTCAACTTTACACACGCATGGCGTAACGGACATTACCCACCTCACCACAACAGGCACACAAACACACACTCACACACACACACACACACACACACATATATATATGTATCTTCAAAAACTTTTCCTCCGTCTAACTCTAGACTTCAACGAGTGCTTACAATCACCTCCCCATTCCCTCTTCCTCGATCGCCTGCTAGCCATCAAACCGTCGGCTTGATTCTCAAGCAACGCGGTCTATCCACAATAATTCTAGTGTTACGACCAAGTTACCGAGCCCGACGTTTTTATCTTCTTTCTTGATTTTCATACCAACACACAAAAACTATTTTCTTTCAACTTTTTTAAAAAGTGAGTCAAAGGTAACTTAGCATTAAAAATAATATAAAATATAAAAAAAACAATCAAGTAAAATTTAATTAAAATAAAAAAGTAACCGAGTATGTATATATATAGAGATATATAATATATATAGAGATATATAATTTAAAATGATAAATTTATTATATTTATAAAAATATTTATTAAAAAAAGAGAGAGTAAATCTAATAAAATAGGACACGCAGTCGGGCAGATGCGATATGACAGGACATCCACTACTTCAGATACGTCGATGTCTTCTTTTTCCTCCCGTATAAAGACTTCGACTAGGTTCGCATAAACGAGCTTGCAGTCTCTCTCTCTCTCTCTCGGACGAAGTCTAACCGAGTCAATGCTAGTGCCTGAACATCCAACTCCCGAAAATTTTCGATTGGCCGACACAAAGGCTCATGGGGACGGCACGATCGTTGTTAAAAGCCCCCCCCCCCCCCAAAAAACGAGACATTCAGAGTGCAGTAACGTCAAACGTTATATCACCGCCGTTAAAAGGCTTTTTAGCCATCGTTAATATTTTTATTAGCGTGACCGAGGGGCGTGCAGGTGACATTTTTGGGCCTCAATGTCGCGACCGTGTGTGCCCAGACTTTTTAATGTCTAATATTTTTGCTTTATTAATTATCGTTATGCCGTAAAACCAATGCAATTAGTCAATGGCGTTATATAAAAGTACAAATTGGTGACACTGTAGGAATAGTTGACCCCGAGAATTTAGTAGAGTTGAATAGTATTATCGTGCGTTTTAATGCACCCAACTAAGAATTCATCTGGGTCTCTGCATGTACATCAATTTCCACCTTTTATGAGAAAAAAACGACTTGGTAGTGGGTAAGGCTCGAATTCAGTACTGCTTGTCAAAACAGAAGAGATAAAGGTAAGTAAGTGCACAATATTAACGGAAATCATCGAACTAATCGCATCAAAACCAAAGCAACCACAAAACAAAACAAAAAAAAAAAAAAGAGGAAAAAACTGAAGAAGTGGCAGTGATGACAAGGTTTCCTCCTTTGTTAAAAGCCTAACAGTAACACCCGACGCTTCTCTACACACGGATGAGCCAACCATCAACCAACAACGAGAAGTCTGACCCAAGTCAAAAAACCAAGCCAGAGACCGAAGTTGAGGAGGTGGGAACAAGCGAACTAACTGGATAATTTTGAGGATGTCCCAACCCAAAGCAAGTGGAATGGGCGTCTTACTTATTACAATAATAACAACATAGTTCTTAAATTTTTTTTTTAAAAAAAAGAGTGCTATCCTCTCTCTCTCTCTCTCTCCTTCGGCATCGTTGGCCGCGGTATTCCAGGCCTCCTTTTCCACTACTCTAAGCAAACTCCTCCCGAAGTCTCTTCTCTTTTAGTTATTCTCCCGAAGCATCCCCTTGCCTTTCCGACCGTCTATTATTATTGCCAGAAATTGAGCAGACAGCATAAATTCTCTCTCTCTCTCTCTCTCTCTCTGCGTGTAACTAAAATAGGTACGGTGACTAACCCCTGGGGGCCATGGTCTCTGATGCTGTTGGGGTCTGTAACTTCCTCCCTCTTTCCTTCTGATAGTAATTAAAGAAAGCTCTTTTTTTCATTTTCTCAGGTTTAAATTATGTTGGGTTGAGATTGCAAAGGCAAGATGGTAGGCTCGTCCTCATCATATCCAAATGGGTGCTATTTTTTCTACATCTAAAACCACCACCGGCAGCAACAACAATAATAACAGGGGAGGAGTCACTAGAAGAAGGAGAAGAACAACTTCATCTTCAAGTCCCTTTTCTTCTTCTTCTTCTTCCTCTCCATTTCCACTTCCATATACTGAATACCCGGTAGGAAGAGGGGGAGGAGGAGGAATAATGTCCTTTAATGTCACCGATCCACATGGTAAATCAATGAGCAGCAGTAGTCAAGCGAAGGGGCAAGGGGGTTCCCACAAAAACAAGGATTCCAAGCAGAAATATGCTTTCATTCCAGACAACTTCCATTCTGTTGAAGAGGTTCTCTTTCTCTCCCTCCATTATTTTCCTGGTTTTCTCTTCTTGATGTTAATTTCTTCTGTTTTTGTTTAAGAGCATTTGTTTTACATCTTCATCTCCACCCAACTATTAATTTGTTTTTCTTTCAAATACTTGGATGTTTATCTCATATATATATATACCAATTGTGTTTTCATCAAAGCTATTGATTTTACTCTAGGTAAAGCAAAGCAAGCCTTCTGTCCATAATTCACGCCTCAAGACAGCGAGCATAAAATCTTAAAAAAAAAAAAAGAAAAAGAGGAAAGGGATTATAAATAATGTAAGATTGCAGCTAATAATTCTTCAAAATCTGTATCTTTTTATTTTGGTGTTCCCACCTCTTTGTCTTAATCTCACCTCAAAGTTATTCACTAGTAGATCCCAATTAGATTTGAGATTAAAGTTTTGTTCTCGTTGTTACTTTTTTTTTTTTTATCTCTTGTAAAAACAAGGTTAAAGTTATCATTTTTCAGACCTTACAGTTTGAGTCTGAGTGCATGAGACGTTTTTTCATTTTTTTTTTTTTTAATGTTATTCCCCCAGACATGACTTTTTGAGTAAAGATGGGAAAATAGGAAACACTGGGCCTGAGTCAATTTGGTTTGGTCTCAAGTCTTTTGTTTTTGTGTGCCTAACATAGACTATTGTTGTTGAATGTTATATCTAAATGGATAGAAAAATACAATGCCTAGCTAAATGAAATGAATCGAACAGAGTAAATTAAAAATTAAAAGTCGTTGATGGATAGACCATGAAATACTTTAGGGCCCCAAATTAACGTTTTGTGCTTTCTTTGTGTTTTCACAATTTGGTCTCAGTGGTCCCTAGCTCAACTTGTGATTTTATGCAATAATTAGTGTAACAACTAAGCAAGAGGGTAATTATTATAACTGATCACTATATATGACCATAGTGGCCCTGGACACATTTTTCTTTAATTTGCCAAGTCAACATGGTTTTCTGCTTTCAATGGCACTTAACGTGTTCACGTGTTGCACAGCAGCACATGCTTTTGTTTCTTGAAGCAAATGCTTACATATGCTGAACAAAACCAATTAAAATAAAGATCCCACTATGTTGACAGACTGTCTGGTGGACACCATATGGATGATAGCACGTGGGATAGCATTGAGGACTACATGGATAACATTTGATACCATATAAATTTCATATGACAATTTACTTTATTTTTATACAACTTCGTGATGTAGTAGTAAATGCTATTCATGTGTTTTAACCACACTGTGTCTACCAAAAAATATGCCTGCCAAGCATTTTTCTTTAAAAAAATGCTTTACATAGAGACAAGCAAATTTGGAATCAAGGTTGTTGTTGTGTGAAGACAGTGGAATAATCAGATAGAACAATTACTCATTGAATAGAGCCTTATCTTCAACCATCACATTCATTTGCACTTGTTTATTATGTAAATGCCACCATTTCTTGGTGTACATGAGGTTCACTTATGATTTCCTTACAGATCTATTGCTATGTTGATAAATGTCTTGACCTTGTGTTGGCTGGGAGCATGATATCAATAAGCCCAATATCAAGTTGTACAGAACCTGACCTTTAACCCAAATGTCCCATCTTCTAGGATGTTTGCGTAATACTTGACTTGAGCGGCATCTTTACTATGTGACACTCCAACACTTGTATATTACAAAAGAATAAGAGTTACTCGTGATAGCAAACTGTGTGTGGCCTTGTAACAAGGTTGGTATGTGTGTGTAGATACGGCCATATGTGTCATTGGCATGATTATGACAATCCATGGTGGAATTGATGTAGAGATACAATGGCTCTTGTGACAAGACAAGTGGCACTGAAGTAATGACATAAGCTTCCAGTATAAGTGTGGTTTGGAGTGGATTGGCATCTGGTTATCCAATTCAACCCCTCTTGGATTCCTTATCTTTGGGCCAACACATATGTAGCAAGTGAAACATGTTCTTAGAGGAGACAAGCTCTTGGTTGTGCTGTGGTGATACTGTAATGATCAGTTCAGAGGGAAGCACTTCTTGTTTTGAGGATCCTAATGGGCATGATGTGTTGAAATGTCACGTGAGGAAGTTATCTGCTGATGTTAGAGTCTGATATCAGAAAGCTTACCACATAATAGTTATTGTGCCAACAACCCATAAGTTAAAGGTTGTATTGGCCTTCCAAATGTGATAAATCTTGTCTTGCACCTGACATACCTTTTTGTGCTTCTATTGACTGCCAAAACCCATGTTTTTTGCAATGATCAAGCTTAGATGTTTATGATATCAGCAGCAAAGGCAACCACAAGGTTGCTATTTGGATGATTATTAATCAATGTACACTGTATGCACCTACTTAGTTGAACCTTGAAAACTTGCAACATGCTTTCTCATCTACAGGTTACGGCAGCCTTGAGAGAAGCTGGTCTGGAGTCATCAAATCTCATTCTTGGAATTGATTTCACTAAAAGCAATGAATGGACTGGTAGGTCAAAGTACTTAATAGAACTAAGCTGCAAGCCTGTTGCCATTGGCCGCCTGAACTTTGCTTTCTACTAAAAGTTCTCCAGTTCAATTACTTCAATTACTCTTATGGATTGAAGCTGTGAGCTTATTGGATGTAGCTAGAGGACCTTGGATATCCCTTCTATAACTAAGCTTGTGTGTTTTATAATCCCAGTTGTCTGTTAATGCAATCAAGTCATTGGAAACCAAATTTTTAATCCCAAGTTCAGTATGGGGCTTGTTTAGTTACCTTATTATGTAAGCAATGCTAGAATTCTTCTTTTCTCTGTGGATTTGCCGATTGATTTCTTTAGAGGAAGATGGCCATATGATTATCTTCCTGACATGGAACCCAAATGTTTTCAAACATGGTGGTGCACTTTTACTCTGTATTCCATGACTTCCAATATTCTATATTGGAATCATAGGCAGTAGGAACTGGTGATTGTATTCTCCTCATATTAAGATGAGTTTCTGATTTGACCATTGTGGAAGCCAATGTGTTGATGTTGTTAGGCAAAGCCTCATTCAACAACCGCAGCCTGCATGCTATTGGTGATACGCCTAACCCATATGAGAAAGCCATCTCTATTATTGGAAAGACTTTGGCTCCCTTTGATGAGGACAACCTGATACCTTGTTTTGGATTTGGCGATGGTAAGTTTAGTCCTTTGGACTCGAACCTCCCTACACCTTTCTTCCTTCCTAACGTAGCCACTGCATCTTTACACTTTCTTCCTCTCTAATTTAACTATTCCGTTGTCTGTCCTTTGTTGTAGCTACAACTCATGATCAGGAGGTCTTTAGCTTTCATAGCGATCATTCACCTTGCCATGGTTTTGAAGAAGTCTTGGCATGCTACAAGAATGTTGCTCCAAATCTGCGACTTTCTGGTTAGTTGTTGTTGCTTTAACAGTGGAAGAGCCGTCTTTGTTTCACTATATTCCATTACTGAAGGTTGGCTTTCTCATAAACTGATAAATTGATCTTTAAACATGTAATCGTTTTAAGGGCCGACTTCTTATGCACCGGTTATTGAGGCTGCAATTGACATTGTTGAAAAAAGCCGAGGCCAGTTCCATGTCTTAGTAATCATTGCTGATGGCCAGGTTGAATCCTACTCTCCACACCCCTCTCTTTATATCTCATATACATGCACATGCACATCATCTGATAAATTTGATCTCCGGCATTGTGAAGGTTACAAGAAGTGTCAATACAGGCGATAGAGAACTAAGTCCGCAAGAGCACAATACAATCAAGTCAATCGTCGATGCAAGGTTTAACCTCATAGATGGGCACAAATTACTTTTCTTGTACTGTTGCAAAATCCTTCAAAGAGTTTTCTAGCCACAACTTTGTAAATGTAATATATAGCATAATTGGAGTTGCAGTTAATTAAACTCATTATGGCAGACAGGACATGCCAGGTAAACATTCTCTGCTAACTTATTATAGACAATCAACTAAATTGACACCACTGAATCTCTGTTTTACACATTTTGGGGCAGGCTGCATAAAATATTGTTCTAGATTCTATTTTGCCTGACTTGGCACTTCTGACGAGACATGAAGATGATATTTTAGCCCTCTGGTCCATGTCTTCAATGTGCATTAAACTCTTTTGTTATTTATTTACTTTTAATCCATGAATCCCACCATTGGTGCCACAGCTCTTGCTCGAGTTAACTTGCAATGCATGTCACCTGTAGTTTCATCAGTTTGGTCTCGTTTTTTCCCTAGTCATTTTTTGTTTCTACACATTAATGTTGACATCCTTATGTTGGTGATGTCTAAGCTTAAAGTTAATTTTGGATCCCATTAACCAGTTCATATCCACTGTCAATAATTCTTGTTGGAGTTGGTGATGGACCATGGGAAGACATGAGGAGATTTGATGACAAAATTCCAGCACGTGAATTTGACAATTTCCAGGTACTGCAATACCAGAATTAGTTCAAGCTTGCAAGTCATATAATACGTGTTTTTGTTTAAGGTGCATTGGCCCTTTATTCCCATTTGTCTCTGTTACATGCAGTTCGTTAACTTTACTGCCATCATGTCCAAAAATGGAACTCCTGTTGAGAAAGAAACTGCATTTGCACTAGCTGCCCTGATGGAGATCCCCATGCAATATAAAGCGGCTGTGGAATTTGGAATCCTTGGGTCTGCTTCCAAACCTTCTCTCTTTTCTGTTATAATGCTTCTGAACATTTTTCTTTTGAACCTTATTTGCTTTGAGGTATGGTTGGCGCTAGGGAGCTATTTTTGATAACTATACTAAAACAAGTATTTTAATGTACATTCATAACACAATAGCTAAATTGTTGATTCAATCTTTTTCACTACTTTATGCAAAAACAGAATACACAGCTGCCATTTTACCTTTCTGATCTGGTTAAGTGATTGCTTTCTGGTGTACATCTTTAAGTTGGAATGGTTTTATGCATCCTAATTATGTCAATTTCATTGGACTAACAGGTGTGCCACAGGCAGAGCAAAGAAGATACTACCACGTCCTCCTCCAGTTCCTTACACTCATCGGCCCTTTCTACATCGTGAGCCAAGCAACATGTCTTCTCCAATCACGGATGAAAGAACCCAGGTTTGATTAGTAGCCATTTTACTTGCTTTCACTTTTCAGTATGTATTTCCAAGCACATAGATCAACATGTAGTTGCAGCAGTTAGGCCATTAAAATAGCCTTTCTGGCATGATCTCTCTTTGCATCTCAGTTGAATGTGATAGATATAGCTTTTGATTTGAATCAGCTTAGCTAAATCAATTAGTTTGAATACGACGAATGGTCGTTTATCTGAAAGTCCAACTTGAATACAGGCCTGCCCTATTTGCCTGACTAAAGGAAAGGACTTGGCCTTTGGCTGTGGGCATATGGTGAGTTGCACTTCAAGCATTGCTTCTTTGTTTAATTCTTTTCCTAATGATGCTGAATGAAATTGCTTGACTTGACTGTAGACTTGCGGAGATTGTGGATCAAGAGTGTCTAGTTGTCCCATATGCCGCCAGCCAATCACCAATCGTCTCAGGCTGTATACCTGATATGTTCGCGGTTGGATTCGTGCCCTAACCTGTAAATTAGGTTTCTCTTGCTTTTCCTGTCTCTTCTGGATTGTAGATATGCGTGCATCCAGGCGTCGAGGCAAAGACATGCCCTTGGATGTGTGGAAAAATCCATGGTGACTTGAAGACTGGTTATTTGGGTGTAATTCTGTAAATATAATTCGTAATTTAAAAAAAAAAAAAAAAAGTTTCTCACATGCATGGCGCAACTTTTAGAGTGGGTGTGTGTGTACACAGAATTACGCCATTAAAGTGAGGAATTTTAACCCCCCCCCTCTTTTAGTTTTGTGTGTGTGTGTGTGTGTGTGGGTGTGGGTGTGGGTGTGTGTGGGCGCGCTATGTTGGGTGGCGAGCAAAGGTCTTCCGATTGGAATCTTAAGCGAATGATTGTCAGTTTGAAATGGGCCACTCTGTATAAATCGTCACTTAATCTTTTGGGGCTAAATTATCACTTATCTTAGAGTGGTTATGAAACAATATTATATATTTAAATAAATGGCCGTATCTTTTCACATTCGAGAGTTTTAATTGAGATTAAAAAAAAAAAAAGTAATAATAATACCGATCATATACATTGTTATGGAATTTTAAGATGAGTAATAAATTCAGAAGGAAAAAACGCCCAAAATGTTTAAAAAGAAGGAGAGGTGTGCCGACGGGCTCCTTATATCATGGCTTCAGTGTTTGTATGGATAGTTGCCAAGCCCGGAAAATCGAGGCATGCCGTGTTCTAGATGAGCAGCCGAATGGAAAAAATTAGCTTTGTTGAATTACCAGTACATCGTACGGTCAAGCCGCGTGCGTCACGCTGCTGCAGAATTTTGCCACCGCGTGAGCAATGACTAATAGTTAAAAGGTGACGGGGGCAACGCACCCAGCAGCAAATATACAAAAGCGTGCGAGCACAGATGCAGTGAAGCGATGAGCAACGTTGACTGTGCAAAATAGCAAGCACATCCCTTCTGAAAAATGGTGTTTCCGGACGAGGCTCCCTATCCCCATTTCTACAGAGAACTTGCATTTTCACGATTTGAACTTGTAATTCTTTGGATGATCATAGAATGACCTCGTCATTACACTTAAAGATTCACGATTTTACCGTCGACACTACGATTCACCCTGCATATCTCTCCTCCTCCCTTCTGAGATCTCTTAAATTAGACCAGCGGAAAGGAAAAACACTCGGAGCAAAACCACTGGAGAGTAAGTAAAATGCTAGAGTTTTGACTTTGTGTGTGTGTCTTTTCTTTCTTTCTTTTTTTTTTCGGTAAGAGAAAAATGAACCAGGGGAATGTTCCTAAAAACTGTTAACGAAAGAAACATATCTGGAAGTAACGCAACAAATGGTTCACGGGCTGCAATTTTTGCACACCAAGAGAAGAAGGAACCCTATTGACCCTTCGCAGTTCAAAACCAACCCAGCGCATTAAAGAAAAAGAAAGAAAGAAAGAAAAAAACAGAACCCTCAAAACCTCCTCGGTCATTCGGCAGCCACAACATTAAGTGCACACTCTTTGAGCCATTGGGGGGCAGCCGAGTCTACTCGTGACCCTTTTCAGCCTTGTTGTGGGGGTTATCAGGTTCGGCGGCGGCGGCATCGCTCTGCTTTGGAATGGGTTGGATTCTCACGTAAGGCTTCCTGGTCAATGTTTCTCCTCTAAGAGCAGCTACATATCGGTCATTTGTGTCCTCCTTCCGTTGCAACTCGCCGAGGTATTCAGCCAGTCTTTCTCGATTAACTCGACCCATCATCTGAATCAGAGACGCGAGCAACCAAAAATTTTGTGAGATGCGCGAAGGTGATTCTTCAAAATAACAGTACAGTCAGTGATCAATAATAAGCCCGTGCCGTCCCGTGCTCAGAACTATTTCCATACCATACATACAACCATAACCATCCCATTGGCATTCGATTTAGATTAGATGATTTGATAATCAATGAACAATATGAACTAGAAAGCTCCGCCACCACCTGCTACGATACGAATAAGAAATTCAATCCAAAGGAAGGGATGGGAAGGGAAGGGAAGGGAAGGGAAGATCAGAAAAGGTAAAGTAGAAAATCAAAGAACCGATTGATTAAATTAATAGTCGAGAGAGAGAGAGAGAGAGAGACGGGAGAAGAAGAAGAAGAAGAAGAAGGGGGATTGGATTTGGATGGAGAGACATACGGCGGACTCAGGACGGGAGGTCTGACGGAGGCGGGCCTCCAGCTCGGGGTTGCGGGAATTGGTGAACTGCATAACGCAGTAGCCTATGACACCTGGAACGACGCCGCAGACGGTGGCGAAAGCCAAGAAGAAAGGCTTAGAGTCCCTCGTCTTCCTCACTATCCACCTCCATGTCTCGCTCTTCTCCCACAGCATCGACATCTCTCTCTCTCTCTCTCTCTCTCTCTCGCGACTTTACAATACACGATCTTATTGAACATAAAAAAATCATAATTATAAAAAAAATAAAAATAAAATAAAATTTTGGGAATGCCGACTTGTGACTGGGTTTACCGAAGTGGGCTGGGGCTTTTCATCATCATGGGTTTGGATTTGGGCTTGGCAGATGAAATTGCCCAACCTGAGGAGCAGCAGCAGCCGCCAAGAGCCCAATAACTGAAAAATACGGGAGTGTTCAGCTCAGCAGCATGTGCCCAGCTGGCAGCAGGTCAAGACTGTGAGCGAAGGTTGACCTGCCTGTGCGTCCGTAGTACATGAAACACGATAATACAGGATAAGTTGAGTCCGATCCTCGTCCCATTGTATGAAACGTGAGATTAGACTAATCTATTAATTTTATACTCATGATGATGATGATGATGATGTCAGTGTCTCGTGCATCAAAAACGTACCTCGAGGCCCCTTGGGAGAGGCCATAATTTCTTGGATCAACTCGCATGTTTCCATCCCCCCCAAAAACCCTACTAATCACTCACTTTCCTAATAATTAAAAGATATATATATATTTTTATTTTTTTTGGGGGAGGTTCCTGTCGAGGTGCTTTTTGCCCAATTTAAAGCTGGAAGGGCCTGCCCAACGCTCTCTGATTATATACAGTGACGCACCCATTCGTGCATGGAGCTTAGCAATTATACATAGGCTGCGAAGGTTAATAACACAGAACAGGAGCAACGAATTAGTTTGCGCGGTAGGCATAGTTTGGTCGGACCATGTTTTGCAAGTGACTAAACTGCCCCTTAAATATCTCTTAACAACATTGAACTGACTAGACGGCAGAATACCCCCGACAACAAGGAGTGCTGCTTAATTTGGTGATCAACTATCCTGTCTTTCATTTCTATAAATTCTCTTAAATATATTTCCAAGGAAATGGTCCCTCCCAAATCTCAGTTGCAAGCTTGGTCCAGTCCAGCAGGTTGCCAAAAGTGCCATTCTTGGAGCACACAAAACTGAATTAAAACACACACACACACACGCACTCACAAATTGAGGATGAGGTCACTGTGATGCTTAAAGAGAACAAAAGGCAACACGGGGTAGAAGGCATTGAAATGACCTGAGTAGACATTCTCCTCACAGAAGCCCCAGCTAATCCAGATGATAAGCGTAATGGTGAGGAATCTTAACATTTGTCTTTTGTGTGCACGAAATAAAATGGCATCTTCAAATAGAGCCGACATTTGGGAATCTTTTCGCATTTGCGTGCCTCTTTATTCTTTTCATTTTTGGCCAGTAATATTTTATACCTATATATTTATACGGGGAACCGAATTTTTATCTATAGGGGGGGGAGGGGGGGGCAGACCTCTTGTTTTAGAGGGCTCCCGTTCTTCTTCTTCTTTTTTAATAGAGGGGAGCGAGGTTGGGGACCAATGGCCCCCCCCCCCTAGCATTTATTTTTACATTTATATTATGCCATCCCTACCTTGCCACCCTCTATTATTATATGGCCTTTGATCGCCTTCGGCTTACTTCACGTTCCCACCATACATATAAGGTCGTGTGAAAGGATGCATGACTTTACAACTCCATTTAGCATGCATATATTTAAACCACATCTCTCCTTTCCCCCCTCCCCCCCCTCTCTCTCTCTCTCTCTCTCTCTCTCATCAGTCTCAGTTATATTAAATTCCAAAATAAGTAAGTAGAAAAGAAAAGAGAATAATCAAACCCATGTGGGATATGGCAGGGAATATCGATGTAAGGAAATGTAACTGTATGTACGTATATCTTAATGTAGGTGCTACTTCTAGTTGGCAGTTGAATCAAAGTTTGCTTTTCCATCGGAGCGTATGCAATTTAGAGTCCTAGATTACTGCAAGTTGGGAAAAAAAAAAAAAAAAAAGAGGGAGGGGGCTTGGAATCACTTCTTTCAAGATTGCACAATTAAAAGCTACTCCTTCATCCCTAATTCATATTGTCGGCTTTGACAATTTTGAGTTAAAAAAAGATATCGTCCACTTAAAAAATAGATTAGAATTTAATATTATAATTTATTTTTTCAGATTTACGAAAATTTTGGGTGAAATAATTTATTGAAATGATATGGAAATTATATCAGCTTAACCAAACCCCAATTCCAATTTGAGGGGGCATGCAAATTCATATTGTTTTAACCAGTATTGCCCATTTTCTGTCATCAACTTAATTGATTTTGCAAGGTGAATGTGGGGGAGATAAGGGGAGGGAGGCAAACCAGTCAAAGATTTTGGGTCGGTAATCATTAAAGTAGTTGGGCTGTCTTTACGCATATGAGAAATGATATTTTAAGGAAAGGAATTAAAGTTGGTGGGATAGATGGAACTAAATAGAAACAGAAGCAACAGCAAAGAAAAAGTAGTTGTGGGTGGGGAGGAAATTAAAGAAAGAATGGGAAAAACAAAAGCCAAAAAAAAAACAAAACAAAACAAAAAGCAAAAGCAGAGGAGAGCGTGAAGTTGTGCCACTGCCTGCCAGGTAGATTTGTCCAGATAATACCAATGGGGCCCTCCCTCTTCAACTTCAAGTCATTAACTGTACCGTTGAAAGACAAAAGTGTTCTTTTTTTTCCCTCTGATTTAAAAGAACACACCAAAGAGTGATCTCATCGTGGACTTCGCTTCGTTTTGTTAAATTCCAGGGCTGACACCTGACCTGACAACCATTTATCAGGAAAAACAAATTAGATTTCAAATGCACACAATTGTGGACCAAGTACAGACAAAAAATCTGCCAAAATCTGCTTCTCTTATCCGGGGGGTGGGGGGCAAAAACCCCCCCAAAAAAGAGAAAGATATGATAGATTGCACAAAAATGGGAACATGTCTGCCTTGCTCTAGGTGGCTTTGTTGATCGCTCGCGCGTGCATATATCATCGGTTTTGCAATTCCGCTGGGTTAATTATATGTCTTCGGCTTTAAAGATTTCCCCCTCTCTCTCTCTCTCTCTCTTTTTATATATATATTTTTTTTATTTTCTTAAAATTTTTTTAACTCAGGACGACGACACAATGATGGAGGACTCAAAACTTCTAAATTTAAAGTATCGAGTTCAAATCAATATGCGAGAACGCACGCACACAAAAATAAATGCTTGCTATTAAGGATTAACGAAGGAGCTAATGGACCCAGTTAGTTACTTCTTTTCCTATGTTATACTTGGAAGTTGGAAACTCGCGGTGTGAGGGGGAAGGCGAAAATTTTTGTGAGGGGATTATTAGGGTAGGTGACCGGCTCTCGGCGAATTTTTGCTTTTACCATTCCGCTAGGAAGGCACACCTTTCTGGGGTGCAGCTATGGCTGGTTCATGACGTGGTTGGGGTCGCTTCGCTTAGACGCGCGCGTTCCCGAGTAGTGTAGTCTCTTCGTCTATCTTTGCTCTGGGTTTATTGCCCTATAACTCAGATCCCCACCACCCCGCCCCCGGGGGGGGGGGTGGCAAAAAAAAAAAAAGGAAGCTGTACGGATATATTGCCAGGACTAGGCCTCTGCCAAGCTATGATTTAGGTCAGTCCCTGTTTACAGTACTTGGCACGCTTAGTTGTGATCAGAATCGTATAGTTACAGTGTGGGAACATTCTTTTTAATTTCTTGCACGATGAGTTGTTAATCAGGTTGCTTTTATGTGGATCACATGAGCAGCCCATTCAATCGGCAGATGATCACCAAGATTCTTTATGCTACGTGCAAACTCAGGCTTAATGCACATATGGCAGGGCTGGAATAGACCAATCCTTTAACCGCGTAGCTCGCCCCTTTGGCATGAATATGCTTAGAGTGCAGCAGTGGAATTGCAATATACTGCAAAGATATGCTCGTTGATATGCCCATACGTCATCAATTAATCATACTCTTCACTATATTAACAATATATGCGATATGCGTGCCCTAAGTTTAAATTTTCGGGGACAAGTTATCTATTGAGTTAGTTTTCTGCAAATGCTTGAGCCTCGGTATGATTAATTCTCGTTTTGATTGGATTTAGAAATTGAGCTTAATTCGATGCGTAAGAAATGACCTGAGATAGCATGCCTAGTTGTTTGTATCACTCCAAAAAGATATTGACATCATATGCAATGTATCATATGTATTAACAAATTTTTTATATTAATTTACTTCATTTTGTAAATATAACTTATTGATAATTTCATGCCACAGAGGAAATAAGATCCATTTAAAATCAAAAGTAATAAAATATATTAATACAATATAAAATTAAAAATGTATTATATTTAAAAAAATTGAATAAAAATAACAAATAACTAAATATATTATGATTAACTATAACACCAAATTAAGATACGGAGAGTCTTGTGGGGAGAGGGGGGCAGGGGGATGGACGGTTTATGGCCCACGCAGCCTTTTGATGGGGGACTCTGTTTTTTGTTAGTTTGTGGGCAGACAAAAGCAGAAAAGCTTCTTATCCTCTATGTTGGTTCTCACACAAAACCAACCTTACACATAGAATCTCCAAAAGCCAAAGCACCGAAATATCTTAATTGTTTTTTGTTGACCAATTAATACGCTCCCTGGTCATTGTGAACATACATGTATTCATACGGTCCTGATGACTCCTCTCCTCTCTCCTATTTAATTAGTATGAGCTATTGATTAATTAATTAATTAAGTGAATAATGGCAACAATGTCGTAATACTTTTTTGGGAGGGCCACCATAGCAGTAGTGGCCTATATAGTTCAATGTAGTACAAGCCAGTTTAGAAGCATCTCCTGTTCTTCAAGTTCCTCCATTTTCCATCCTCTCTCTCTCTCTCTCTCTCTCTCTCTCTCTCTCGATCGTTAAGTGTTATATATTGTCTTCAGACCGTTAGTGTGAATGGCACCCACGAGTCTTCCCCCAGGATTTAGGTTCCACCCAACAGATGAAGAGTTGGTTGCCTACTATCTTGATAGAAAAATAAATGGCCGCACGATTGAGCTTGAAATCATCCCAGAGGTTGATCTCTACAAGTGCGAGCCATGGGACTTACCAGGTACACTTATGTATTTATGTGTACATTCACATATGAATTAATTTCCATTAGTATATATAACTGTCTAGCTAAACATGGTAAATTTGGTAATTGAATCTAATAATAATTAATAACTTGATCATTCATACATGGTGGGGTGGACAGACAAGTCATTCCTACCAGGAAAAGATATGGAATGGTACTTCTACAGCCCAAGGGATAAGAAGTACCCAAATGGGTCAAGAACCAACAGGGCAACGAGAGATGGGTATTGGAAAGCCACAGGAAAAGATAGAGCCGTGCACTCACAGAGGCGTCCGGTTGGCATGAAGAAGACATTGGTGTATTATAGAGGCAGAGCTCCCCACGGCATCAGAACCAATTGGGTTATGCATGAGTATCGCTTGGTCGACTCTTCACCGCCTGCCAATGCCCTTCCGTCATCTTCAACTTTAAATTTAAAGGTAATGCAATATTACTACACCTTGTTGTTAGACTTAACTAGTCTACTTCATACAATACATTAATTATTAATTTGAATAATTTTGCATAGAATAAAGCAGGCGGTCCTATCACACAAGACTTTTTTTTTTTGGGAGATCTAAGAACGAGTCAGATGTATGTATCGTAAGTTAGACCAGTCTAGTAGAGGCACAAAGAATTGAGAAACAAGAATGAATTATACATAGGCCTATACCTTGAAAGATAGCGGGCGATGTGCCATAGATTGTCATCATAAATTGAACTAATCATCGAAAGATGATGGCTCATATTAAATATTGAAATTAGGAGGAAAATAAGATGGGATTCTTTAGGGGTTTTCTATTTTGATGCATATCCTTTGGCTTGGATAAGGAGGAATATTAAGATGGTGTTTCAATTTTCAGGCTCCCTGACCCTACTAACAACTGCATAAGACAGTTTCATAGGACCCCTTTAAAAGGTTAAATATTGCATGTATTGCTTGACATATGGAGAAAATTCTTAATGGTTTCCAAATGTACTTTGTTATTCAGCATTTAGGATCTAGGGTATGGCATATAAAATGCAGTCAAGTGAAGATATATGCAACTTTCCCTTTATGTTAGATGCACCATACATATAAACTACAGAGCAGATGTAACCATTGTTGATGCCTTCACTTATATTTACATTCTCATCATTGCTATATCTACCTTTTCTCATTTTAATCTTTTCTTCAGTAAAGAACAGCTCATCACAGAAAAGAATGATCTGAAAGAGTGGTCTTTGTTTCAACACTTTAGGTGCACTTGTCACTTGCTAGACATCTTCTTTCTCTTTCTCTTTTTTTTTTTTTGGGGAGGGGGATTTTTTTTTTTTGGGTTCCTTTCTGTTAATCCTCTTTCCAACATTGCTTTTAATTTCTAATCTTTGTCTACCGTTATGCGCCTTAACAAAACTAGTTAATAATAATAGCTAATCATCGATATGTTCGATTTTAATGTAGGATTCCTATGCATTGTGTCGCGTTTTTAAGAAAACAATGCAAATTCCCAAGTCAAAAGGATTGGAAAAAGTTGGGAATTCAGAGAAGGAGGAGACAGACAAAATGTGCATCTCAGAGGAACAATTACTAGGAGTTGGGGATGAGACGAGTGGAATTGATGATCAGCAATATTATTGTTGCAGAAAAGGAAGATCATCATCATCATCAGAGAACTTGAGCAAAAATAATTATTATTCCAAGGTTGTTTCCGATGCATCTTCCTCAGATGTCACTCAAGGGAGTGGGAGCACACCCGGTGATATTCACGAAAATATTGCCATGGCGGACGAACATTTGCAACCTCCGTTTTCCTCACCAGATGAAGCTATCAGTGCTTCCGCCAATTACACATATCCCATGGGTGTGGACTTCTCTTCCAATCTGACGCAGGTGTGGTAATTTATTTGTTCATGTTTCAGCTATTTTACAAGCTGCTTACACGCCAATCCAAATTAAAAAACACACACACGTCCAACTCTTCCTCTTGAGACCCTGCACTAAGCTCCATCCCACCATGCCTCGTGCATTGGCAACGCCGGTTGATGGTAATTAAACTAGACTTCTAGTAGGCCACTATTTCCTGGGGCCATGTGTACTTGCAAGATTCAAAAAAATCAATAACAACTATCTTCTCTACTTGGATCATCTTTATGTGCACGATATGATTGTCCTTTTTTTTTTTTCCCCTAAAAAAAAGAAAAGAAAAAAAAAAAAGAAAAAACTGCATTTCAAGAAACGTTCTGCTTTATTGCTAAAGCAGCTGATCAAAACCTCATTATTAATTATTTCGTACACCATACATATGCATGCCAATTTTGTACTTAGGCACGCACCATGGCCGTCTGTTCACACTCCTCAGATTGAGAAATGATCAAAGTACAGTCCTTAGGCCGAATGAATGGGATGGATATGGCCCACAATTAAAACAAGCCCTTTGATCATGAGGTGTGTCTTTTGATCCTAAAGCAAACAAAAGTTAGAAGCAATTGCCTGTCGTCTTTCTTTTTTCTTTTTTTTTTTTTTCTTTTTCTTTGTTCTTTCTGATTAAAGCTTTCCTCGCAATAAAATCTCTTGGACTGACTCAAACTGGCTTTCTTCTTTCCCTTTTCTTTTTCACTCCTTCCCATAACTTCTTTTTGACTGACTCAAACATCATTTGAAAATTCAATCATCTTTCTTCCTGATTTTCCCCAATGGGTCTACCATAGGGGCCTCGATCAAATCAGATCCACCAGATTTTTTCCAATGACATACTCTCTATGTTAATTTCGAGTCATATTTTGAGTTGTGTCAAATTAAAACACACACACGAATTTAGTTACGTCTTTTTTCTTGATCTATGCTTATTGCTTGTGTACGAATTTCACAGGATGTTTAATATATATTTGAGCTATAATTTAAGAATTTGTTAAATGGATAAAAATTATTAATTTGTGAGAATTGAATTAATATTGCAGGACATGGAGATGGCAAGCTACTCGTCAAGCATGCATTATCAAGGGTCATACCCACCATTGGAACTGGAAGACTTCCCACAGATAAACATAGCGGCCGGCACACACCCATCAAAGCATGATATGTCGTACAACATCGATTGCATGAATGGAACATTAGAAGATATTTTCGCTTTGTGTTCTTCCCAAGACAATTCCACGATTGCTCTCTCCATGCAAGACTAGGAGAAGTGCTCAAACTCAACACACTAACAAAACATGACTTCCCCCAAGTGAAGAAAGATTATATTTACGCACTCTTGTTTCTTCTCCCTTCTTTTATTATCTTAGTTTTTTTCAACACATTTGTTTTCGTTGCATTGTTGGAGTTGTTTTGACACCAATTAAGGTAGGAATTAGGATTATTGGGTTGGGATAATAATAACCACAAGTGGGGTTTATTTTGCCACCCACAAAAAAGAAGATAGAGCCATATATGCATACAGTGTGTGCTCCATTATTACGCACTTAATGATGGGTCAAGGTGTATCCGCCTTTTTCTTTTTCCATTTTTCACTTATTTTGCTATATTTTTGTTGTAACTTCCTAGTTTCCTTTTTTTGTTGTCGGACAATTGGTGGGAATGCTATGCTATACATACAAGAATTTTGATTGCATTTGGATAGGCATTTTGTCATTGTACTTCGTTGATCTCTTAATTTGCTTATGGATTCATCAACTTTCAGTTTTTTTTTTTTAAAAAAAATTTTAATTGTGAAATAAATTGGTTGAACCTCATGAATAGAAGAAATCAGCAAATTAAAGTTACAAGCTCAAGTTTCAGTTTCTTTTCTTATCTCTTTTGCTAGATTTCAGTTTCCAGTTCTTTCTGCGTACAGCAAATGCAACTGAACTTTTCCAAATAAAAAACATTTTTGTTCTTAATAAGTTAAATACATTATATATATATATATATATATATATATATATATATGTTCATGCATCAAATGAATATCCACACTAAATTTGAACGCTAGTTGATTGAAAAAAATAAATAAATAACGCTTTATCGGCCGTCACGATGTCTCTCGTACTTTTGAGCTGGGCAGAACCATCAATTCGTTGAAGTAATAGGCCCAACTCCGGCCCACTTAACCAGTTGCTACATATGACCGAATCATATTGTATGGCCCAAAGCCTGATTTCAATTCGCGAGCCGAAGCAAAGCATGTTTAAAATCCAATGCAAGTCCCCTTTAGTTTCAATACCCGAACTCCAATTTTGTCAGACTAATCCAAACTATGCCCTCTTTCTCCCTTAAAAATCATAATGGATTTGATCCCGGGAATTCTCAATGTGAAATTAGATTTTCACTCGAAGCATCCCATGGGAGGACATAAAAATTATTTGTTTACGTATAATTTGATATAATTCCATTTATATGCTTCCTGCAACTTAATTTTCTTTGGAAAAACTCAACCCAATTAATTACTTGTTAATCGTCTTTTGTTCTTGGTTGTATTGAAACTGAGAATTTTATTTCAAAAGTTCAAATTCTTAATCACCAATCAGAAACTTTTTTTAAATAAGATTAATTAGTAAAGAGCAATGATGTTCGAATCATTAACATGATCATCTCCAAACTTTTGATTCCAAAACATGTTATAATCTGGACGAACTACTCTGATGTAAATAACAACAATAAAGTCCTAGTCACAGTCTGAGGCTAAACAATGCCAAAATATTGACTAATTTTGGTGGTCACATTTTCTCTATTTCACTTGAAATGTGTTAATCAAAAGAATGATCGCACTCACATTTTACACTTGGAATAAACTGTTGGCTACCAATTAAGCATTTTGCAGATGTTTTGTTTTGTTGTTGTTTTTTTTTTTTTTTTTTTTTTGACAAAAAGAATTAGCTATGATCTATACACAATTTCACATGGAAAGAGGCCTAAAATTTCCATGCAATATCATCCATAGAAGTGAAACCATATTGGTATATCGAACTAGACAACAAAGAGGAGTCCACGAGTTCAAGATCAAAGCTTGAGCTATCAAACGAAGCATTCATGTTTTCCTGATGATGACCGCCTTTGGCTTGATCCACTGTGACCAACGTATTGATAATCTCTGTGTCCTTGGGCTGAATTTCTTGATCCTGCGATTGCATACCTTCAAGTCTTGTTGCTTCTTCAAAGTTTTTGACAACATGGGATGATTGAGCAACGGCATTATTGTCGTTGCACCGAAAGATATTTTCATCTAAATAGTTGAAGGCGAACCCATTGGGATTGATAACAGAGATAGACGAGTTTTGAATGGATGAAAAACAAGGGAAAACGGTAGAATCCTGGCAATTATGAAAATCAACAGTCCAATTCACATCAGGGTTTTGATGTTCACAAGCACCCGATATGGGCATGGACATTGTCTGAAGCAATGAAGGCTGAGTGCCGTGAACAGGAGAAGGAACAGCTGGTAGGGTTAGTATAGGTGGTTTTGTTTCAATGGAACGGGCGTCTCTTGATATTTGCGAATTCACATTAGTAATTGAAAAGGGTTGTTGTTCAGACTGTGTTACACTAATATTGGATGAGAGCTTATGATGATTAGCAGCTCTTTGATGAGAAGGTATCATGTTGTGAGTTTTTGGATCCAAGCCTTGTGAAATAAGCTTTTTCTTTATGCATGAGTTCCAGAAATTCTTCACCTCATTGTCTGTCCTTCCTGGGAGGTGCTTTGCTATCTGAGCCCATCTGTGAACAAGTGTAAAAGGACATCAAAATTTGAGCAACTCGGCTAGTAAAATTATCTTGGTTTCATCCTAGGTACTTGAGTTCTAACGCGAGCACTTCGAATCTATAAATAAGAGATCAGATGAAGGTAGTCTCACGCACAAAAGCCCGGTTTTCTCAACTCAAACATATGAACTTTAGTATACCGTGGAATAAACTTACCGTTAGCCCTTAGCCTTTTGAAACGGGGAAGCAAAATAATCGTTTCCCTTTTTAATTGGTTATAATTATTAGGGTTTACTTCGTTTTACTGCTCATTTATTTCTTGGGTGTGACAGTGAAACTTGCCTGTTGCCTAAAATCCTATGAACATCGATGATGATCTGCTCTTCTTCTGCGGAGAAGGAACCCCTCCTGACGTCTGGTCTCAAGTAGTTTATCCATCTCAATCTGCAACTCTTACCACATCTCTGCAAGCCTGCAATTTCATCAAAATAGATGCATCAAGCACTCTCAGACAAAATTAAGATTGTTTCATTTCATTATGTATAAATGGGTATACCAGCTAACTTAGGGACAGAACTCCAGCTTCCATGGCCATGGGTTGTGATGTAGTTCACAAGCTTCTCATCTTCTTCTGGAGACCATAAACCTCTCCTGACTTTCTGTTTGCTGCAGCACTTGTGGCCCATCTCAATCCTGAAGCCCCAATCCACACCTCTTCTCCTGTTTCTGTAAATTAACTTTAGAGCATCATCGATGCTTATGACAAATCTCAATTCTTCAATCCACGCTTGTTTCACTCTCTTCAAAAATTCAACTTCAAACTAGCACTGCAGCATGTATAACGCCTATCTGATCTTACATGTGAGATGTTTGCTTCTTAGGTGTGGGTTGGGGTAGCAGGAGACATTGGGGTGTTGTCTAACTACTGTTATAACGTTCCTAGAAATATGGGCCAATTGGCATATGTATATATATATATATATATATCATTAACTAGTGCGTTATGTTGATAACCTTGTGGCCGATTTCTCAAGGTGGTATGATACTTCAATCAATGCATTGCAGCTATTTCAAACACTTCTAGCTGTGAGTCAAGGTCCCACCAAAGCTTTTAGGAGTAAAGAAAACTTGGTTGTGCAAAATTGAGATTGAGTACAAAAGGGGGTTATCATCAGCGATTAACCTTCATGCATGTATTAAGCAGCAACAAGCATCTTTTCCTTGATAATAAAACCAAAATTAAAGTATGCCATACAAAAGTTTTCTTTTGTGTTCTGATCATCATACGCATCCAATTGATTCAGGTAATAAGGGTCTTGCTGCACATTAAAAAGCACCGACCCTTAATCAAAAGTAAAAGTCCAAGTATCCAAATGTTGGTCATTGTTGAAAAAACATTTCGATGTGGGAAATGTGCTGGAATCTTAAACTTGAGGTGCACTCATGGTGAAGAAGGACCACTAAGGACTAATTGAGTGCTCGGCATGATTCTTCACTGTTTATTCGTTCCATCCCAAAAATACACAAAAATATTTTAATTACTTCGAGAAGAAAGCTCTTATTTCCCCTCAAAAGAAATGAAAAAAAAAAAAGAAAGAAAGAAAAGAAAACTTTTGCCAACTTAGTCATAGCATCACAAATTACAAATTCTCACACAAGACATATGGGCCTAATGACACATGAGGAAAACATGATTACATTGTTTGGAGCAAGAAATGATTGTGTTGCCATTAGAGGAGAGAACAATAGCTGGTAATGGTTTTGAGATGACTTTTTTTAAAGATTATAAAAACTTTGTCTTTGCTTTCCCTTAACCCATTAGAGCAAATGAAAGTTTGTTTCTTTACTCCACTGTTACTTGGGGAACAGAAATCATATTAAAGGTGCCAAGAAAACTCCCGATGGTAGAATGTTCCTTGTTTTTGTATTTTCTTCCTTAATTCTCACTTTCTTTAATCATTTCTTGAACGAATAATTATAATAATAATCATGATGATGATGAAAATGATGATGTTGATGATGATAGAAATGGACCATGAGCCCACTGTGCATGTTTCTATTATGACAAAAATTTTAGGTTTTGCGTTGTCATCTGGATGCTTTCCTTTAATATTACAAATTCAGGAAAAAGTAGCCTATTTCACTAATATATCCCAATGATAGTACTACCTCACACACGATGATTAAAGGAGAAAACAATAATTTTTTTTTTAAAAAAAAAGGTCATATACGTGGAAATTTGTGATCCAAAATTTGCAATTCATCATGTCATATCAACACCGTATAGCCTTTGTATTTACATCTTAACTTTGGATGGTCGCGTTCTCTTAATATTGTGTGCCTTGCCCTTTGTGCATATTATTAGAAGTACAAGCTACATGACCGTGGGAGATTATCCACAAAATGAGAAAGAATGAAGCCCCATTAACTGCATTGCTTATATCAATAAAGAAGGAAAAGAAAGTAATATAGAATGCAGAAGAAGATGAGGGGGTCTTAAGAAATTTTAGTTGTGTGTGTGTGTTTCTATAAAAATTTGAAAGGGGTCTATATTATTTCCGGAGGATGTGGGTTTTTAAGTGAGATGCCTAGAGTTGAGACGCTCACGAGTGGTTTTTATTTTATTTTGTCATATAGCAAAAAAAAAAAAAAAAAAAAAACCCAATACTGTTCACTCCCCAAGATATCGATCTCTAACTGGAGTATGCCACTAAAAGAGATTTAAATACAATCTGTTTCTTGCTTTGTTAACTAATCTTCATATTCGACAGGAGAGGTAAGCAACTCTTGCTAGCTAAGCCTATAAGTATGCAAAGACATTTACTGAAATCCAACTTGTCAAAACCTAAACATTCTAGAACGTCACGATGATATTTTTGATATCCATTGACTAACATTCTATCTTGGCCAATATTTTCTGAGCAAATTTAGCTAATCTATCTACCACCCATTCATCCATTCTCTACGGACCTTGTAACATTCTCTTTTAAATTCATTAAAGAAATTACCTTATGTAATTTTATTTATTTATTTTTTATAAAAGGAACCATTAATTCATCCAATTTTCTATTTGCAAACTTTTCGAATTTTGTCAAATTAGGATACCAAAACAATGAAATCTGAAGCCTTTGGAATTTAGTTAATCAAGGACGATAAATTGATAAATGGCATCTTTTTGACTCAACTTGAAAAGTTTCAGAGTTCTATGGACCAAATTTAATGTTTGCATCTTAGTTTGAAAAAATCCGAAAATATATGACCTATCTTTGTTTAGATATCATGGGTTTGCATGGCAATTAGATATCTTATACTGACCTCTGCTAGTCCATGTCTTGTGTGTGTGCGTGTATATATATATATATATGTATGTATATATAGTGTCTGTAGAGAGGCTTCAAAACAGCAGGCACTACTAGCTCAATTTGATGACGTCTGACAAACTTTTGATTGTTCATGATCATGATCTCAATTGTATCTGAAGCTGACATTTTGATTAATATTGAGTCCCAATTGCCACCTCATTCCACCAATAAGTGCTTGTTGGCGTAAGATGCCAAATATTTTAGTTTTTTTATTTTTATTTTTCTCCGTTAGAAGATCTGTTTGGGTCATGAGTTAATCAATAATCAAAAGACATGCCTAGCCTCTTTTTTTTTTTTTAAAAAAAATTATTATTATTTTCTATTATTATTATTATTATTATTATGATAAAAAATAAAAATAATGATAATAAAGACGTGCCGAGGATATTATATTGTATAGAGTTGGAAAACAACAAATTAACTCATGAAAGTTTCTTTTGCTCCAGCGGAGCATACCGTGCCATTCTTAATTCTAGGGTAATTAACAACAACTTGTGCATCAATCGTACGTGTTACGCCAGAGAATTTTATAATTAAAAGGCTAGGCAAAAATGAATGCTTGTCAGTGATAGCAAGTAATTAGCTGAAGTGATTAATTGACTTTTAAGAACTTGTTACTTTGACAACTTCACTAAAACAACTGGTTAATCGTTGTTTGGCGGTTTACACATCCAAAGGTCGTGGGGCTTTCGTGTATTGATAATTGGCAACCTTTTCAAGTAACATCCCGTAGCACTCAGCAAGATTTGCTGTTTTCTTCTTCTTCTTCTTTTCTTCTTCTTTCTATTTTTTTGACCATATCTCCCAGTCATCTTTCTTAATTTCTTTGTATTGTATATTAATCAATCTCTTTTGTTGTTGTTTAGCCAAAACACTTGCCAACTGCGTGTGATTTGAGGCGAAAGAAACTTGAAATCAAATTATTTCTGATAATCACTCAGGGCAACTGGACACGCAAATACATCATTTTGTGAAGCTCAGTGTTTTATTTTCAGTATTGCGGTGGGTGATATCACAAATTTAGTGCACACACACACACACACACACCTGTATTTCATTCAACCGTACGATCTATTTAAAGACATATCGTCTATATCAAGACTAAGTGAAACTAAAAAAGTAATTTTTTTATTTTTTTAATTTTTACTTGAGTATTAATATATGGGAAAAAAAATGAGGGTCTTTTCGATTATTATTTTTGTTCAATAAAAAACTTGGCAAAATTAAGCAATAATTAGGACGGCGGACGATCATGCTTGAACTTCAAACCTCAGTCTAATCAACAGAGTTACTGTGATGTAATGGTTGCACATGAATCTTCCAATGACTTGTGAAGTTTGAATAAGAGTAATTGATAGTGATACCCATAGGCCTTCCCCCTTTTCTCCCCGATCCATTATTCTTTTTTTTTTTTTTCTTTTTCTTTTTTCTTAAAAAAAAAAAAATAGTCGATTTGGAATGGCGACGACTATTTATGTCTAGGCTTAAGCAAAAGGTCCATTATTATGATGGTCGATTCGGATCGACGATGGGCATTGACTTTTGGGCCACCGGCTCTATAAAGGTTTATTGTGATTATGGGCCTAGTTCTTACGCGTTTCAAAGCTCTCCGGCCACCGGCTTTTTGAAGTAAGTCTATTTATTGGTCGAGAGTCTTTGTGGGTTTCCAGGTCTGCAGCATTTATGGATCCAAATGAGTTGGGCCATTTGTATGAATCTCATACGGTGGTGACAAATGAATGGACCGGATTGGTTTCCGATTGAGTAAATTGAATTTTTAAGCATGTTAAGTCGTACGTTTTTAGCATATTAAATCGTAGTTTTTAGTGTTTCGGGTTCAGCTAATTTGAGTTTCGGATTCTGGGTCTTGTTACTCAATTTTCAAAGTCTTTTTAAGTTATTTTGCACTCAAGTTATTGGGACCTTGAGGAACGTCGGTTTTTAATGTTTTGTTACAGATTATCGATTCTTCAAGATCAATTTCAGTTCCAATATCAATCGCCGGCGAGCATGCCGCAAACAACCAACAAATCAATTATCACCAACCCAAGCACCCCCAAGTGACAGAACCCTCTTCTGCCGCCGCGAGCACCGGACTGAGCACGCCCCCTCCCCCCAAGCACAAGTGCCTTGCCCCACCATTGACAGTGCCGAGTTCCTGACACATGTAGGGAACAACTCCGATCCGTTAATCATCAGGACATCGAATGCCGTGCAGGCACTAAACAAAGACACCAGTTCCACTCCAATCCCATCCGTAAATTTTGCCCCCACTCTCTGCTCATCGCACCCCACAAAGTATGCTGCCATCCCGGCTCAGAATGGCGAAGATCAGCACTGAAATTTTCCTGTCCGTTGTGGCCACGAGGAAGAATATGAGCAGTGATGAAGGTACTTCTGATAAGGCATCACACTCGAGAAGAGATCAAACTCCAAATTGCCAAGGCCTAACGGCATGCCATAACACACAATTCCAATCCAAAATCCAGCCACCCTAACCGCGAACAGTCTTCTGAAAGCCCATTTTCTCTCCAACAAAATCTTGATTGCAGAGTAAAGGTCGACATTGGAGCACGTTTCTTGCCGGAAAGTCGCGTCAGAGAAGAAGCTCATGGTTAATACTTTTCAGGATTGACGCGGCTTCTTCTCTGCGTCCGCGCACAAACAGCCATCTGGTTAATACTTTTTAGATGTGATCGGTATGAGCGGCTTCGAAACGCACGTGCTAAGAGTCTGAACATAATTATGTATAGACATGGATACAGAATTTACTTTTTGGAGCGTCCAAGTAAAATCTACACGATTCAACCATCACATGCATACGCATGATCAAGGAGATCGGGAGGGGCTGTTATCCTCGATCTCCTCTTGTTCATCCAATGTGTCACACCCTTTTGTCTCGGGCAAAGAGATCACAAAGAAGCTACACAAGATTATGACTGATCCAAACACCCCATGGGAGAGAATAGCTTCTTCTTCCTCCCAGCCGAAGTCAATTCCGGACTGCACATGGCACCAAGTATCAAGGCCTGCCTCACCATCGATGTTGTTGTGTTCCGATCCGATTTCCAACACTCTCTGCTTATTTCTACTAATTACAGCACAAACTAAGCTGCATGAACCACTCCGAATGCCGGATACCAGAGTTACAGTTCTTACTGCTCGATTTTTCTAACAAGATGAAGGTAAGTAAAAAGGCAGGCAAATCCAGTATCCCATTACAGGCGACGCTCAGGTATAAATTGAAATGCAAGTTTCCTACTCCCAAAGAGGAGCCACAGTACACCATACCAACGCCGAAAGCAAGCACCGTAGTCCCCAATAGCCTGCGGAAGGCCCATTTTCTTCGAAATAAGCTCTTGATCGACGATTGATGATCAAGATTTGGTGCTTGTTGCGAATGAGGTATGGTGGAAAAGTAAGAATTTGAGCTATTATCGTGACTGGCAGTTGAAAGTTTGTTGAGAATTGCCACAGCTTCCGCTCGGCGCCCGTGCATGAAAAGCCATCTTGGCGACTCACAAACAATGAAATAGCCTGCAATGCAATTGATCATCGCCGGCACAGAAGTCCACAGTAAAAGAAATCTCCACGAATAGCCCTCGTTAGCATATGCAGTTTCTGGCAAGGACAATATCCCCACAGAGAAGAAGCAGAATGATATTATGCTCACCAGGCTACGCCACTGCTTCGCAAACATCTCGGTAAGCAACACCAGAGCTGTGGTCACAATGGATGTGCGGAAAGCCCCAGTTATGAACCTTAACGCGGAATAAATCCAAAGATTGTTGCTGAAACTGGTGGCTAGTGCAGCTACAGACATGCCAAAACATGAAAGGAAAAGCATGCTCTTGCGGCCAAGAACAGAATCACCAGGCATGCTGCCGAGAATGAATCCTCCAACAAGGCACCCCATGAAGAAAGATGATGCAGGTAGGCCAGTGAGAACAGAACTAGCACATTCAAGACCCCATTCTGATATTACGCTTGTCTTGGCAGAAACATCAAATGTTCTACTACTTGTGCTGTTGTTGCAGTGCCTATTCGTTGGCGTTGCACCGGTGGAGATAGTGATGAGCGCTTGCTGTGCATCAAAGAACCCTGGTATTGACACCAGGATAGCTTGGAGAACCTGCGTGCAGCTAAATCCCCACAAGCAGTTTTCCATGAAGTCGTCCAGGGACAAGTTATTAGTGTTGGATTCAGCAGGAAAAGGACTGGTAGTTGCACTGTTATCTTGACTTGTAGTTTCTAGACCAACATTACTATGGGATTGCCACGGAATGGGACTTCAATTTGCCATGTAAACTCTATGTTTGAGAAGTTAATTTTCTTTGATCCTTCAGTTACTATACATTTCACTTCTTCTTCTTCTTCTTCTTCTCTCTCTCTCTCTCTCTCTCTCTCTCTCTCTCTCTCTCTCTATATATATATATATATATATATATAGATGGATGGCAGTAAACTAGACCCAATCAGCAACTGTGAGAAGACCTCGAGAACAATGTTTTAACTATGCCATGGCCTATAAATATAATATTCTCGTAGAGGCCAATGGCTGTGGTGTGAGACCATCTTTTCAGTTGGATTAGCTCTGCTAATTAATCAAACATAAAATTGACCTTCTTTTTTTTATCTTCTTCTTGTTTTTTTTTTTTTTTTACCTTGTAAGTATCCTTTAGTTGCATCAACTCGCAAATGTTAACTACCGTCATCATTATTGTTATTTTGAACCATTCATTAGTTAGTCTAATGATAAGAAGGAACGTAAAATTTTATGAGGTAGGTGCCTTTAGATTTGAAACCCTCCTAAATGCATATGGGAGCCGCAAAAGTGAAGAACATGTTAGTAAAGGTAGATTTGCCCGACAGAGATTCATCGTCTTCCAAAAAACCCAAGGGATCTTTTGCATGGAACAAATTAAGCCCTCTTGAGCAGTCTTTTGAGAATAAGAAAGATGCCCATATCGAATTTTACTAGAGATGCCCGTATCGAATTTTACTAAAAATACGAAAGACCATGCTCAGGTGTATCAAAAATAAAAAAAAATAAAAAAAAAATGAAAATTGGGGATGCCTAACTAAAGAGACTTGACTGCAGTTGATTAAAAAGAACTGGATGACATTTATATACCATGCTTGTCATGTTTCCAAATATTCTTAATACCAAAACCACATTCTTTGAGGTTGTCTCGAGACCAGCCTTACCCTAAGTCAATTTCCAGCTCGTGAAGAATATTCTTACGTGGCAGCATGATTCTATCTACCACAGTTACTCCTTTCGCGAGTCGAAAAGGTTGATGGACTAAAGTAAGCAGGATCCATACCATTCGACCTCTGCAAACTGTAGACACTTTCTGCGGAAAATAAGAAATTACAAAACATGACCTCTATCTATAGATATTCATAGATTTGATGTTGAACATAGAGATGTAAGTAGACCTAACTTTGGTGATGCATATATTGACGCAAGGAGAGGTGTTCAGAAGACTCATAATGTAAGAGAAAAACTTAACATGCTTGCTTCAACAAACAATGGTTTCAAAATTTCTTCACTTGTACTTGTAGCTTTGGCTTGGACAGAGAAAATGGAAGAAACACCTAATCAAACCCATCATCGTACAATCAAACTCCACTTCGTTCTCAACACTTTTCTAGGGCAGATTATTCAAGCTTCACTTCTTCCTACTTCCAACGAAAGTCCTACATGCTAGTCACCGTTCCAGCTAAAGCAAATGATCCATCTAATGGAGTTCCCATATCGATAAGAGTATCACTTGGTTGATTAACCAACACTCTGTAGCATATGGACGTTCATAAACAACCAATAAGCCTTTATATCATTAGTGGAGATGCACGTGATTTTCCATCTTCCTTCACAACATCTCCTGCCAAAAACATGAAACTAAATTTAATATAGCAGAGATGATCCTCCAGGTCGAATAAAATATATATGGATACATAATATAATCACCATCCACTCAGTTATATGGCATGATTAACCCAGTCAAGATAAGTAATAAAGACTAAAACAGCAAGCAACGAGAACACGACATATCCTCTCTTTATATCCCCATCACTTGCTATTGTACCAAATCCTCAGTAACAGCCTCCCTTCCTCCCTACTAAACCCTCGAATGCTAACCAATCTAGCATATGATTCTAGATAGGAAAGCATTTCAAAATCATACAGTAATGTCTAGGCTCTTAATCACTAGGGGGCCACCTTAAGGTAACCCTTGAATGCTGTTTTACCTTTTCTTTCAGCTAACAAGTGCATACAACCCCAAAAATTCTATGACTCCAGTTGCTTTTCCACAAAAACTAAAGTCGCCACTTTCATTACATAACAGTCCAAATCCTTTTAAATTTTCCTACATCACATAAACTGCACAATTAGCAGTGGGGCATCTCAGACTGCAATATGCATATACATTACATGAGCCTACAACAAAAATCTTAATTACATTTGATGATATGAAACCAAGAGCCAGAATGAACAAAGCTGGGTTAACAAATACCCTAGCCTACAGCCACTCTGCCGAGCATCATGGCTTCATTGTTTTGATAAGAGTGTAGCCACTGTTTTTAGTTTCACTCCTTGATATGCATTCATGGCAAGTACCCTATTGGTCAGTCAATATCTAAGCCAAATCAAGAGCAAGCATTTTCCCTTCGGCACACCGTCTTCTTCTTCTTCCAAAATTCATTTTGACTTTGTTCTTCAACAACAAAGATTTAATTGCCCTTCCAAGAAAATACAAAACCATTTTATGTTCATCACAATTGGTTGCATCCCATCCCTTTACAATCTAACATGATTTTATTGAGTGATCTAATGTCTTAGTATTAACAGAAATTCATAATTATAGCAATCTGCAACAAGCCTTTTTCACCACAGCACTCTGCAATTAATGGAATCTCAACTGGCATACACACAAGCTGGCACATGGACAGAAGGATGGAGACAGAGAGTACCGTTTCCTGGCAGTGATGGTGCCTCGCCATAGATGGCTTTCAGTCTAGCAAGAGGAACTAGAGCAGACTCAGTCGTGGCCTCAGAGAAGAGCTGTTGTCTCCAATCCCACATGGCCACTTTCATGGCTTTATTTGATTTGAGCAGTGATTCCTTCTTAGCCTCTAAGTCTTCAATGCGCTTATCCTGGTTCATGGATCGTACACTTAGAACTGCGAAGGATGTTACAAGGCATACATTTATCACTACATTGTTGTTGGCAGCTCTGGTTGCTGCAGCGACCAGTCTATTGGCAAGCTCCATTCTCCGAAACTTTTAATGCTTCAGAGGGCTTGCTTGTATCTGCAATGACAGAAAATCACTTGAAACCCAACAGAAAAGGAGAAATTCCGTCAAAGTGAATGAAGTTATGAGACTTGAGAGATCTGATACCAGATTTTTAGAAACCCAAAACAAAAAAGAAGTGGAAAAAACCCAGCTAATAACTAAAGCAACATATGAGTGCGTTTGTGGCAATTGATGAGTAGTTCAATTCAAAGCAGTAAAATTGCATACACACAGGCATGCAACTCTGAACAGCATCATTTGAGATTGCATTAGTCAGTCGGTCAGTCAGTCTGTCACTCAGTCATTTAAAATTTCCAACACACACACACACAATAACCCAAAGCTGTGATGTTAACAGACAAGGATATGGTGAAAGCCAGCCAGCCAGCCTCCTCTAAGGCAATTCCTCAAACATACTACTAGTACATACTCAGAAAAAGGACACACGCATCTTTAACCTTAACCAAACGGGATATGGTGAAACCGAAATAAACCCAACAAACTTCCAACAATCCAAGGACACAGAGATAAGGCAAAACCGAAATAAACCCAATAAACTTCCAACAATCCAACGACACAGAGATATGATGAAACGGAAATAAACCCAACAAGCTTCCAACAATCCAACAAGAGAAAGAGAGAGAGAGAGAGGCACCAAAATGAAAAAGGTAAGTAGGAAGCGCCCAGCGCCCCCCCCCCAAAAAAAAAGAAACAGTGCCGAATTGCCAATTTGAAGAAAGGAGCGCTGCGTTGGCCGCCGAAGTTAAATATGGGAAAAACCCACCCACCTGCGACACCTACGTAGATTAAGAGAAGAAGGTTTACCTTTTGCTTTGCTTGCTTTTCCTTTCTTCTTCTTCCTTTTTGTGGTTTTAATCTTGGAACTCATTCAGCGGCTGTTCGGTAATGTGGGGAGGGCCCAAAAAATAAAAAAATACAAAAAAATTACAAATACATTTTTTACTTTTGCAAATAATAAATATACATTATTACCATTTGTTATATTAATTCTCGTTTTTATTTTATTACTTTGATTTTACTTTTTTTTTATTTTTATTTATTTATTTTTTTTTT
>CM034052.1:120312-146280 GCA_019804595.1 Bruguiera parviflora | reverse complement strand
AAAAAAAAAAAAGGCCCATATATCCTGTCAAGCTTGACATTAAATTTAGACGGCCTAACAAGTTGGGCTAGGGATGTGTAATGCTTGAATTTAAGCTAGCAGCATTTTGACTGGAACAGGACTTTGCAAATTTTAAAGTTAACACACCACAAGAAAGCAAAATGGAAAGTAAACCACCATGGCCCCAAAAAGGAGGAGCTCAAAGAATTTGGGCCCTTTTACAGTAAAGCCAATTGCCCATGAAAAATAAAAAGAATCCCACCAGATGTGGTGTCCAATCATGGCTGGAGTTAGACTTACTCAAGCAGGTGGGTGGATGAAGCTAAATTTTAAAGAAAACATTTTTGCATATCTGGGAGATAATCAGTTATTCAGTATCAGAAAGCAGTCAAATATAAACAGTATAAAGTTTTTCAGCAATCAAAAGAACCCCTTGCATATTGTGTTGCAGTCAGCACTCAAACTCAATGTTTTGAAAAAGCAACCAATAAAATCACAAATGTTCTCACTCATAGCTATAGCATCATGCCAAAGAGATCAAATTGGTCGTGTGCCCAAAGAAAGAGATCAATTCAAGAGAATTACCAGATGTTGTACGACTTGAAACACTAAGAAGTTCATTTCTCAAATCAAAAACCTTTCCAATACAGCCTCAGCTTAGTTCTTGAGGTGCAAATATAACATTATAACCCTTACCAGTAGCTCTTTGCAAAGAATAGTTAACTCCTATATTCATCAAATTGTACCTATGCTCCCTTTAATCTTCCTAATCCTTGATTCAGAATGGAGGAACCTTTTAGAATCATAAACAGTCCCAATCAAATTATTCCATCTTTTCAACCTGATGTCCAATCCGTAACAGAAGTTTCACCATTTTGTCAACCACCTCGCAACATTGATCATTTTATACTTAAGCAAACTACCAAATCCATGGTCTTCAAGATGTGACTTTTAAATGGTCAGAGAAACTCCAGAAGAACTTGGTACCCTAGGCCACTTCTTGATGTAGGTTATTGCTTGAAGGAAGATTATTTAACGCTGTGATCTGACCGAGCAAATGCAGCTTACTAACACAAAGAATTCAGATATAATATAAATGCAAGGAAAAATAGAAGAAAAATTCAAATTGCGACTCAAAGAAGTCCTACAATTAATCTGTAGAGACATTATTCTGTGGTTGGTAAACTAATAGCAGTCAAAGTAAAATGGAGTCTGGAATAATCTCAACCATAATCAACACTGTGATTAGAAAGAACACAAACACTAAAAAGCTATAGCATTAGGAGGCAAGTGAATCAAATTTCATACAAGTTGTTGAACACATACCAACTATTGTAACAAATAATAGCTGCAACTGCAGGCAAACATATATCTTGAAAATCAGAGTTGGAACGTACGAAGGTTCTTACAAGTAAATGTGAGTGAAAACGGGCAGTATCAACATACAAATGTCTTCCAAGAATATTCACTTGAACTCTTAGATATAAGCTAACCATAGTTACTGCCCACAGTGAAACTGACATTCTTGTGAAACCTGACAAAACCAGAGTCACAAAATTCAGAACACCCTAGAGCTCATAGGGATGCAACATTCAACTACATTAAAATTGTAAAAGCACTATAGACATAAGAATGCAAAAATTTTCGGCCATGTACTTAGAATTTTGAGTCTGTCCCATAGTTCAACTTTCTCAGAAGGTGTCAGAGTGTTAGGCTGGCCCTTCCCTTTCTTTAGCCTTTCTGTGAGCTCTGAAAGGTCCAACTCTTCTGCTATCTGACAACTTAAATAGTGTACTACATGGGGCAATGTCCCTGTATCAGCTATTCTTTGGATGCTCTCAAAATGGGCTTGCATTCTTTTCATATCAATGTCAACAGAAACCAAAGATCAGATCAAGGAACTAAAACATTGTCCGAGAAAAAGTTCACCACAACCCCTCCCACCCCAACCAAAAGAGAGTTTCTTAACTGGGTCTTAATGAGCTCATCATTTTTCCGCTCATCAGCAAGTTTTCTGTCCAGATCAGCAAGACCGCGTTGGTGTTCACTGTACAGTTTATACAGAAAATACCCACCCCCTAACACACCTGCCGCAACAAGAATCTTCCTTTTGTGCCTTCTCCAAAAATCACTGCATGGCCAAAAGCATGAGCATTCGAAGATAAATATTGATGGTGCCATAAACAACACTCGTGATGAAATTCCATTATATCATGCAAACAACTGAAGTGCAGATATCGTTCTCGTTTTTACAGGGACCTACGACGGTGGGAATGACTGAAAAAGAAGTCCAAGATCAAAACGAGAAGCGGAATTAGAAAGGGAAAAAAAAAAAAAAAGAGGAAAAGAAAAGAAACTCAGCCCCTATTGAAGATTAGGCACGGAATCATGAATGAATGCAGCAGACCACGAAATCAAAATCAAAAATCGCAGCCAACGCACAAAAGTGATTACTTTTACAAGACCCATGGAAGAAAATTACGAAATAAATTATAAAAGAGTGAGAAGAAGAAACAAATGTGGAACAAACAACAAATTAATTAGAACAAGGAAGGAGAAATATAACATATGGCGGAAGACTGAAAATAATAATAATAATAATAACGAGAAAAGAAAGGAAGGGAAGCAAACCTTAGAGAAAGCATGTTTAATGATATAGGGAAACCCAGAGGTCCATATCTAGGCCCTTATTCCCCGGAAACACATCTCTCTCTCTCTCTCTCTCTCTCTCTCTCTCTCTCTCTCTCTCTCTATATATATATATATATATATATATATATAATTTACAACAAAGAACTAAAGTTAGTAGAAGCTGAACCTCGTGGTTAGCTTAGCTTTCCCTATTTAAATAAATAAATAGAAGAGGATGATGAAGAAGAGGTGAAAAATTCCTTTTGTGTGTGTGAGTGTGTGTGTGTGTGTGTGTGAAGTAGAGAAAGAAAGATAGATAGGAAAGAAAAACACAGTAACACCCAACCCCAACCAGTAGTCAATAAATAAATGATAGACGGTGGTCGGTTGAAGCCAAACCTGCCCTGGCCTCCGTGTGTGTGTGTGTGTGTGTGTGGGTTTCTGCCTCCAAATCCAATCGAGTAAAATTCGTAAAATCTAAATAAAAGAAAAATAAAATTAGAAATAAAAATAAAGAGAGAGAGAGAGAGAGAGAGAGAGAGAGAGAGAGTTGAGGTGTGGGGGGGTGGTGGGGTGTGTTTGCAACAGCTAAGAGGGTGGAGTGGGTCAGAGATAGAAAGAAGTCAAAAATAAGATGGGAAAAATGAAATAATAGTGTGGGATACCCTGGGAATGGGAATGAGCGAGCGAGAGAGAGAGAGAGAGAGAGAGGGAGAGAGAATGGGGGGGGGGACTCCCCTATCGAGGGAGGAGCTGCCGGCCGCCGCTTCCTCGTTCAAACCAGCGAAGAATCCAACTAAGAGAAACGACTCTCTATTCCTTCCCACGAATGCACGAGAACTCAACAAAGAGGCCCATTTCACTGCAAGACTGAATATTGCACTGCCGGCCCAAATATGCTTCCACGACCCGAAAAGCCCATTTAATAAAATTAGTGACCACCTCCCCCCCCCCCACGGTTCCCCAACCCGCTTTAATCTTTTCTTGTCCCTCCACGGAAATCTTTCTCCCGTAATTCTGCTTTTCTCATCCCTCCTCCACCGCACCTGTCCCGCTAATTTCGCCAATTTTTCTTTCCTAGTGATGCCAACTATAGGGATTATTAAGATCTTTTTTTTTTCTTCTTCTTTTCTTCTTCTAAAGTCAGCAATTACATTCATTATCATTATTATTATTATTATTATTATTATACTAGACTATATTATATATATATATATATATATATATGAGGAAAGAAAATCAATTCTTTATGTCTTGTCTCCTATTCTCTCCTACAACTGGATTACTTTCAACCAAAACCTTAGAAAGACGGAACTATCAGCATCACACAACAATCTAGTCAGTGATATCACGCTGACTGCAACACGTACCCCCCCATCTCAAATTGCGATTATAATCATGCCCGATATTAGTAAATTAAGCTACAGGTAACAACGTTGCTCCCCTACCTAGTGTCAGTTTTTTATTTACGTACAACTAAAATTTATGATGAACTTAATTAATGTAGTTGTAAAAAATGAACTTCAAATTATATAATTTAAACCCACAATTTTATACTTGAATTTTAAGAAAAAATTTAGAAATAGAGATAGTAATAAAAAGAAAAATTAATTAGGGTGTTACTTAAAAGTATTCCTCGTCTTCAAAAGGAAATTCATGGTGAAGCCTCGATATCAAATAGCTAATTTGAATAGGCAGATGCCAGATCTCGTGTACGGACTAGTCAATCTTATATCTGTTATATAAAGCATGGGAGACAACGCGCAGATGTAGGCAGACAAACGAATGTTCTAGGACTGTACTTTTGTTGGCAAAAGAATTCCAAAAACTGAAAGCAAAAATGAATCGAAGAGAGAAGTGATCGTAAACAGAATCCAAAGTGACCTTGCAACGCGCGATAACGTTGGATTGCAAATGTTTTTTAAGCCCCCGGAGTGCCTGCCTGCCTCGAATCTTCATTCACTCGAGCAAACGGCATAACGAACGCGTACGTATCCTCGTAGAGTTAGTGAGAGCCCTACTGTCATGCTATGTCTCTCTATGATCGAAGAACTAGAACTTAAAGAGCATATGTCCGCACTCTTTTTTAGTCCTTGGATAATTTAGATCCATCTTATTAAAGAAGAATCAAAGACAAGTTAAACATAAGTCCGAGACAAAAAAAAAAAAAAAGAATGTATATATCCACACTAATTATGAATGCAAATGTGAATGTAATATGCAAAACCAACTAATAAACCCCTGCCGCAAGCATCAGCTTTTAAGGAAGGCAATCGAGACCCGACGGTCCTTAGAACTTAGCGCTCAAAAAGATGGAAGCTTCATCGATTTGTGCACTCGTGGGAGTGCGTTGTATTCTTCCTCTCCTTTAGGCTTTATTAGCTTTTCTCCTTTCTCTCTTTGCTGTATATGTCTCAAAGAGAGAGAGAGAGAGAGCGGGGGGGGGGGGCTTTATGTTTTCTCTGCAACCAATAAAGGCTGCTGCCACCATCAGCTTCTTTTTCCCTACGGCAAACAGAGGACCTCTGACTGGATCTATTAACCTTAGATTACCAATCTAGTGATAAGAAAGGGATTATTGATTCCACACCAATGGACACATATGCGGGAGTTGTGATGCAATTAATACAGAGCACTCACGTATATATATGTGTGTGTGTGTGTGTGTGTGTGTGTGTGTGTGTGTGCGCGCGCGCGTGTATATATATACAAAAGACTTTGACAGGAATGAGGATTTAAATTGCGGGTCGCAACTCAGCACAAACATAGCCACCACAAATAAGAGTAGAATCATTCAATATCGTATACATACAAGAACCAATAAAAAGAAACTCAAAGAATATGCAACATCGTCTGAGTTCAATATCCTTCAAGCCCAATATTACAATGTCATCATCATGCTAACAAATCTTGTACATGCGAAAGGTTTGAGACGCGACTCTTGGATCCTTCAATGTTAAGGCTTAATGCTATAATTAGATTACACTGATCCATATTCGGTGCAGGAGTACAGAGATACTTGATTTATGTGAGCATTAGTAATCTAGTTATCCTCTCTTGCCTCGATACTCTCTATATGAACACGCATGACAATATCATAAACAGGAAAAAAAGATGCGTGCATGAACGACAGAGAAAAGAAAAAGATTCTACAGCTCCTAGGATTAAATTGATGAATATGCTTTTCACCTTATTGAATACTATCCACGATTGATTTCTGGGATCAAGTCATGAGGAGAAAATAATTCTCAATTTGAAACTTTTTGTAAAATTAGAAAAGTAGATTAATACGATGCATGCTCACTGGCATGCTATACCACCTAAACACAATGCCAAACAAGGAGTTAAAAAAAAAAAAAAAGGAAAATGAGTTTTTATATATAGGCCTCTCCTCTCCTAGCCTAAGCGAAACTGTTGATCTTTCACTATATGTAATTAATTCGCTTATTATTCTCTGATATATATATATATATATATATATATATATATATATATATATATATAATATGTATTAATAACAAACAAAAAAATAATGTATGATAACTTGTCTGATTATTGAGTTACATCCAATTAGGCCACTTTTTTTTTTTTAATTTTTAATTTCTCCAATTAGTACTCCGGCCACTATGATTGAAATACACACTTCTAATGTATGTCAAATACGAATTAAAATGATAATTCAGTATTTTTTTAAGAGAAATTGCAACTTGAATAGGAGTAAAGACAAAAGCGTGAACATACAGGAATTAAACTAATAAACTAATTATATTATATTATATGAGAGTTCCACGTGAAATACCTTACCAAATAATTTCATAATGCAAGCAAACTTTAGAATCACACTATTAGTTGAGATTAAATGGTTTATGAGATTAAGAAATTAAAGGGAGTAGGATGATTTTTTCTTATTTGCCGATCGAAAGATTTATTAGATTCTAAATCAGATAATAAAATATGGCTCTTACTTTTCTCGAAGGAACAAAATGATGTATAAAAACTTAATTAATCTAAAGTCATTGATTAGTTACACCAGAGTGATAGTTAAAGCTAACTTCACCCAAATGGTGAGTTTCTACCTTGTGGCACGGCACCGCCAGCATTAATCATAGGGCTCATCATCCTGTCCCCATGAAGCGGTGCTCTTCTTGGTGGTGGCCTTTCAAGCTTTGATGATGCCTCCATTTTCTTTTCACCCATTGCATCACCCTGGAGCATTGGCTTGGTCTCATAAATATTATCTGACATTGAATTCAAGTTAGGACCTCTACCCATTGATGGGGGTGGTGCAATCTGAATATGGTCGCCCTTGAAAGGATCTTCTTGAGGTCCAAGACATGCCGGTGCCGATCCCAGTTCTTGCAACCGGAGAACGTCAGACCAAACCAAAGGGTTCTTGCCGCTCTCCCCGTAAGGACTAGGCCTCTTCTTTCCCAGACAAAGGTTGTCATTGTTGTTTGGCATGAAGCCATCAAGGGTTGACCTATCCGTGTTGCGTTGGAGATCAATGTGGTCACCTGATGATGATCCATAAATGTTAAGGTCTTGAAATGGTGGAAAAGCTAGAGGACCGAAGTCTTTCACTTCTCCCATATCGGGAAGTCCTTGATTTCCAATGCCTTTATGGCTTCCAGAAGCTATGTTTTCACCTGCAAGGGTTTGACAGGCTTTCTCTAACATGCTTTGCATGTACTTGCCTTGAGCCTCAATCCTCAGCTGAAGGTGTCTTTGCACCTGTCATACATTTCAAAAGCCACATGGAATTCATCTGTCACAACAGCGAAAGATTTCTGTCTCTTTGCCAGCTGCTGGGCCGCAAAAACTCTTTTTTCTTTTTCTTTTTTTTTTTTTCAATCTATGAGACAAAAATATATTATCCAGTACATCATCAGTTACTGAGAGAAAATACTTTCTTAATTACCTCTAAGTGATCGTGCAATCTTCTTTGCACCTCCATTTGCATCCTGATCGCATCAACCGTGTGTGAGTTACTGTTATATATACAGTTTCACACGTATATTCGACAAGATAAAGAGAAATTCCCACTCCCAAAAACCAAGAGTAGAAAGAAAAACTTAGGTGATGTAGTGTAGTGGATGGCAACTTTGAAAATCGGAATTTAGAAGGAATCCAGCGAACATGTTCACTTGTTCTTAAAGAAAAAGCTCCTAATGGAATTAATACTCACTCATTCATGCTGCGAACCATCATGCCAGGTGAAGATCCTGCATTTCCTTGAAGATCTAATGCTGAAGGTGCCATGGAAATAAAATGTCAGTTACTTAGAAACCAGCAAAGAATATCAAAAGAAGTATCGTCACGAGTCACCTCTCTTACCATCCTTATTAATTGAATGATCATTGAATTCCTTATGAGGCTGCTTTCCAAGTCTGAACTTCTATAAAAGTGAGAGAACAAACAATAAAAAAGAAATGAAAAATAAAGATGAAAGAGAAAGGGAGAGTGAAAACAAACCAACCCTTCTATACATGTCAGAAAGTTTAATATAATTACAAAAGCCAAAGGAGAGCATGAGAAAAAGAAGCGTTCGAACCTGAAGATGGCTTTTGAGGTGATAAAGGGTGAGACCCTTCACACCCATAACTCTCATGATAGTCTTTGGTGTGGCCTCTGCATGCAGATTTTGAACAATCATATAACAATCATTTGTAAGCCATATGTATAAATGATTACTACTAATACATGACACATAGATAGATATACAATAGATATATGATATGTTAAGTAATTGAAGCTAGAGTAATAACTATCAGGGCCTCCAAGCTGAGTAACGGCATCGACAAAGCGTTCATGGAGCTCAACGGTCCAACGAAGACGGGGCTTAGGGTCAGTGGTGAGGACAAGGCCAGAGTCGCCTTGAACGCACATGGTGGTGGTGGTGGTGGGTCTATCATGTGAATGGGAATTCATTGTTGAGGGTTTCTTTGTTGTATGGAACATTTTTCCCCGCTCTCTCTCTTGCTTTCTTCCTTTCTCTCTCTACAACACACGCACACACTCTCTCTCTCTCAAAGCTGTGGACTGGGAAGGAATACGAAGAGATTCAAGAAGAACAAATGCGATGCAAAGACAGAAGAAGAAGAATAGGGTGCGTTTTTGAAGATGAGCAGCGAGGGTACGTGGGGTGCGGGAACAATTGCTAGCCCTCGCTTGTAAAAAAGAAAACTTATATTAGTTAAAAAATACAAAAGAAAAAAAAAATAAAGGCACAAACATGTTCTTCTAATTATACCCTACCATTCCTTTCCCAAAAGACACACACACACACTCTCTCTCTCTCTTCCTGTATCTTTATATCGTAAGGAAAGTGATTACATTATTTCACTTGCTGTTTCATCTTACATTAAAATGGGCTTATATGTGACATGGTATTTTGGGGCGGAAAAAAAAAAGGATTAAATAACTGGTACAGTCCGAAGAGTTAGATTAGTCGAAGTGCTGTGCACCTGAGCTGAATCACACTACCTAACCTCAAACCAAAGAAAAAAAAGGTGAGCATTTACTCACAGTCTTTTTATAGTTTAGATGGTTTATTGCAGTGTAACATTGTGCATTGTTATAGTCATATGCGTTTCTGTGAGAGAGATAAAGAGGTAGAGAGTATTCTTGGAGGGTGTTATGTATCTGACAATGTTATATAAACTAGAGAGCACTAGTATACCTTTTGATGTGAATTTTTTTGTAGGGTGTTAATATTCTTCTACCACGTGAGGCTTCTTCTTCTTTTTTTTTTTTTTGTTTTTGTGGTATTAAGATATATATGAGTGAGACCCCTCAGCATCTAGCAATCATGTTGGATAATGTGTCTCACTTTTATGTTCTTTGCTTTTATGAAATGTACTCTTTCATGCATATAGACCTAGATCTCCCCCCCCCCAATTATGTGCATGGGTCACATACCTCTCTTCTGTTTCCTGGTACGATCAACTTTTTTAGCTTATTATTATTGTTATTATGGACCAACAAGCCTAAATGCTTGGAAGGTTTTAAAGTTCAAGTAGGGCCATTCCTTAAATTTTATTTCATGGCCAACAAAAAGGTTTTCAATGATAACCCTATATCATTAAGACATTCTCTGTCTTCATTTTCCAGAATTTTTCACAAGTTAGTCTTTTATTTGGACTATAGTGATTGCAATTAAGGCGTATTTAGTTGTTTTTCTCAAGGCCAATTTGTACTCGTTAGCAACTTTTAAACTAGCCACATTGTACATAATATAATAGAGTTGTCGGACTTTGGGTTCCACTACCAGCGAACTAAAACAATTTTGCTAAATCAAATGTTAGAGCCACCTGAATCAATACGGGCTGCAAGAGTGCATTTTGTCCCTCCGAGGCCTGGATTTGTTTTTTTCTTTCTTTTTTTCACTCAATTAGTACATAGATAAATTTTAAAACTTTTTGGGATTTTTTTTTTTTTTTTGGATTGATCAGTGATCTTTTGAATGTATTTTTATGATGGAATAATGGAAGCAAAGTTGTTTTCGTAAGATAGGAAAAAATTGACTGAAAAGAAAATGAGATGGTCATCATATAACTAATAACTTTTAGTGTCTAAGGTCGGTGTTATGTGGAGACGTGAACAGCAATCCATAAAGCTATATATGGTTTTGAGAGTGTGGGGCTTTTGATGATAGAATTTGGGGACCTCTTCTCTTTCTAAAGTTTGATGGGGCTCAAGCTCTCACTTTTGTGGAATTGAAGATTGTCCAGACCAAAGAATTCACGTAGCTAAGGGTCAAAGCCACCAAATAGACAAATAATGGTCCTTCTCCTGATAAAAAGAGGCATGGAAGATGAGAAGATCAAAACAAAAGCTCTCCCTCTCCCTCTCTCTCAAAAATACACACGCCCATGGCCCACATCAGTCACAGAGGATGTCATATCGTAGAAATATAAAATAATCAAAACAGAAAAAGAAGGAAATTGCACGTTAGTCGCCCAAATGCAAATTGGAATAAGTGCTTCCTTCGTTGACAATCAAACGAATATCCTATATACACACAAAAATCTAACAATTCAAGAGTAACAGTCTTCTGTATTAGGGCTTCAAATGTGAGTTATTTCACTTTTCTGTTTTCTTTTTTTCACGTCATATGACTTGTTATAACATAGCTTTCTAAGGACCTGATCCAACTAATGCGAAATGGGTCTTTCTTACTAGGTCCAACTTACAAAATTATGTATAACTGCCGATTCAAGCCAGTTGTGCATGGATGCCAAGTGGGAAATCAAGACAGTTTGGCTTAACACTGGAGGGCTAGACGATGGTATGGGCCCCTATTACCAACACCCCAATCACCCTTTGCCTAAAATAATTCAACTGCTTTTGTGTGTTGGCACTTGTCTACCAATAAGTGATCGGAAGGCATCCCATTTAGACGTGGAGATTATTCTTCTTTGGACTGCCACAGCTGCACCTTTACAATCTAATCAAGCAGAGGTGTGGTTTAACTTTTAGTTCCTTACGCTTCAACCCCATAATCCAGTGGAAAAGTAGGTCGGCGTAGTATTGAGGGGGAATGTTAGCTTGGATTTCAAGCATCTTTAAAATGAATATATTCTTCAAAAATGAATATATTCCTTTTGAAGGTGAATTTGGGGGACCCATTTTTATGTGCATTTGGAATACTCTAGAACACCTTTTTTTTTTTTTTGGGTCATCAATTTCGAGCTTAGGGTAGGGATTCGATGGGCAGAGGCTTCAGCCCCTCAATAAAACTTTAAAACTGAAGTCTAAATAAAATCTCGGAATAGGCTCAATATGGTTTCGAGAAACGGATTTATATACTAAAATTGTCTTATAATATGTTGCTATATATATATATATATATATATATATATATCAAAGAAAGAATTGATATTGCTATATATCTGAACATTTAAAGGTTGCCATATAATTATATTACCCGGATCGTTCTTCAACAGAAGAAGTTAATTAAATGAATATCTTAGTCGGGAGTCTTTTTTTTTTTTTTTTTGGTCTAAAAACCAACAGTTACCCTGGAGGTGTTCTAATGAGATTTGCAATCTTTGGGACGCTATATATTCCAAATATACAAGGGGGATGGAAAAGACGTTGCAATTGCTGGTGTGCTTAAATTTGCGGTGGCTGAATTAAATAATAATATTAATTTAGATGATTGAAAATATCAAATCATCGACATGATGAGAGGTAGCGTTTGAAGAGCAGGGCGCACGCACGCTTGATGGCAGGCAGACTTCCCAAGGAGAGATCCACGGTCAATCGGGATGGATGGGCCTCAAACAATTGAAGAAAGAACATGACAGCATTTTCATTCTTAAAGAACATGGGCCGCGGGGGCAAGTCAGCATGGATCCTATTGCAATATGCCAAGCCTAGCCCAGTACATGGTTGGCACCGGCACTGCCTCTGGAACTGGTTTGTTTCTGCCGAATTTACTTAACACAACCACCGGGATACGAGCCCGAATGGTAAGAAACCGTGTCCATACATTTCTATTTTCGACCCTCTTTCCTCTTGTCTTCTCATTCGATTGGTCTGGTCTTAGTCTCTTTAGTAATATACCTAACCAGACCAGGATTGGTCTGTCTAGTAGCAGGCCATCTAGAGAGAGAAACGAAGAAAGAAGAAGAAGCAGCCGCCCTTCTGCTCCTTCCTAAAATTCCAAAGGTCAAAATAATACAATTCCAATGCATAAATGAATCTCTCATATTACCCTGTTTCGCTCTCCTTCTCTTCCAAGAAAATTCGTTAAATCTTGAAAAATCTCCCCCAACCCCAACCCTCTCCATCTCAGCATATTGTGTTGTGTTCTCCGCCATCTCTCTCTCTCTCTCTCCCTGCGGTTAAAGCTTACTTTTTTTTGGGCTTTGCTGGGTCTCCTATTCTGCTGTTCTTGATTCTTGAAGAAGCGAGCGAGCAAGCCCTCTGTTGTTTTGCTGTGTAGAGCACGTAACTGAGACTCGTTTCTATTTACGTCTGTTCATCTAATGATTATCAATACGACTTCGTCGAGTGCAGCAGCCGAAGCCAATGGATCCGACGCATCGGCTGCTCCCCGGAGGATTACGAAGCGACCCAAATGTGATTTTCTCTTCTTTATTATTTCTTCCATTTCCCTATCCATTTTCTCTTCTTTTTGCCTTCATTTTTCTTATTTTTCTATTTTTTAGCCAAATCTACAACTACCCAATTGCAATTCTGTATGTAATTAAGCGTTGAATTCCCCCCCCCCAAAAAAAAAAAACTTTGACCGAATTTAGGTGCACCCGGGCGGAGTTTTGTTGATGTTTCTTTTTTGGAAGTTAAGTTTTTGAACAATTGGGGGCTAATCAGTGAAATTTGTGGTTCCCCTTCCGGAGTTTCATCTTTTTGGCTTAGTGGGTTTTTGCTTTATTGTTGCTCTATATTAAGTTGTATTGCACTAATTTGTGGACCTTTTGTTTTTCCTTGTTCTTCCATTTTAGTTTTTTGATATAATTGTTTGTTTGTTTACTTAAACGTGGTGGAATGTAACCTATGAGGAACATATGGTATTCAAACTTTGTGAATGATCTTAATCAGGCTTGATAGGGCGCAAGGTGACTTTGAACAGTGAAATGAGGCCCCATCTATATGTTAAAGATGAAACAAAATAATGAATAAGAAACAAAAGGGAAAATCTTCAAATTATGTGCTGTTAATTTAAAACCACCAATAATGATGGGGAGTGGTTAAGGGATTACAATTTGATCAAAGTAAAGAAAATACAGAGCAGTTTACTGATCTCTGTGTTCAAGTGCAACTAGTGGATACACTATTTCAGATTATGTTATTGAGATAAGATGCTGTTCTTTCAGATTCAAGGTTCACACAACAAGAACTTCCAGCTTGCAAGCCAATCCTCACTCCAAAATGGGTAAGCTTTTTTCTTCAGCATTGCTTTTCTGGTCTCTTTATTTTAGGTCTGGCAAATAACACCTTGAATGTCCATCTGCAGGTGATTTCAGCATTCTTGCTTGTTAGCGTTGTCTTTATTCCCATTGGAGTTGCTGCCTTGCTTGCTTCACAAGATGTGAGCTTGATTGGAATCTAAATTCTATTGCCTTCTCTGGTTAATATTATGATAATAATAATTATTATTATTCTTAGTATTACTATTTTAGCACTGATTGTGGGTTTCTTTCTTTTTCATCAGGTTGTTGAAATAGTTGACCGATATGATACTTTATGCATTCCATCACAAAATAGAACTGATAAGGTTGGATATATACAAAGTTCTGGCAATAAAACATGCACCAGAAGTTTAAATGTAAGGCTTTTGATAATTACCATTTCTTGTTATCATTTGGAGTACCAATGTTTCTCTCAAGTTTGTATGAGTTCTATTCTGTGGAATTGGTATCAGTCCTACACCTGTTATGAGATAAGCTACCACAAAATCTATGCCTAAAGCAGTGACTTTTCTAAAACATTTGTTGTTATGTATTATCAGGTTACAAAGCACATGAAACAACCTATATATGTGTATTACCAACTGGACAATTTCTACCAAAATCATCGCAGGTATGCTTCTAATAATTTTTATATACTCCATCAAAGTAATAACAGGATTGTTTTCAAGAAACAACGTCCATAGTTGGTGGATGGTTGTATGGGATTGTTCATTGCAATCTTGTTCAGCCATCAACTGTTATAGTGTTTGATATTATGGCTCAGAACTGAGAGCAGATTATAGCAGATAGTACTGGAGTGTATTCTTTTAGAATTTTCCTGCTACAAGTTTCTAATCTTAGAATGGTATCTTTGTAATTTTCTAAAAAAAAGGAGAGCACTACTGCTTACGTGTTCAGAAATCTGTTGCTAGTTGAGGATAGAAAATCCTTCATGCCTACTTGCCTGTAGCTTACCTCTAATGATGGTAAATATGTCCATTTATTGATGTTAGAGAATCTTTTTATATCATGTTTTCCAAGCACATATATTACTAAGGTTGAAGGTAACAAGAATCTGATTGTTTCACAGAATCTTACCCATGTTCCCCCCTGGGAGAGGAAGGGGGCATTTGAGGGGGAGAAGAGAAGAGGAATTTCTGTCTCTCAAAATGGGAGCTTGCTTGTTGGAAGTTTAAAAATGATGAATTGATTCACATTTATTGTTTTTAATTAGGTATGTGAAGAGCCGAAACGATGCACAGTTGAAAAATCCTAGTGATGGGAATAAAACAAGTGGTTGTAAGCCAGAAGATGTTGTCAATGGAAGTGCAATTGTACCTTGTGGCCTAATAGCTTGGAGTTTGTTTAATGATACTTATAGCTTCTCCCGCCACAAGTCAGAATTAACAGTGAACAAGAAGGGCATCTCATGGAAGAGTGATAGAGACCATAAGTTCGGCAAAAAAGTCTATCCAAAGAACTTTCAAAGTGGAGGAATCATTGGTGGTGCACGACTTGATGAATCAATACCAGTAAGCCTCTTGGGACTTGATATTTTATTCCGTGTGTTATGATAGACTTTGGCAACCAAAATGAGCATGTTCTGTTCCGCTTTTTGTCAGTGCACTGTTATTATTGGGTATAAAAGATGTTTATTAATGGATTCTCAGAAATTCTGAGATTTAGCTGTAGAAGTCTTGTTGCTTGCTTTTTCTTGTTCTTGTTTATTGGTCTGATGCCAGGTTGCCAATAGTCATAGTTAAATAAAGCCATATTTGTCTCCATATTAAATAACTTCTGCTTGATTTTATACTCTGTTAGACATGGCCTAAGAACCATTCTCACGATTGCCATGTTTGAAGAGTATGTTTGAGGAGTAGGAGAGGAGGAGGAAAAGGAATTGGAAAATATGAAAGGAAGCACAAGAGACATGTGTTGGGGCCTTAAATTTGATTTCCCTTCCAATTTCAGTTGTGATAGTTTTATTTTTGGAGATGAATGAGACTGTTAGTAGTAGGGTTATTTAGCTTTGATTTGAAATTGATACTGAATGTGTGATCTCAGCCAAAATGCTGTCCTCAGAAGTGATCTTGATGTTCTCAACAGGATACATACTGAATTGAAGTTTCACTAGACACATTCAAAAGTACATATAATTTAGAAAGTTAATATAGAATGCCCATGCTTTATAATCTGTCTCAAACATCATTAAACACCCCCAACGTCTCCACTCTCTCCATTCACTAATTGAAGTTGCTCTTAATAAGTCGTTCAATCATCATTGAAGGACATTCTTAATCGAAATTGCTACTGAGAACTTGATATCTTGTTCCATTTGTTATGGTGGACTTTGGCAACCAAAATGAGCATGTTCTATTCAGTTTGTTGTCCCTACTATGTTATTGCTGGGGTATAATTAATATTATATATATATATAATATAATATAATATTACTATTTTATTATTATTTATTGCTATTTTATTAACGTGCTTATCGGTGTAGAGAAACTGAAATAAGAGCTGAATTTAGGTGAAAAATTGAAATTGGAACAAGAGAATTAAGGTTAGGGTCTAGAATACTATTGTTTGATATTATAATAAAATAGCAAATTTTGAAAGTTTGTCTAGCAACCAAACTTATTTATGCTAGGGTTATGATGAGATTAAATCTCAACGCTTAATGAAATGAAACTCTAATTTTAGTGATTGATCTATTAAAATAATCACATGTTAATCATATGACTTTAAACTAAAATAAATAACTAAAATAAAACAAAATATAAAAATAGCAAAGACGCTCCTGCATCACTTATTAATGGATTCTTTGAAATTCTGTGATTTTTCCATAGAAGTTCTATTTCTTCCTTTTTCTTGTTCTTGTTTGTTGTCTGATGCCAGGGTTCTTCTATTTTGAGAAATTTTGAGGCATAGTTATATAATGTCGTGTCTGCCACAATACTGAATAACTTCTGTTTGACTTCAAATTCTGTTAGACATTGGCTAGGCCTATGAATGATAACCATTCTCATAAGTGCCATGTTTGAAGAGTAGGAGAGGAAGAGGAAAAGGGTTTGGGAAATATGAGAGGAAGTGCAAGAGACACACAGGACGGGGCCTTGAATTATAGTTTCACTTGCAATTTCACTTGCTGACAGTTTTATTTTTGGAGATGAATATTAAGTTGTTTGGCTTTGATTTGTAATTAATACAGAGTGTATGACCTCAGCCAAAATGGTGTCCTTGGAAGTGGTCTTGAAGTCCTCAAATGTCCTCAATGGGATATGTACTGAACAGAAGTTTCACTAGACACATTCAAAAGTACATATAATTGGAAATTAAAATAGAATGCTAAACTACATAAGTTATGTAATTCCCTTGCTTTATAATCTGTTTCAGACATCATTAAGACAGTACACCACCTCCTCACTCTCTCCATTGAATAACTTAAAGTTGCTCTTACTAAGCCATTACATGGTTATTGAATGGCATTCCTAATTGGAGTTGCTTTTGACAATTTTTTTACTGCCTTATCTGATCGAATACATTTTTGTGCAATAGCTAAGTGAGCAGGAGGATCTAATCATCTGGATGCGAACTGCAGCTCTTCCAACTTTCAGAAAATTGTATGGTAAGATAGAGGTGGATCTGCAGCCAAACGATGTGATAGATGTCATATTGGAAAACCACTATAACACATACAGTTTTAATGGAAAGAAGAAACTTGTGCTTTCCACTGCAAGCTGGCTAGGCGGGAAGAATGACTTCCTTGGCATTGCTTATCTCACTGTTGGTGGCTTGTGCTTTTTTTTGGCAATGTGTTTCACCGTTGTATATCTCGTCAAGCCTAGGTAAATTTCTTGGCTACATTAACTCAATTTAGGCTGAAGTCTAAGGTAATTAATATGTGTGTGTGTGTGTGTGTGTGTGTGTGTGTGTGTGTGTGTGTACATATCTCTAACAAGAACAAGGAAATAGAGGCTGTCAAAAGCTGCTCTCAGTTGAGTTCCTATGTGGTGTGAGTATTTGTTGGAAGCTTGCTTGACATTCTATCTAATTGGTATTATTTTGCTACGTCTTACCTCCGTGTTGAACCAAAGGTAGTATGTTGACTTTGCTACTGGATGAATTCTTAAATCTGGGGATGGTGAAGCCCATGTTATTTATGTACATGGTATGCAAACTTAATTTTTAAGCTCCCTAAGCACTTTATTTGGAGAAAACCTTCTGAACAACTTTTGCCTCGTATTTGTTGCAATTTTTTGTGATGGTTTAAAATTTTTGTGATGCTGTCATTTTCTGTATTAATCTGAAGAACATGGTGAATCTAATAACACCGACTGCTTCGTCTGCTTTCCTAATTTGCTTACCCGAGAGATAGGGAGAGCAGTTCTGCTGATTTATGCATGCTTGTTATTTATGTGGAGAACCAAACTGGTTTAGTCACCTTGGCTGATGTATAAATTAGTTCCGAGTGATGCTGATTTCCTTGTTGTGTCATCTCAGGCGGCTTGGAGATCCTTCCTATTTATCATGGAACAGAAGTCCCGGAGGGCGCTAATAAAGTGCTCGCAGAGTCTCATATGATCACCTCTCCTTGTGTCGAATGTAATATACCTCGTGTTCAATATCTGAAATGTAACCTCATACTCGAAAACTGTTGTCTTTGTTTGAAAGTTTCGTATGTGAGCGAGAGCAGCAATACACCGGTCAATTCTCTTCATGGTTTCAGGAAACAGAGCAGCGGGACGCAGACAGCATATGTTATCCTGTGACAGATCCTTCGGTTCAACTAAGAAATGTAGCGCTTTATGGTTTACCGAATGTTTCTACTTAATGTTACTCAATTAACAGATTTGAAAGGTATGCTTCTTCTGGCTAGGATGGGTCACTTGGATGGTCAGAGCCTCTCCTGTTTTCTGCCATCTTCATCGCTGAACGCTATTCAGCAAACCATAACCATGTATATGAAGCCTCTTAAGAAACGTAAAATCACGTTGAAAACCTGTAGGCCATCGAAGCAGGAGCCTTTGTGGTCGAAAGATAAATGAATCATAGTGGGCGGGAACGCAAGGTTACGAGCTCTACTGGTGGAGGACCCATCCCGGCTCAAAACAATTTAGGCCTAGGGTAGGCTATTCCAGGTCTTGCGAGACAATCTTTCGTCTAAATATTTTGGTTCAAATACTCCCAAAAAATAAAAAACACCTTCGTCAACGGTTTTACTTGCACGCGATTGTTAGGCCATTGATGGTGAATTCTTGAAGTTTCTGGATGTCTTCGATTTAAGACGGAATATGGTGGCGCTTGTTAGGCGAAGAAGGGTGCGGGAGACATGGAGGCCAACACGCGGGGAAGACTCCGTTAGTGTCTAGAGAATAAACGGTCACCGACACAAAATTGGCTGCTAAATTAACCACAGAGTTGTTGTGGGACCAACTGGCATGTGGGGATAAAAAATGAATTTATAAAAGCCCAGAGGGTGGAGGGAGGGCAGTGATTATATGATCACGTGAATATTCCTTAGTCCTTGCAATTCTTGGACCAACTCATTGGCCCATTTGTCCATCAACGACACTCAAGCCGGACCATTGCCAACACAAACAACAAAAAAAATAAAAATAAAAAACCTTTGCCTTAATAGATCTCGATCTCACACCCCAAGAGGACGGAGAAGGCTTGCCATTAAGGGGGGAATGGGCTTTAGAGTCCCACCACTTTTTCTTGCCTATTTGGATCAGGTCTTCGTACCCCTATTATCAAAACTCAAAATTCTTTTATTTCTGATCCCGCACTCGTGAACCATTGCCTGCCTCGCATACCAGTTCTTAATTTGTAGGATTCGGAGAAGTCTAAATAAAATTCATAAGACCTACTAAGAAAGAAAGAGCACCGCAACTTCCAACCCCCCACCCCCCCAAAACCCCCCCCAAAAAGTTTCACCTAATAAAATTGTTAGTGTATCTTCACGCCCATCACTCAATGATTAACGCAGGTGTTTGTGCTAGATGAGTGAGTCTCCTGTCTCTCGAACCGTAAGAGGCATACGCGATTTGAACTCTGATAAAACTTTCAAGAGATGGGAACCATGTGCGCCTGAACAGAGACCGAGATAAATGGAGATGCACGATGCAAACACGTGCGGTACAGTTCTATATATGCTAACCACGCTACGCGCATATACATATACTGGACACTCGTAACAAATTATAATAACAATTATGATACCGCGATTTTGCCAATGCATTGTTCTGCCTGAGTATCCATCCCCATCCCCCACTGAATGCTAATTATTATTGATTAGAGGCATAAATTGTCGGTTGTATCACGTGGGTTGTCCTGCTTGTAGGGTTTAAAAATATCAATATGATCTCAATCATGCAAAGTGAAATGCGAAACCACTCCAAAAACCTTACCAGAAAGAGAGAGTTCTGACGAATTAGGAAAATGGGTTGCAGCTTCTTAGAGTCTTCAACCAACAATCAACGCGAAAGGAAAAACAAAAATCAAAAAATCATGCGGAGGTTGGTGGCAATTATGAAGCATTCAATCAAGAACGTGTGACATGACGGTGCAATGAAAATGGAATATAATTAAGCCATTTGAACTAGGGGAAAAAAAAAAAAAACAAAAAAAGAGCAAAAACCAAGGAAAAGGAAAAGGTTTGAGATGCCATAAATTCGTGTCTTCAAGGGAAAGGGTTTATCTGGTTGCACTGTCACGCTATTCCATTTCACATGCAATGTTGGCAACTTTTTTTCCCTTGTGGAATGTCTTTTGGGCAGCCTCGTAGGCCCGATGAACCTAAATTTTTTGTTTACTGATTAGAATAGCTAAACTAGCCCCAGTGAACTTAAATTAGTGAATTTTCTCGTTGTTTTTCTTTTTTTTCCTTCTCTCTCCCTCTCATATATACTATATGATGTCCCTAGTACTAGAATCTAAAATTAAGAGATATTTTATAAAGTTTACCTATTTTGTGGTATAAATACAAGATGATAGTATGTATGCACATACTGTATAAGAGTTACGTACAGTAGTTCACTGCCCAGAAAATTAACAGAATAATAAGATTTTGTTGCAGTCGGTGTTTCATAAATTAATAATAGGTAGACAGCTTGGCAATTTTAATCTGGACTAGCATAGTATAGGGCCTCGCCACACAAATATTGCAATCTTTTTTAACTTCCTGCTGCGATAAAGTTAAGGATGCTGCTTAAACAATTGCAGGCAGCTGTCAACGTGCTGATTTGTGATTAGGAGCCTCTTAATTTCTGCCAATCTTATGCCTGAAGATGAACAGAATCTTTTATCCCAAGGTTTTGGTGGAAATTTTAACTAGGAAGGCATCATTTCTCTTGTCATGGAGCATGGAATGGGAGTAGTCTCACTTACAAGCAAGGTAAATTCCCTCCAGTGCACTTCTTCTGGCCTTGTGTTTGTTTTTTTTTCTTTTCCGACAATTGCAACTTTGTCAGCAGTTCTTATCTTACCTTGACATCATCTCCAACTGCTGCATGAATTGGTAGTGCCTGGCAAACCACACACATTTTCCGTCGCTATAGTTTCACCGCAAGAAAAGAAATGGGAAAGTTAATGGAGAATTTTGCTTCCATGTGATCAATGTAAATGAAAGTTCTGTCTTCTAAAAAAAAAAAAAAAAAACGTAAAGTAATTGCTCTTTAGCAATAGTATACGTAAGCAGAGGGAAAATACAGACCGTAAAGGAAAGGAAATGAATATATAATAGAAACACTGAGCATGTTCCACACTTGTGGGCTGTGTGGCCTGTTGGTACCCATAGGAAGTCGTGGAAATTATGAAACAAACGCATCCAATTTGCATGGAAAAGCTTAATTAGAGGAACTTATAAACACCCGTCATCCACCGCCACACACACAATGTCAGAATAAACTTTTTTTTTTTTTTTTCGGTTTTCATTGGTTACAACGACCTAACATAATCATCTCTAATAATATACAGGGTTCTTAATTTGTGTTTCCCACAAAAGATTTTTGATTTTGTGCTTCTTTAAAATCTGGTATCTTGGCTTTCTTTCATTCACCAAAACAAAGTGGGAGGAGAGAGAGGCAGGGAGAGGGAGGTACCCCTCCAGCTAAAAAGAAAAGATCAATGATTGGTCTTTTTCTTGCGTTAACTTATCCACGACTGCAGCCTGATATCCTGGGGAAGTCATATGTATTCAGGCCAGCTATATATCCCATTAAAGTGTCAATGGGGGAAGCTCCAAGCAAAAAATATCACTGTATTTTTTATCGGGCTAACCCAACCAACAAATCTCCCTTTATAACAGTCTCTTGATTCTCTCACCCTCTATCTCAAACAATAAAACATAACAGGAACATAATCAGTTAGCATTAAGTTTAGCGTTGATGAAATTAATATGGGGAGCGCAGGGAGATTAATCAATGGCAAGTTGCCAAGTGATCAAAAAGAGTGTCAAGGTCACCCCTCGTGGACAAGTTAACATAAAGCAATGCCCCTGCCAACAGGTTGTATGGCAGACTCCAACCTTTCCCAAGTTCCGACTTCTATTTTATATGCACCCCCGCCCCCCCCCCCACCATTCCCTTTCTCCCTTCCCCCAACTTTATATATAACTTCACATGTGCCCCTCTTCAATCTCTCATCATCTCTGCCTCTCTCCCTTTCAATAGTCCCCTTGACATGTTCTGCTTCTTCTAAGCCCCTCTTGTTCCAGACCCTTCTTATACACATGGTTTTCACTTGACACATAACATAAAGCCATATAGCCACAAACTGATCTCACATATAGCAGACATCTATTTAGCTCAACAACATGTGCACCAGCTCCAAGGTTAAGGTGACGACAGGCATTGACGTAACGCCTGCAGTGGCAAGGATAAACGGCCGGCCTGTCCTTCAGCCTACATGTAACCATGTTCCTACGCTTGAAAGGCGTAATTCACTGAAGAAAACATCTCCAAAGTCGTCTCCACCACCCCCACCACCATTACCACCGCCAAGTTTTGCTAATGGCAGCGGTAAGACCAACAAGGCCTCATTGACACCTCCTATATCTCCCAAGTCAAGGTCACCAGGACCACCAGCTTTCAAGAGAGGAAGTGATCCTAACAGCTTGAATTCAAGTTCTGACAAAATTGTGATTCCAAGGAACACTCATAATAATGCAAAGACTCCTTGTTTAGAGAGGAAGAAGTCTAAAAGTTTTAAGGAAAGCACCGGTGGGATTGGTCGTGGATTGCTGTTTTCCTCTGCTGAGGCAACGTTAAGTTTTTCCTCTTCTTTGATCGTTGAGGCGCCCGGAAGTATTGCTGCCGGGAGAAGAGAACAAATGGCACTTCAAAATGCACAAAGAAAAATGAAAATTGCCCATTACGGAAGATCAAAGTCAGCCAGGTTTGAGGTTAATTGTGTTCCTGTCGATGCCTCAACTAGCGTAACAATAGCGCCTAATGATCAAGAAGATCAGAAGAGATGCAGTTTTATCACAGCAAATTCCGGTATGTTCGAAATTTCATAATATATTTGCACGAAACATTAACATAAATGTGTGAATCAATTTTGTAAGTGCTATATCTTGAGGACCATACAAGATGGGCTAAACAAATGTAGTTTATGTTCCTCTTGAGGTTACCCTGAATTCTAATTGATGTTCTTTTGCCTAGATCCCATCTATGTTGCTTACCATGATGAAGAATGGGGAGTTCCTGCCCATGACGATAAGTAAGACCGCCTTCTTCACCCTCTTTCTCCTTTCTTTCTCTCTTTCTCCCATGACCATTGAGGGTTGTATTTGACATTTTTACGCTTTCAAATATATATTGTGCAGGATGTTGTTTGAATTGTTAGTTCTAAGCGGAATTCAGGTTGGTTCAGATTGGACTTCCATCTTGAAGAAACGCCAAGATTTCAGGTGAATCAGTGGCGCAAATGTTATTTTTTATTTATGTTTCTAAAGCCAATTGGATAAATAACACGGTCGCTTTCTTATAATTGGTTTGTTTGTCTCTTATGATTGAGAAAACCCAATTGACGTATTAACTGACTTCTGTTTTGTTTCCAAAAAAAAAAAAAAAATTCAGGGATGCATTCTCAGGATTTGAGCCAGAAACTGTGGCTAACATTACTGAAAAACAAATGATGTCAATCAGCACAGAATATGGCATTGATATGAGTCGAGTTCGAGGTGTTGTCGACAATTCTAACAGAATTCTAGAGGTATAACCGACTAAACTAACAAGCATGTTAAAATTGACATATCATCAAATTTTGCCCTTCATTACATCTTCCTTATGCTTATGTTCCTTCTTTCCCCGCCGTATTCTTGCAACTAAAGACTTGGTCTTCCCTTTGTTCAAATCACAAAAGAACCGTTGGATTGTCTGCCAGGATGATGTAATGATTTATTGTTCAGTCCCCTCAAGCCTCAAGGGGATTTCTAATTTGGTGAAAATTATATTGATTGGCTATTGCTTCATAAAATCAAGGTGGGACCCATGGTTACTTAGTTGGACCTCACCCCACTAGAAGTAACTGTACATGGGGGTTGCCAATGCGTTATGAGCTTATCGTGATGTATCATATTTAATGTCATTACAGGTCAGGGAGGAGTTTGGATCGTTTGACAGATATATATGGGCATTTGTCAACAGCAAACCCATCTCCACCCAGTACAAATTCGGCCACAAGGTGCCGGTGAAGACATCAAAATCAGATACCATCAGCAAAGACATGATCAGGAGGGGTTTTAGGTTCGTGGGTCCAACCATGGTCCACTCGTTTATGCAAGCAGCAGGCTTAACCAATGACCACTTGATCACTTGCCACAGGCACCTTCCATGCACCTTACTAGCAGCAGCGCGCCGGCTTAAGGAATAACGAGCTCAATAGTGATTTTTTCTTTATAAAAAAAAAAAAAAAGACATTAAGAGGGTCCAACAGATAATTAGCAGGCTTTCTAACTTTTTGAGTGGTTGTGTATAGCACTATATTATACGCTGATAGGAGGGAGATTAGGAGGGGCAGTCACTTGGTGAGAAAAGTGCTTGTTGAGATTGTTTTCTTGTCAGCTAATACAGTGTGGGTTTGTTTGTTGACGAAATGCAATTGGGAGGCAGGGAGCATGTGCAAATGCAATTGGGAGGCACTTTGCCATGTGTGGGAGTGCCAGCTGCTTTTTATTCCATGCATGTGGCCCGTCCACATTTGCATTATTTTGAGGGTGTTCCTTCCACTTTTAATATTTAGGACCACCAGAAGACGCCCTTTGGAACCACCCTCCCTCTACATCTCTCCTTTTGGTTTGGGATTGAGTTGTAATTCCGGTGTATTTTTCTATCCAACACCTCTTTGAGCTTCGGGGTGGATATTATGCTCCAAAATGTATCTTGGAAATTGGTGTGCAATCTTTTTTTCCCTTTTGTTACTGGGGACAGTGATGCTTGCAACATTGGCCATGTGCTGCTGTGCCAATTGGCTGTGAAATATACCTTTTCCCCATGTGCCCAACGCTAGCTATCCTTTCACGATCTCTCTCTCTCTCTCTCTCTATTTATTGATTTATTAATTAATTAAAAAGAAACCAATGCTCTGGTTGTCCTCGTCGGTCTCAGCCATTCCACGACTCCCTGCTGCAACCCACCGACAGCAATCTCCTTAATATGGACCTACAAGAATCCTAGCCCAACTTACACGAGTCCATACCATAGGCCCAAGTGCTGGAGTCCAACTTAAGCTCAGCGCAGTTTAACCCAACAAAGAAGGCCGACCATGTCACATTATTTTACCCAATCAGACAAAAGCCCAAAAATCCCAGTTTACTTTTAATTATACTGTAGCATAAATACCGTCTCATTTCAAAATATTTGCCCTCTCTCTTTGTGCGCAATAAATTCCAAAAATCTGCAATAAATTAGAATTGCAGTCCGAGTCAATTATTCTTCTTATTCTTTTTTTTTTTTCAAATCGAAACGAGGTCATGAGTTTGCAAACTCGAATTGATTAGTTGCTATGAATATAATTTTAATTATTATATATAAAAAACATGTAAATAATTAGTATATGCAATATGTAAAAATAAATATATTAATTATTTATCATACATAAATAATTCAAATGGTTAATCATGGCAAAATATTTTTTAATTATTATACATAAAAAACTGTTTGCGTGATTTTGTAATTATTATAAATTATTTTATTAGTCAACGAATTTGTGAACCTTGAGTTAAACAATTTTTATTTTTTTTTTACCCTACTTTTTACACCTCTCTCTTCTTCAAGTATTGATTGCCAATTAAAACTACTTACTAAAATAAATTTTGTGTTCGGGAAATCAAATCGGGATCCCAAACGACGCCGCCTATACATATCATGTGTTATCATTATTAATAAAAAACGAGGGGAAGCGATCTCTTTCG
>CM034052.1:103932-120212 GCA_019804595.1 Bruguiera parviflora | reverse complement strand
TCTGTTGAAAGATAGTTGAAGAAACTTTGATTCGAAATCCCTAGTTGTTTCGGGGCTCTCTCGCTCTCTCTCACTCTCTCTCGGCCTTTTCTGTTCCGTTTCTATACAGCCAGCCATCAATCCATCGTCTTCTTCTCGTTTCCTTCTCTCTTCGATTCTCTTTCTTTCTTGAACCGAAGCGCCATCACGTTACATTCTGTTCCATTCTTTTCTTCCCAGTTTTTTTTTTCTTTCTTTCTTTTAATTTTTATTCTGTCTTATTCTTATCATTATCAGTACTGAAGTAGTATAAGTAGGTTATTAGATTTAGGGCATAGACAGAAAGATAGAAAGAAAGAAAGAAAGAAAGAAAGAAATATAAAATAAAATAGAATTAATAAGAAAGAAGAATTAACCACCATGCCCCTCTTCATCGCCGACGATGACCTAGCCGCCCACTCCTCCGACGCCTCCTACGTGGCCGCCAAGGCCGACGACTTCATTCGATCCTTGCAGGCCGAGCTCGACTCCGTGAGGGCAGCCGCCGATGCCTCCGCCATCACCGCCGAGCAGACTTGCTCCCTCCTCGAGCACAAGTTCCTCTCCCTCTCTGCCGATTCCTCCAAGCTCCAATCCGAAAATGCTGAGCTCCAGTCCTCCCTCGATGATCGCCTCTCCCAGCTCGCCCAACTTCAGGCCCAGAAGCATCAGCTCCACTTGCATTCCGTAATTTCACTCGCGCTCCCCTGCTTCTTCCTCTTTACATCATTAACATCGATGCGTTCTGTTTTTTGGGTCTTGGAATTGAATTTAATCGAATTCATTATTGGACGGTTGTTGTTTGTTATTATTATTATTATTATTTATTATTATTTTTTTCCTAATCAGATTATGTGTAGGTAGTGTTTTTTTTTTTTTTTTAACTCTTTAATCTTCTCCATTATATTGTTGCAAACTCATATCATATGTTTATTTTAATTAGGTGATAATGTACTGCACCGCCAGTAGCACTTCAGAGTCTGCATAATATAGTTGCCATCTTTGGTTACCGCCATTCGGTTATTGCATATATATGTTTTGTTAATATTTGATAAACAAATGTGAAATGAATAAAAATAATATGATATTCACTCATTGCACTTGAATAAAATTCGTGCTTGTGTAATCAAATCTTTCTAATTATCCCAACTAACATGTCTCTCCGTCTTTAGGCCTGGATGCACATTCTAGAAATAGTTTGCAAGAAAATAAATATTTAATTATTATTCAGTAATATCTTTTGGCTTTTAAGGGGAGACACATATTCAGATTGGATAAAAGGATTGTGGCTGGTTGGTCCACTGCAACTCTTGCCTTATTGGCTACATTGACATTGGCTGGCCTGTCAGCCAAGCAAACTTTAACCATACTGCTGTAAATAATAATTTTGATAACCCTGGATGGTCTGGTCTGGCATTAATGTTATTTTTGGCTGGTCTTTTGTTTTTAATTGTTTTTGCAGATTGGAAAGGATGGGGAAATAGAGAGATTGACGATGGAGATGTCAGAGTTGCATAAGTCTAAGAGTCAGTTGATAGAGTTGTTAGAGCAGAAGGACTTGGAGATTAGCGAGAAGAATGCCAATATCACTGGCTACCTTGATAAGATTGTCTGTGCTTTTTCACTGTCAACCTTTGTATCTGCTTTCGGATTTGCTTTTATAGTCTAAAGCCAACATTCTTTTTGATGTTTGTTTGTGAAGGTCAATTTGACTGATAGAGCAGCACAGAAGGAGGCTCGTTCAACTGAAATTGAGGCAGAATTGTCACGCTCTCAGGGTAACTGTGCTCGTCTTTCACAGGTTAGTCTTCTGCACATGGGTTTTACAGATTGCATTACTTTAATTACCCATTATATAGGTGTTTCACTGGTTAACTATCTTACTAAGTGGCGGGTTCTCCCCCTTCTTTTCTCTCTTTCCTTTTCATTTCATTTTTGGTTTTTTGATTTTGCTACAAATTTGATTTAATTGACATCTGCAATCATTGATTTAGCATATCTGTTTTCTGCTTCCTGCTTCTAATGTTCTTCTTGCTCTCCATGTATCTTTTCCCTTGATGCATCCAATTAGGTGTACCTTTATTCTCTTGCATTTGTTTAATTTCTAATTTTAAGAATTATGGATGGAAGTAGGAGAAAGAAATTATTCAGAGGCATAATACGTGGCTAAATGATGAGTTGACCAGCAAAGTTGATGAACTTATTGGGTTGCGCAAAAATCACATGGACCTTGAAGAGGACATGTCTGCTAAACTCACAGATGTAAGCAATTAATTAGTTGCACTTCATAGTCCTTTGTTACCCTGCTAGCCATTATCTTTTGTACTAAGTCTAATCTTGTTTGGTGATTTTTCAATTGTTTTAGATGGAAAGGCAACTCAATGAATGCTCTAGTTCCTTAAAGTGGAATATGGAGAGGGTAAAGGAGTTGGAAACAAAATTAGCATCTGTTCAGGAGGTGTGATGCTTTGTGTTGAAAATTAAATTCTACTTCATATGATTGGTGACTTGCCTTACAATTTATTTTTTGTTTCCATCTGAAGGAATTATTCTCATCTAAAGATGCTGCTGCTGCCAATGAAGACAGATTTACTGCTGAACTCTCTACGGTAACACACATTCTCCCTCTCTCTCTCTCTCCCTCTCTTGCGTGCACGTACAGGGAGGAGATTGGGTGCTGGTAGCTATTTTCGAAATGTTGTAATGTAGTTCATACCAAATTTGAGATGCATTGGCTTTGCAATAGTGAGCTGTAAGATGATGTTACCTTAGTAGTTGTCAATCAGGTGTTAGATTTGTGCATTCTGATTGTGCTAGTGGTGTTTCTGAGGATTCATTCTACTAAACTTTGCAGAACTTCTTAGTTCATGGTATTGGCTTTGAATATACCTCTTGAATGCAACATTTTTTGCTAATATGTTCATTATACCCTTCAGCCAATGGACACTGGCTTTACAGACAGTAGTGGCTTGATATTCCATAATGCTATGTTTACAGAAATGGAATTGTTTATGCTCTCTTCAACCTCTTAAGAAGTGCAACGAGGATTATTCCATAATGCCAGGCTTTGTTTGTTTGAAATGAATTTTTCATAAAAGCACATTTTTAGCTGTTTTCCCCTAGATGGAGGATTATTCTGTTGTGATCAAAGTCATAGTTATTATGAAGCCTCTGATGTGGTGTTTAACTTAAAGGAGGTGATAGTGGTTTTGTTTCCTTTAAAGTTCTGGAATGAACTGAAGCAGCTGTTGTTATTGTGTTCTATTTTGGGAAGTGCCACTTATTTTTGTTATTGTTTGGGTAAAAGCGCTACTTTCTCATCCTTTTTTATGTTTTTTTGTGTTGCCATCTATAAACTTTAAAGTTTATGCAAAAGCAGCTTATTTTATGTTTAGTGGGTGTGTACCTTTTAGTTTAGCAGGTGCTTTATGCTGCTTAGTATAGTAGCTTTACCTTTCCATTCCAACTTTTAAGGTGCTGCATGTAGAACTTTGAGTTATATTGAGTTCATTGGAAATTTTTACGGTGTTGTAGGTGAATAAGCTTGTCGAATTGTATAAAGAAAGTTCTCATGAATGGTCTCGGAAGGCTGGAGAGCTTGAGGGTGTGATCAAGGCTCTGGAGGTGAGTTATCTTTTTCCTTTTTGTTGTACACACTTAAACATGTTAGAGAAAGTCATGGAATACTATTACCTGAAATATCTGAATGCACATTTACTTGCCTTATTTGCTTTAATTTTTGTGGGATAACAGAGTCATTTGAGTCAAGTTGAGAATGATTATAGAGAGAGGCTGCAGAAGGAAGTTTCTGCAAGGAAGCAATCAGAGAAGGTATGTGTTGGCTTCTGTTACATTTCTTTTTATTTTAGATGTGTAAGCGTTGCTGTCAAGTAATTGCTGCAATGATTGTTTGATTCATGTTGACTTGCATATTTGGAGAAAGGTTTTCACGGGTGACTTACCTTTTATTTACTTGATATTTGGGGTCAGGAGGGTGACCCCTGATGCAAAGTAAGGATTCATTTATTGGAGGTCATGGGTTTGAGTTAGAGATATCCTCTTTATGAAATACATGTCACCCTCCCCAGATGCTGCAATCTGAAGTTTCCTGCATTGAGATGCTCCTTATTTGGAAAAGATCTTTAAGAGGGTTTTTGGTGATGTTTGATTAATTTTGGTTGCTGATTCATAGGAGGCTGTAGACTTGAAAGATAAACTGCAAAGTTGTGAAGCCGAGGTTGAAAGTAGTAGGAAAGCCAATGAACTTAATCTTCTTCCAATCAGCAGTTTCTCAACAGAAAGGTATGGGCATGATTTAGAGGAATGTAAAGATCAAAGCTGTTAAATGCTCGTGCTCCAGGTCATGTGGTGATTGTGATTTATCTTGATTTAGTAATTACACTTATTCACTAGTTAACCAAGATTAAGTCTCATTCATGTCCTCACGACCTTATTTTTGGAGTAAGTGGAAGGTGCCTCCTTCAATGTTTATTTACTTTTTGATCACATGATTTTTGGCACATTAGTATTGAATCACAAAAGAGCTTTTTTTCTCAAGCTAGCATTTATTTTGTTGCTTCTTATTCTGAGTAGAACTGTAAAACAATTATAGCATGCCTTGCCCACTAATTGAACCAAAGTGCTGCCAAAGGTGACAAAAACCAGAATGTCTTCTCCTTTTTCACTCCTTCCAAGTTTCTTGAATTTAAAAACTACTTTTCTTTTTAAGTTATCTTTTAATGTTGTAGGAGTTGGCACTCTAAAACTCACCTTGTATTCCAAATATATCAAGAAATGACACAAAAAAGGAAGGGATGATGAAACATTTGATGGCACTATATGGTCTAATGTTTTACTATGTTATTGTCTTGTGCCATAGGCGGACCGATGGCAGCATTGAGGAGAGTAGCATGGTAGTCCCCAGGATTCCAGTTGGAGTTTCTGGAACTGCGTTGGCAGCTTCTCTTCTCCGTGATGGTTGGAGTGTATGTTACTAATAATTGCTCACATTTCAACAGTTATGTGTGTGTGTGTGTGTGTGTGTGTGTGCAGGTGTGTGTTCATGAACTCAGTATATTTATTTATTTATTTATTTTTCTTGCCACAACTAGCTGGGTAAAATGTATGCAAAATACCAAGAGGCTGTTGATGCTCTTCGACATGAGCAGTTGGGAAGGAAGGAATCTGAAGCAGTGCTGCAGCGGGTATTGTCTGCATCCTGCATTAAATTGTTTGTAATCTGGTTCAGTAATAATGTTGTCGAATTCTAATATGATTGCTTTTAGCTGTGTTGCTAATTTTAATGTAATTATGCGAGGCCTGCTCCCATTTCTCAGTTTATCCTGGTGACTACTATTTGTCTTTGGTCACAGTATTGCTCATATTCTTTTGTTGTTATTTAGTATTTTTCTGCTTTCTTTGATTTTGATTTCTGAGGCAAATTTCATGTTGCAGGTCCTATGTGAACTTGAGGAAAAAGCAGGAATGATTTTAGATGAAAGAGGTATGTGCTTGACTTTTAAAAGTTCAGATAATAATTGTCTCCTTCACTGTTTTTTTCCCCTTTCTTTTTAGATTTGCTTGCAGGAAAAAAAACCTTTTCCAGTGTGTTTGGGCTCACTTGAAGCAATTACTTTTCACATTAATTTGCAATAGTGATTGTGGAACATGAAATCTACATATATTCTAAAAAGAGAAATGGGTTTAGTATACCAATATATCATAAACTTTGTATATTTTACAAATTTAGTATGACAATCAAAGTGTCACAAACTGTCTCACGTAGGAATTTTGGGTGACAAATCTAGCTTGCCATCAAGTCAGTTGAACAGAATCCATTAGACCATGTGACATGGCACATTGATTAGGACAAAAGGCTAAGACAGATGACATGGATTTGGTATGAGCTTGGGTTAGTGGGTTCAACTGGGCTGCCCTAACTTAATGGCCACCCCAAAACTCAATTAACCAACCCCAATTAATTATGGAAAACTAATCTCACTCTAAAACTTGATTAAATACTAGCAACATACAATCCTTAAAAAATTACAAAAAAAATTACCTATCTCTTTGAATTTTTGAACCCTGAAAACAAGAGTAATCCTGTAAAAAAAAAAGTAAACAAGAAATCACTTGTCTCTTTGGATTTCTAAACACTTGAATCAAGAGTATTAGCAGTAGGTTGAATTGTCCTCTGCCCTTCTTTCGAAAATCATGATTATTGTGGTAAACATAAGCAAACCCACTATGTTGGGTTTGATTCATATCCTTCTTTCATCTTTGGATGAGTTCCTCAGAAGATTAAGCTTCTAACGCATATAAAACAATGGACTCATTGTAGGACTGGCCCCCCAATAATCACCAAAATTTGTATCAGATAAGCAGCAAAGATCTTGTCATTGCCACTTCTTAAAGGCAAACAAGGCAGTGAAGATGCCCCTAAGCACCAATTCTGCCATGGAGCAGAGCTTCTTGCCTAACTTTTTGAACCCAATCAAGATCACAATCACAACTAATCAATATATTGTTGCAGCCCATGTTTCAACCATGCTGTGATTGGGTCTAATTTATGTTTTGGGTTGACTCAAGCCCATGTCAGCAAATCCATGTCCTTAAGTGATTTAAATTCATCATCAGGTTTTGAACCTCGTTAGTGTGCCTTGCCATGTGATGTAACTAATTCCATGGGATGGCTTCCCGCAATCACTACAGGGTGCTCTGTGTTCAAATCGTGGGTTGGAAAAGTACGTGGCTTCATCGCAGCTCTAGTCTTAGTTAGGTTCAACAAGTTGGTCAGGAAGCTCTGATTCAATGATGAATTAGATACTGAGTAGTTCCATGGCGGATGTGTCTCTTGAGGGTAATTTTCATTGCATTGTTTTCCTTTGAGAGGTACATTACCTGAACAACCTATGGGTTGTTCATAGGTGTCAGTGAAAAGCATTCATCTGCTCATTCATTAAAGATTTTTGTGATTAGTGGGTGAGTCGGTGCTAAGGTGGGTCCATTGTTTTACATACCTACAAGGTTGAATTGCTGAATACCTTGTCCAAGGATGAGTTGATGGATACCCAACATGGTAGTTTTGCTTATGTTTGCCAAGACCTGATTCTCCTGAGTAAAATTAAAATTACTGCTACTACTACTATTGTTTCAATTGTTTAGAAATTCAAAAATGCATGTGAATTTTTCTTTTTCAGTGTTTTACGGGCTTTGTGTTGGCAATATTTAATTTTGGGTTGGGATTAGTTTACTTCAATTAATTCAGTTGTAGAATTGAGTTTTTAATTGGGCTTTAAGTTAGGGAGCCTTCATACCAGTAAATCCATGACTTAAGTAATTTGTATTTTGTGTCATATTTTCATCCTAATGTTATGCCATGTGGTCTAATGGATTCTGTCGGAATTGCTACCAAAAATTTCTACTGGGGGCATTTTGTGACCTTTTAGATGTCTTGCTAGATTTGTCAAAATACACAAAGTTAATGACATACAAAGAAGTAAGCTCAAGGTTCCAGTTCCCTGCACAGGGATAACATGAAGATGTTAAAAGACTTGTTGCAAGCTTGACTTCTTATTTAAAAAACATAAATCCTCTCAGCAGAAGCCAATGTAGATGCAAGTGTTCTGTATTGTCACAGCTCTTGAAGTGCTCATTTATCATTTTTCCGTCCACAGCACAATGGAGTTGTTCTTTTGTCTTGGAGCTATTTTTGAATCTAAATAGTTGTTCTTTTGTCTTGGAGCTATTTTTGAATCTAAATAGTTGTTCTTTTGTCTTGAAGCTATAAATGATTAGTTGTGCTCTTGATTAGTTTGGACCCATTTTTAGAACAGCTCATGTTTAATACACTGATGGAGTGGTTTCTACAGCTGAATATGAAAGAATGGTGGAGTCATACTCTCTCATCAACCAAAAATTGCAGCACTCAATTTCTGAACAGGCAAATCTGGAGAAAACAATACAAGAACTGCAGGTTGTGATGTATTCTAGGCTGTTCTATCTAGTATTATGTGTAAATATTTTCTCTGACTGAAGGTCATGAGTTTGATATCCAGGTGGCTTTGAGGAGGCATGAACGTGAGTACAGTTTGGCACAGAAGGAAATTGTTGACCTTGGAAAACAGGTTGTAACAGTATTTTTTTTGCTGTTGCAGTTATTTAATTGCTACCATTTTTTTTTCTATTGGATGCCTGTGCCTGTATTCCTTGAACTAAAAACACAAACTTTTGGCATGTTCTAGCTATTTCGGCCACCTTTTCATGAATATTGAAACAGTTTCATTGCTCTTTCTTTCTGTTATTAATTGCTACCAACTTCGTTAAGTTTCACACCCACTTGTACACGGCCTTTAATTGGCTACATGTCTGTATCTTCTTTGAACCACAAACAAAAACTGTAGACATATCCTAGCTTTTTCAGCCATGTGCCCATGAATATTGAAGCAGTGATGTGTGTCACACTGATGCAGCTTCTCTTAAGATGTGCCTGGAAAATTGCCTTGATTGTTGCTTTTTTTTTTTTCCCAAATTTCAATTTTTAAGGTATCCCATCATATTCCATCTTGGTGTATCTCAGTATTTGAGATGTTGGTGACTGACTCTGTCAGCAGCACCTCCAAGTGCCTGAGAAAGCAATGGCATCTATTGCCTGAATTGCAAGTTCATAATTCTTACCGTTCTGCTGATAACATTGTAGGTGACAGTACTCCTGAAAGAATGCCGTGATATACAACTCCGCTGTGGATCTGCTGAGCCTGACCAAGATGGTGACCACACAGAAATAGCTGCTGTTGAAGTGGACGTAGTGTTTAATGCTGAAAAAGTAATTTCAGAACGCCTTGTAAGTTTTTCTCCTTATTTTTTCTGATCTTGATGCATTCACTTCAACACCTTTTCTCCTTGGCAAATATTAATCACTTATTGACATAAATGCCTTGCTGATTCAGTCATTCCATTGGACCATGTTTCACAGCTGACTTTCAGGGACATAAATGGATTGGTCGAGCAAAATGTTCAGCTCAGAGGTCTTGTCTGCACTCTATCTGACCAGATTCAAAATTCTGAGATGGACTTCAAGGTTTTCATGCAGAATTAGTGATCTGTTTATATATTCTTTTGCTTATGGAGCTGTTGGTGGTCCATTTTTCATGTTTAAATAACCTATTAATAATTTTTCCATGGATGTGATGAAATTGCAGAAAAAGCTTGAAATGGAGCTCCAAAAACATACCGATGAAGCTGCCTCTAAAGTTGCTGCAGTGTTACAAAGAGCCGAAGAGCAGGGGAGCATGATTGAATCACTTCATACTTCTGTAAGCCTCTTAAAGCATTCTGTCTTGGTTGATTATCACTTAAATTGCCTTGCTAATTTTGTTCATGTGGTTTGCATGATTTTCTTGTTACTATAGGGTTCTTTTCATTGTTATTTTATCATGTGCATAGGTAGCAATGTACAAAAGGTTGTATGAAGAGGAACACAAACTGCATTCTTCTCATTCTCACTCTTCAGATGCAATTGCAGGTTGTCTATCTTATCTTACTGAAGTTTCCTTGTTGCATGTTGTAATCCCTTTGCAAATAACTCTTGCAACATTTATTAGACAGTGCTTCTAAAAAGCACAAGTAGGTGTGACAGAAGTAATAAGAGGCAAGAGATAAGCCGTGAACTCAATGGTAGTTGTATATTACTGTTAGGAAGATGAAGCAAATTATTCCTCTTGCAGGAACAAGTAGTGTTGATGATTTTTTTGTCTCTTTCTTCTGAATTCATAATCACCTGCATTAAACAATGCCTTGCCGGTGTTCTCAGCACCTTTTGGTTGTAAAGGCCCTTGAGGTCTTGAATTCAAGACCGCAACAATAAATAACAAAGAGGATTTAACGTCCTAGATCTGATTAAGTGGACACCACTGATGCTACTTTACCTAGTTTACTGCACACCAAGATTTTTCTTACATGTACACACATATATTTGACTTTTTTCACTCTTTCTTTTTGTATTTGGCATACAAAACCCATATGCTTTTTCCTTTCACCAAAAGCAACAAAGAAAGAAAGAATGTATAGAGGAAAGGCTAATATGGCATACAAAACCCAAAGCAAGAGATTTTGACCACACTACGGCTTACTTAAAGAAAACAGGGATAATACAGGTCAATCCTTGCCTCCCAAAACCATTAACCTGATGTAGGACCCAAATATAACCCGGAAAATGAATGAGTTTGGGTGTGTAGGGAGCAATATGGATATCAAATTCTGGGTTCTAAGTTATCCCACACTGTTATTTTCAAAAATCTTGGGTTCTAAGTTTCCACCACCATGTTGATTCCAATGCCCCAGTTGCAACACACCTGATTGTTTGATTAGCAGCTAATGATCATATATGGAGAATCACTAAAGAGAGAAATTATGTCCATGGTGTATTGGCATTATTTATATATATTATTTCTGATATTTCTAAAACATGTATTTCATTCTTTTCTATTGAAGTAATATATGTGGATATCAGATAATGTTTATGTTAAATTGCCATTCTCTCCTCTGCTGAGCTGCACCTCTTCTTTTGAGGCATTGATCTAATTTAACAACTTGCAGTTGTAGAGGATGGAAGGAAGGACTTCTTGGCTTTGCTTGAAGGCTCCCAGGTCTGTTTGACTCTGGAATTGTTTTTGGATAATCATACTTCAATTTACAATGTTGCTTATGCTTGAAACATGTGTCATACTTCATTCAATACAGGAGGCTAGTAAAAAGGCCCAAGAAAGGGCTGCTGAGTGCCTGAGATCTCTTGAAGAAGATTTGGGCAAATCTAGGTAAAATTTTTTTACCCTTTTTCACTATAGACAGCATTTGCACAGTTTCCATTACTTGAATGCTCCTTTTATATTCTCTTCTATTTTCTGTTTCATCAATGCCTATTTTTCTTGCTGATGTGTCTGATACATTAGTGCTACTCTTCTTTTTATTTTTATTTTTTTCCCTTAAACGTTTGTTTGCCATTGGGCAAAGAGTTATGTATTTAACTTTCCCACTTAATGGCCTGTGTATCTATTTCATCCTCACTAATCTCTCTGCAAGTCAAACTCTTTCTGTCTGATTTCAATTATGTTTTCTTTTCTTTAAACTATATGTATGGATTTTGCAGTATTTACAGTGGCTTCTGTATGCCATCTTATGCCATATATGTTGTATTCGGTTGCTAGGAGTAACATTGTATCACTACGATCAGAGTGTGAGAAGCTGGCGCTGGATGCAAAATTCGCTAACGAAAGGCTTGATAGTTTCAAGAAAGAATATGACCATCAGGTGAATTCATTGTGAAAATTTCCCTCTAATCATCTACATTTGTGCCTAGCCTATGCATAAGCAATATATCTTGGCATGCACATTTAACTTGCTCAATAGAATTCATCTTTTGCATGTGATGACAGAGAAATGAGATTACTAGCATTAGAGCTAGGAATGTGGAGCTTTCACAGTTGATAGTTGAGTATGAAAGGAAATTACGTGAAAATTCAGAGACTTTGCAGGCATCTGAGGAACGCTCACGCAAATTATCTATGGAGGTAAGTGAATATAACTTGGAGCTGTTGTCTTGGAACTATTTGACATTACTTACTGGAGGCAATGTTTTGCAACAGGCTTCTGTTCTGAAGCTTGAAAAGGATATGTTGTCAAAAGCTGAAAAAAGAGCTTGTGATGAAGTTCACAGTTTGTCAGAAAGAGTATATCGACTGCAGGTTGAGAAAGCTGTGCCATTCTGGTATATTTACAATTTATATGTTCTAGTTTGTTTTTATACCCATGTATAATTGGAATTCCACTTGCAGGCTAGCTTGGACACTCTTCAGAGTGCTGAGGAGGTTCGTGAGGTAGGATGTTTCGGTGAATTTAGTTGTTATTGCTCCATCTTTTATCACATTTCTTTCAATTGGATTTTGGCAACTGTAGGAAGCAAGAGCTGCTGAGAAGAGAAAACAAGAGGACTATATCAAACAAGTTGAGGTAACGTCTGATCTGCTGTTGACCTATGTTATTTTGCACTTCATAAATCATCTTAGCCACTTAAGGCTTTGCCTTCCAATTTGCTATATTTTGTTCTTATGTCTCACATTTGTGGGCTATCTCTAAATTGCTGAGTGTTGCTCAAAATGGTAAATGCTATTTGATTTTTTTTGAGGTTGTAAGTTCAATCTTTTGTTTACTGCAAGCAAATTTGGATATTAAACTCTTTTCCAAACTATTTTTTAATAGAGGGAATGGGCTGAGGCAAAGAAAGAGCTGCAACAAGAACGGGATAATGTCAGAGGTCTTTCTTCTGACCGTGACCATACTTTGAAGAATGCAATGAGACAAGTTGAGGAAATGGTGAAGGAATTGGCTAATGCCTTGCATGCTGTTTCGGTTGCTGAGACTAGGGCCAATGTTGCTGAGGTATTGATTTGTTTCAAAACTTCCTAGCATAGTTTTATAATTCCAAGTTAATTCCTGCAATTTAAGTGTCCTAGCAGAATAAGCCTCCTAAATTATCTAAATGAGCATTCATTTGGCTGATCTTTTTGGTTTGATGATTGCTTATCAGGCCAAACTTTCTGATTTGGAGAAAAAGATTAAGGCTTCAGATTTTAAGGTTTGTCCAGCAACAGGATTCCTTTTTGTTTCAGCGAGTGAAGTGCTTTTCCTTTTTAATTTTTTCAAGAAGATAAGTCCATGCTAATTTTAACCATCTTTGCTTCATCATTATGAAGTCTGATTGCTGCTTGCGGTTGCCATTACTATTAGTTTTTATGAAACTTAAATCTGTATGAAGTTTTAGGAAATTTATTGTGATGCTAACAAGTTAAAAATAAAGCATTTTAACAGTCATCATGTTGTGGGCTTTTGTGAGTTATAGGCCTAATTGTGGGAGCATTGCTGCTGCCCACCCACTGTGCATCATCATTGGTGTGGAATTTCGTGAAAGAAGTTGCTGAAGTTGATGGACATGTAGTTTCTTCAGAAATTGAGTGTTAGAGCATGGAGAAACTATACTTTCCTTTTTCACTTTTCCTCTTTTTGAAGTTCATAGAGAATATGGTCTACTGATGATGGAAACTGAAGTCTGGGAATCCAGAGAAGGAAATATATTTATTACAAGATGCTTCATGTTAATGCGGAGATATTTAGGTGCTCCTGAGTTAATGTTACCTGCTTTTTAAAATTACGAGTGGTGAAACTGTATTCTTAGACAAATCTTAGGTCCATTTGTAGAAAATTCTCTGATTAATCTAGGTCCATCTATAGGAATGAATGGTGAGACCTGATGTAATATGGAATCTTTTTATAATAATCTATAATAAGAAAATGCATGTCTCCTTGTCTCCTTAAATTGAAAGGTTCAGGCTTTACAAAGATTGGAGGTCCAAAAGTAGGCCCCAGAGCTTTAGGCCTTGTTATTTGTTTAGCAATGAGCTTGTCACCTCATTTATTTTAGGCAATATATTTATGGTATTGGGATGGTGTTCTATTCATAGTGGTCATGTTTAAAATTTTGACATTTAAGACATATAATATGGTTTATGCTTCCTTCCTGCTGTTGCAGGTTGCTAATATTGATGATGGTGGCATATGTTCATCTGTTACCCCAACTGAGGTAAGGTGTATTATTTTAAAATTGTAGCTTTCAATCTGACTGCTAATTTACTGAGTATGCTACTTTAGTGGTGATACAAATTATACTTGTCACATCTTATTCTAGAGTAGATCCTGTAAGTTGATGATAGTTCAGATTACAACTAATAATTAGATACTGAAGATTTTACTTGATTAGAAGAGATGCTGCAATTTCATGATATTCCAGATAGAAACTTGTGCTAAAAGATCTCCAACATAATGCTTTTGGCAAAATGGTTCTTGGCAATATTATATAATTTGCTCAACTGACAAGTATTAGAAATCCATGTGCCTGTGTAACAAATTGTGTGCATTACTGCAATGATTCTTTCTTTAGTTACTTCCAGTGGAAACTCTTCGGTTTTTACTAGCCTTCTGGTATTGATTTATTATTTTATTGTTTGGTTTTGCATGATTTCTGAGTCTGATTTTGTTTTGGTTGTCTGTTACAAGGTTGTTACGGATCTGGTTATGGCTAAGGAGGAGATTGAAAAATTGAAAGCAGAGGCACAGGCTAACAAAGAGCATATGCTACAGGTGCTTACCTTTCATCATAAGTTCCTTTGACACTTCTGCTCCTTCCAGCGTGCCAACTCACATTTTTCTTTGCAGTATAAGAGTATAGCTCAGGTGAATGAAGCTTTATTGAAGCAGATGGAGGTTGCTCATGAGAACTTCAAGGTTGAGGTACGTCTAGTGTTAGGAGAGCCTAAATAGTATTGAGTTCATATCAACATATTATTTATGCATATAGACACTTAACATCTATTTTTTTTTAATCTGCACTTCCCAAAAATTTAACAGTCTGAAAAATTAAAGGAATCTTTTGAAGTTGAACTTCGTTCACTTAGAGATGAAATAGTGGGACTTGAGAAGGAATTGAGTTTGAAGTCTGAAGAGGTGGCCTCTGCATCTGCGGGAAAAGAAGAGAGTCTTACCTCCGCTTTTGCAGAAATTACAAGTTTGAAGGAAGAAAGCTCTAGAAAGACGTGAGATATATCTATGATTCTACACTTTAATTTTGATATTCCTCGAGACTTCTAATATTATGCTTTTGCTTACAGTTCTCAGATTTTAGCAATGGAAATTCAAGTTTCTGTGATGAAAGAAGATTTGGAGAAGGAGCATGAGCGGTGGCAGGTTGCTCAAGCCAATTATGAAAGACAGGTAAATCTTGTTTTTGCTGTTTCTTTTGGTCCTTAAGTTATTCATTCTTAAACATGGTGTCATGAAGTGTTTTCAACTGCCAAAATAATTTTTTTTGCATTTTGGAGGATTTAGATCTTTAATCATTGAGAAAGCAAAATTGTGGTTTCTTATCTGTTTTGAACAGTCCAATAATTTACTGTAAGGGCGTCCATTAATAAGAATTTGTTTTTTATAACTGGTCTAAAATGATAAGCTTTATGCACCTACACAATTCACACTTGATGGCAATTGGTTAATGATTATCTTTTCTGGTTAGGTGATTCTACAATCTGACACCATAAAGGAGTTGACGAAAACATCTCAAGCCTTGGCATCACTACAGCAGGAAGCATCTGACCTGCGTAAATTGACAGATATGCAGAAAAGTGAAATAGTAAGCTTGGAACAGTTGCAAACACTTTTTTGAACTGCTATTAATTCAATGCACTATTTATCCATCCAGTGTGTGTTGTTGAGGTTCCATATAGTGCCTATTTTCGCATTTTCTCTGAGTTAACTTTGCTTTGGTCTGATTCTTTAGTGTTTTAGCATAATACTGGTCTCCTGCTTGCACCCGTCTTCATTTTCTTCTTCTTCAAGTCAAAGTATGCAGAACTTTGAGTGGACTTCAAGTCAAAGTATGAATCTTTAACACAAATTGAGGATCCTTTTCAGAGAAGCGTAATTCCCTCATTGCGATTCAAATCTGCAAGAGCGAAAGTCCGGCTCCATCTGCTTGCTGCCATTGTGGTTTATTTATTTCCTTACTAGTTGGTCCTGACCATGTTAAAACTATTACAAATAGGACCTTAAACATTTCAATCTATCAATCTGTGACTTACCAATTAAATGGAGTTTACTTTTAAGGGTTATTTTATATTCTCCAGTGAATTTTAGAAACTCTATAAAGGCTTAATCAAGTGTTAGCCTTTATGTTATCTTTTTCACTGTTCTGTCCCACATCAAATTCCATAGACTTCTGTTATTTTGCCATCACAAAGGTGGGGGAGATTGTTGCAAGCTGGAAATGTAATAACATTCTGTTGATTGATGAATAGTTGACAATGGACATAGGCGTGATTTCTTTAATAGTTAAGAAAGAACAAATAGGATACACTATTCATCCTAATTGATTGCAGTATGCATACAAGAATGTGACTGAGAAGCTCAATTTGTTTTTTGGCATTTTGCTACTTTTGTGCATGTACTTGCTGTGGAAAGCTCTGAGCATTAATATTAGATGCAATTCAATTGTCCAGCTGAGAGTATTGCTTATTTCTAGAGACTTTGTTTATTTGGTGATATTTATTTTGTTTTGTTTTTTCTTGTTTATGCAACCTGAAATCTTTTCTGCATGCCTGCTTATGCGGAGTGGAGATCATGATAGTGAAAAACATGTTAATACCTGTTGGGGTGAATTT
>CM034052.1:65118-101220 GCA_019804595.1 Bruguiera parviflora | reverse complement strand
TTTTTTTTTTTTTCTTCTTTTTCTTTGTCAAATTGCATTCTCACTGAATGTACTTTTTGCAAGATGTTGTAGATCATATGCCAGAGTCTTTGAGTCTCCATTTTAGTTGTTCAATATTTGGAATTTTTTGGTTGATTGATACTTCTCTATGTGCGAGTAAAATGGATGATTTGTGGCATATATTACTTTTGTGTAAGTTTATTCCATTAGAGACTAGTGGTTGTTTTGTGGCATTTATTTCTTTTGTGTAATTAGTTTATTCCATTAGAGACTAGTGGTTTTCTCACTCTTAGATTTTATATAGAGGCACTGGATGAATTCTTCATTGTTCTGTTGAGAAACTTTTCAGTAGATCACTAGTCACAAAATGTGTGTGCAATATTGAAATGGTTGTTGCCTTGTACCAAGTTCTCGGGTGCACTTGAATCCTTTTGGCATGATGAAATTTTGATGTTAAAATTTTGGGCAATTGATTAGATCCTTGTAAAAATGTATCAAGATAAATGGAGTTGTGTATGTGCTGAAATTTCTTTCACTTTTTGTGTAGCTTGAGAGTGCTCTTAAGGCAGCCGAAACTGCCCAAGCTTCACTCCGTGCAGAGCGTGCAAATTTAAGGCCGTTATTATTCTCGGAAGAAGAGATCAAATCCCTTCAACTTCAGGTATTGGTTTTCCTTTTCCATATCGAATTAAAGGTTACAATATTTCCTATCTACTTTTATTTTTTCCTTTTGGGAGTTTCATGTGGAACTCAAGTGTTATAAGTTAAGCTTGTTCTGCTTTTCAACTTTTAATTGTGCCTTCCCTAGGTTGAAACACTACTATCTAAACTTATATTGTTGCTGCTAATGGACGTTGAAATTTCTTCTGCAGGTTAGAGAAATGAACTTGCTTCGTGAAAGCAATATGCAACTCAGGGAGGAAAATAAGCACAATTTTGAAGAATGTCAGGTACTTTGGTCAGGGGCAAACCTTGTCTAAAATAAGCATGTGAGTTTCATTCTAACTATTTATTTTGGTATCAGAAATCACGTGAAGAAGCACAAAAGGCTAGGATGCATTCGGACAGCTTAGAGTCGCTAGTGCGGGAGAGAGAAATTGAGATAGAAGCCTGTAAGAAAGAGATTGAAATGGAAAGGGTGGAGAAAGATCGCCTTGAAAAGAGAATTTCTGAGGTATTGCATCTTGGGATTTTTTTTTTTCCTCGTTACATGGTTTTTTAGTACAAATTTTCTTAACCTCAATTATATTAACACAAAATGTTTTTGAAGCTACTTGAGAGATGTCAAAATATAGACCTGCAAGATTATGATCGAATGAAGGATATTGTTCAAGAAATGCAGGTAGGGAGTTTTTCAGCTCATATTCCTTCTCTGGAGATGCTGGTCCTTCTGTCATCAATTCAATTTACCTCTGATATCTCTAGAAATATTTTTCTGAAACTAAGAGAATGATTCTTTAAGTTCCTTCATGAATTGCCAGCTCATGCTTGTTATGTTGTTGTATGATTTTTTTTAAGGAGCATTTCATGCGATAATTTTAGAGTTGGATTAACAGTCAAGATATGTTTAATTGCATATAGACTGGCACTAGAGGATTATACCAGGCAGTACCTTGGCAGGTAGCCATGGATGTTTGTTGTTCAAAAGTGTTCAAATAGCTTAAGCAAGTTGTTGAATGAAGCTTTAAATAAGGGGGCATTGTTCTTTTCTTAAAAGCCTTATGAATAATCTGTTGCTCTACTCTTTTATGAAACCAGGCCTTTCTTGATGAACCACTTTTGGTGGTTGAATTTTCTAGGAATTGATGCATTATTCTTGCACAATGATTATCTGAACTTTCCAAATCATATGCTAAATGACACCTCAGTGCAGACATATTGTGGGAATTGGTAATAGCTTAGTATTCCTATTGACTCCACTGGATTATGCCAAGCATAATTTTTTGGGAAAGGAGTTGCGACTTCTGCGTTATGCAGAAGCTAAATTGATAAGCTGCATGTGGGAGTACTTGCGCTTGAAAAAGCTTCCTCTTTTTTGGCATGAACAATTCCTTTGATATGCAAAGGCTGCCATATGTGCACTTATTGAATGGTTTTGTGAGCCACTAACCTACTTTGTATTTGACTTATTATTTCCGTATCTAGATCCACAATCAATTAGAAAAAATTAAAAAAGGAGTTGTAGTGCGTGAGGCTCCCACATTGTGAAGCACACAACCTTTTGTTTTTACAGAGGTTGTTTCCGTGACTTGAACCTATGACCTCCAAGTCATAGTGGAGTAACTTACTGTTGCATTGAGGTTACCCCTTCATCCACAGTCAATTTTATTGATCTTATTATTACACTTGAAAAAGAAACAATCATGAAATTTTCACTGGCAAGAAAAATTTGAAGGATGCAGGTTGAGTTATCAAACACTTGTTTGATTTGCAAGTCCTGGCATAGCAGTGAATGGATTATTTAATGCTTGGCTGACCTGTTTAAGGTTGATGCATTTTGAATTTCAAGTATGTGGTTTCCTGGATAAACCATGTGCTCCAGATTGTTGTGAAAATTGTTTGCCCGGCTTGAGTTTCATGTTGCACTTTTTGATCATTCTCTATCATTTATTAGTCAAGTACTGTCTTCAAAACAGTTGCATGTGTGCATTATTAGATTTTTTTTTTTTTTTTCTGGAGCTAGTTTCTATTGACTTAGGCTTGTTTTTTAGTGGAACAAATTTCTTACATATTTTTATTTCCATTTATCCAATTTTCATCCACCAGGAAAAACTTAAAGAGATGGACGATGAGATAGGTGGAAATAGGAACCTCTTGTCCAAACAGCAAGAAACAATATCTAAATTGGAGCAAGACCTTGCAAAGAGTGAATCAGAACTAAATCAGAGGGAGAAAATGATAAGTGACATCCTGCAAAATGAGGTGAGTAGCATAATGGTCTTCTCTGCATTCAACAAGTGGCAATACTCTTGATTGTTTTAGCTACATCTTTGGTTGATACTGTATTTTTATTGCTTTTTGTGAAGGCTACTTTGAAATCAGAGTTTGATAAGCAGAAAAAGTTGGCAATTCAGTGGAAGGTTGAGAAACTATATTTGTTCCTTTGAATTCATATATTTTCTTGCCTAATCTGCTGATGTGGACGTGTGGTAAAATATACTTCTGTTTGTTTTAATCAATTCTCTATGTTTACGTTGCATCCTGTAGAAAAAAGCTGATAATTTGGTGAAGGAGAGGGGTGAGTCCAGCAAGGAAAAGCAAGCCCTTTCTAAGCAGATTGAGGAATTAAAACAAGGTCCTCCTTTTCTTACAAAGAAATGATTAAGTGGCACTGGTTGGCTATCATGTTCCTGACCATATTCCCTATCTTTCTTATTTGGTACATGATTATATTCTCTGATTTGGCAAAACAGATAAACGGTCCACAGGTAACATCACCAGTGAGCAGGTCATAAAGGAAAAGGAAGAAAAAGAGCATAGAATACAGGTTTGCAAAAACAAGCAACTTGTTTTCTGTTATTCTTGTTTTTCTTTTCCGAGTATCCTTTCTTTTACAATTTCTAAAATATTCATTCAGATTCTGGAGAAAACAGTTGAGAGGCAAAGAGAAGAGTTGAGAAAGGAAAAGGAGGATCACCGAACAGAGAAAGCAAAGCGTCAGAACACAGAGAAGGCAATCATGGATTCTGTTAAAAATGTAGATCAGGTTATCAATGCATTCATCTTTGAAAAAATATTAAGTTTTATTCACAAAATGTATGCATAGCAATGCCAGAGAGTTTTTCCTCTTTTTGGGGGAGGGAGGGGATGGTGAAGGTTTAAGCTTCATTGAGTTTACATCTACAGTTCTTAGGATTTGGAAAATCAAAATTGTGGGGTTGAAAGGATGGGCTCAGATCTGTTTGTATGGAAGAAGTTAACAAGAACAAAGGAAATTGAAGGGCATTTGCAGTACACCACTACACAAATGGGATTGTAGACTTATTATGTCCGTAGAATTACTAGAATCACTCCAGCAGGGTTTAGGATTACCCCTAGGGTAGGAAAGCAAAACCAATAAGCAGAAAACTTATTTTCTTCTACTTAGAAGTATTACATGAACCCCTATACCGAGACTCTTAAAAGTACTAAATCCTGTAAAAATTTTGACCCCTAGCTAATTAGGAAATATGAAAATCTACTCTAATAAGAAAGCATCGTCAAATTAGAGAGGCTAAACTGATCTAACAATTGATCGAACTCTTAATTGAATACTAGAAGAAACAAGGTTGCTGTGAAGTGTACCCTGAAGAGTGTGCCTGCAGTAGTACTCCTAGCAAGAAGCTTTACAACACCAATATTGAATGTAGACCATAATTCTAATCTCTAGTTCTTTAAGCTTGCATTTTTTGAGCCATTTGTTGTCTTTAAGATACAATGATAATTTGAAAATTTTGCTTTTGTGGAAAGTGGTCAGGAGTGGAACAAGATGGATTTCTTACAATAATTTTTCCCTCAAACTTTTAATGCCGAGAAAATTTTAATCTGAGTCTTGTGTAGGTATACTTATTATCTAGGAGTTGTGATACTTAATGTAAAGTAACATCTAAGAAACTCCATAGTTCGTATGCTATGTTGAAATTTAACTGGGAAAGTCCATCTTGATTGCCTGTGGCTGTTGAATTTCTGACTCCTTGGCAATCTGTTCCTTCCATCTTGGCATAATTTTTCTCTTGCAATCAAATTTCTTCAATATGTATTGTAGGTCAAGACAGAGTTTGCCAATAAACTTGAGACACACAAGCAGGCTCTGAAGCGCCTTGCAGATGAATTGGAAAAGCTTAAACATGCCAAAAGCGTTCTTCCAGAGGTGAAATTTTTCTTGTTCAAATGCATAGTTCTTTGTTTTTTGTTAGCTAATCTGTGCGTGTAATCAGTATGGAAAGCTTTTTCCAGTCTTTCTGGCTTTCTTTTCTGCTCATCATGCTGCATGAAATTGCCTACCATTGTTTCATATGCTTGAAAATTGAGGGACCAGCAGAACGATGTGGTTTTCTCTCTATTTTGGATGGCACTGCAAATACCAAATCTTTGCATTTGTGTTTCTTGGTTTAGTAATTCACTGCTCTATGTTAAAGCTTATTGTCCCTTTCCACTTTTTGTTTTTTATTTTTTATTTTATATCAAGACTAGGTGTTTATATTAACATCAATTTTTGCAGGGTACCCAAGTTCTTCAGAGTCTTTCTGGGACCACATTGGATGATCTTGCTGCTGCCTATGAGTATGCTGTTGAGAACTTTGAAAAGGCAGCACATTCTATTTCTATTGAGCTTGGACAGGCTTCTTTAGAGACTCCTATTCCAGAACATTCTGCACCAGTTGCTAAGGGTAATTTTCTTCAGTTTGCAAGCCAATCATGAGTTTACCTTCCAAAATGACCCCTTTTGCCAACTTATTCCCCATTTCTGTTCTGCAGGTCAGGCAGCTGCTTCTCAGAGTGCAGTCATATCCTCAGTTGGTCTTGTGACAAGTCATTCAACGGCTAAAGTCACAGAAGAAAAGGAGAGACGGACTCATGTGACAAAAACCAAAGTTGAAACCCGTAAAACAGGTAGGAAATTAGTTAGACCACAACTCACTAAACCTGAAGAACCTCAGGGTGATGTAGATATGTCAGAAGCCGATGGATCTAGCACTGTTGAGAAGCTTGCAACAACTATCGAGTCTGAAACTCAACGCAGTTCCACTTTATCTCAACCACTAGCCCGCAAACGTGAAGCTTCATCTGCTTCTGAGTTTGATGAGCAGTTTCTTAATCACGGAGGGACAAGCTCTGATGCAGCACCACACATAATGAAGAGAGCCAAAGTTTCCGATTCACCACAAGAAGGCACTGAAGGACAAACTGGTTCCCCATCAGAAATTCTGGTGAGTCTGTCAGCAGTTGAGGAACATTCTGATGATGTTGGTCATTTACCTCAAGGTATTATTGAGGAAGGTGTTCCTGAGAAGGAAGAAGTTGGGACTGCTGGAGAAAAAGTAGAGCCACAAAAGGAATGCGAACTGTTGGAAACCACTAATCAAATTGAACCAGAGACTGATAAAAATGATGTGGAAGAGATTTTGGAGAGGCCTAGCATATCTGTGGTGGAACTCGAAGAAGGTTCAAAGGGTCAGGCCTTTGAAGACAACCAGCAATCCACACTGGAACATGAAAGTGAGAGGGAAGAGGGAGAGCTGCTGCCAGGTGTTGCAGAAGTTGAGGAAGGTGCTGATGCATCCAACATAGCAGGAAGCCCAGAAAGAGATGCTCTGCCTGACATTTGCACAACTCTGGCAGCTTCACCAGCTAGGGTTGACGAGGCTGTAGCTGCTGTGGGAATGGAGTTGGGTGAGATTAATTCTCCTGAAGTTGTCATTGATGAGAAGAACGATGAAGGTGATGTAGTCGAGGAGAGTGCTGAAGGTTCTGATAAGTCTAATGATGATATTGAGCCGATTGTGGCTGGGACTGATCAGGTTCAGGAAACTGCTTCTGTTGCTGTTGGTAGTGCAACGACTAATGTAAATGCAGAACCTGATGCCTCTAAACAGGCTAGTTCCAGTACAACAGAGGCAGAGGAGGTTAAGCAGGTTTCACCTGCAAGTAGCACCTCACGAGTGGTGAATTTGGCAGAGAGGGCTAGGGAGAGGGCTATGTTGAGACAGTCTGGAGCTGAAATGTATTCTACTCCTGGTAGTAGAGGTCGCGGAAGACCAGTACGGGGCCGAGGTGTACGTGGTGGACGCATAGGACGAGGTGGACGTGGGCAGGCTCCTGGACAACAAGGTTGATCCTGCATGATTGCACTGCACGGGTAGCAGTCAATTAGATGGGAAGACAAATTTTGGGGGTAAGTGATTTCGCTCCACCGCTTTGGTGAAATGAAAAGCGAAAGAGCCGTTTGGCTGAAGCTGCGGGGACAGTTGTACAACTAGATTATGCTTCGCGGGAGAGAGCCACTCGCAACTTTTAGTCGAAAGCTTATTTATGTGTCATTTGTAAATCGGCAGATATTTTGCGTAGTATCAATTATTTAGACCGTAAAAGTTGGTCTGAGTTGTTTTGATCCCCCCTAGTGGCCGTTTGGATTACCACCATAATTTGCAGAGGCACCAGAGCAAAATGTGTTGGGTTGGGGGGGGGGTGATAAAGCTGGCTTCTGGCAGTGTAGTCTAATATAAAGATTATTCTCTGGCACTTCAATCTTTATGCCATCTATTTGTATCACTTGGGAGCGGGCGAAGAAGGGGGAAAATAATAAAGAGAATGCTTGCATACTTTCACCCCAGACCTATTTGATTGTTAAACTAGACCTCTGTGGTCGTTGCCTTCCCTCCCATCTTTTGGGGGTCCGCAGACAAAGAATAAAATGCACAAAATTAACAATAAATATCGACGAAACAGAGAAAAATATTTAGTCTATTCTTTTATTTAAGTTGTGGTTTTCCTTAAATTCAAATTTTTTTAAAAAAAGTAAAATAAAAAGAAATGAAGGCAAAAAGTTAATTTCAAAATTCATCTGTTAACCGAAAAAAAAAAAAGAAGTTAAAAAACATGCATACTCATAATCCAAGTTCTTAATTTTATTGTTTTCCAAAGAAGATGAAAAATAATTGTTTCTCAAATTCAAATATTGTTTTCTTAAAAACAAAAACAAACTTCCAATTTTTTATTTTCTTGAGAAAAATCTTATAATTTAATTCTTGATATTAAAAAAAAAATGAAACACAAAATACTCAAATTTCTATTTTTATTTCCTTACAAAAGATAAAAAGTTATCAAATTAACATTCCCGAACAAATATTATAAACCATTCACAATAAACCCCAATACCTCTCTCTCTCTCTCTCTCTCTCTCTCTCTCTATATATATATATATATATATATATATATTCTAGTTAATAGGACTATTTTGAAAAATTTTAAATGGTTTAGAATTAAAATATAACTTATCCCATGTAATGGGCACGGAGAAAAGCAATCCTCCCATTTGTCACCATAAATTTTGACCATCTCCCAATTCACCAATCCACTGACCACTAACAGAAAGCGAAGTGAATGTAGCAGCCTGACCAACATTCATTCACATGCCCTTCTTAACTATTTTTTTTGTCAATCTTTTTAACTTATTTTTTTCTCTTTATTCTTCTGGTCACTCACCAGCCCTCGAAACCTTTCATGACCCAAAGCCAAACCAACAAGCCGCAAGGAGGGCTGGTTTTTTACCTTATTTTCATATATCCTCCAAGTCTCAACAATCCATTAACGTCTCGTTCAAACACTTCAACAGGAAGTGAGGAAGTATACACCAGACCCAAATTTAGATGAGCACATCCTAACGCCATTCATTGGCATTCATGTAGACATGGAGCTTCATTCATATAGAACGAACAGAAAGCAGCCAACCTTTGTCTGTCAGGTTGCATCGAAGTGTGTTTTGCTTAGAGGCAATGAGCTCCATTTTCAACTGCTTGGAATGCATTTGGCCCTCCTCCATTGAACTTATCACGCCAATTTTTATTATTACTATTATTTTCATTCATTTGCTTGATGTCGGTTCTCCATTTTCTCACCGGTTATGTCTAATAATCCAAAATCAGTGGTAATTTCATCTGCCTTTTGCTGCCAAGTTAAAAAAGAAAATAGAATTAAAAAAATAACACACTTAGCAGATCAAAAACTGTTTGAAATAAACACATTCATAAAGAGAAAAATATACGTATGTGCAAAGGATACCTACTGAGCCATTACAAGAAAGGAAGAAAGAAAGAGAGAGACTGTCACACCATAAGAATAGAATAAAGTCAAAATCCCAGTTCCATTATCCAGCTTTTAATAGTGCTTAAATGACACAACATTCTCCACTAGTTCTATTTGTACCTCAGGAAAGAAAGCGAAAAAAAAAAAAGAAAAAAGGGCATTAGTTCACGGGAGGTCCCATGCTGTGAGGTCCAGAAACAGAAAGAGAAGCACCAATTACAGCATCTACATTATCAACAGCTTTACCCCATAAGTCAGCGATCCCTTTTTTTATTTTTTTTCTCTTTTAATCCATTGGTCCTTCCTGATAGCAACATGATTTTCCAATAATATTCAAATCACAATTATCAACATTGGAGATGGATTCTGACAGCACATGTGATTCCCCAAACTTCCTTACACAATAACAGCAACATGGTCCATTATTTGACGCATGTGCCAAAAACAATCAATGAGATGGAATGGAAAAAGAACTGGAGAAAAGAAAAAATAACAAACAAAGAATCAACTACCTCATAGGAAGGGGAAAGGATAAGGATGAAGATTACCTGAATGTGATCACGCAACATCCCCGGTCTTATTCTTTTCTTGCATAATCCTTTGGCGGCTTTCATAAAAATCAAAATCATCCAATATTGATGTCTTTGACACGTAAGTTTTGAATATGTTCAGCATTTCAACACCCTGATGAAATCGGACCTGGAACAGGAAGGACAACATAAAGTTGGAGAGAATTCATGAGGCCTAGTCACTGTAGAATTTAAAGACCATTCATTTATTTGAGACTAATTAGTCAAGCACACACCTCCTGGGTGTCTCTACTGTTAGTGACAGGTTTGTGTTCATTGTTCTCTAATATTATATGTCTTAACCGTGGGTTTGGAACATCTTTAAGAATGTGCCACTTTACTGGGAAACAACCATTCCACTTATCCTGCTGCCAGAAATTCAGTTTTTTATTGAAATCAACATGGCCAATCATCTCAGCTACTCCACAGAACTGGCCACTGGTATTTACCTGGAGAATGAAATAATAAAATAGAAGAATTCATTAGTTAACTATCATTGAGGGAACAAAACTTGTAAGCCAAACTCAGGCAAGCTGCAGAACATACTGAAAAGAAAAGAAATACAGGACACTTGCTGCCTTCAACTGCCATCTTCTCTTGTGCCTCTTGATATGCACTATCCAGCCTCTTGTTTCCATTAGGAGTACTAGCCCACACATTGTACTTGATGCTCTTATGTACATCATCTTCACTGTATGATTTGATAACAAAGAAAAATCCCTGATCAAATTTGGTTGAAAAGTCTGAAAGATTATATTGATCCCTCCTAATTACAGAGATTATGCTGTCACTGTTTCCGCTCCCATCAATGCCAAAGGATCCAGCTGCATTACTTTCAAATGTCAAACAACTTTTTGCATCAGTTGCCCTAGGTCCATGATTCTGCTCATTAAAAAATCCAGACTCAGTAGTGCTATTGATCTTGCTTTTTGCTTTTGGCTTTTCATTGTTGCTCCATAACCCAGCATTTGCTTTAACATGGCCATTTGGATGAACCACTCCACCCTTCCCTTGACCATGGGAGGGAAGCTTTGCCACTGGAAAATACCCTTTGCCGACTGGCTCTGACCGAAATGTAGAGACCGCTTTTGAGACCTGGAAAATTAAGTACCATAATTAAGATACCCTGACTAGAAAATTAAATATAGAAAACAGAGAACAAAGCTGCCGTGCTCACATGTTTTAATTGGTTGTGCATGCCATGACCAGAAGAGATGTCCAACATCTGAAGGGAGCTCTTACTGGGTGAAGACATGTCAACTTTGGGGCCTGGAATTTCCATCATTCCAGTATATCCATTTCCATATGCTCCAGCTGCTACGAGAAGAGATGGACCCCACAAGCAAGTTGATGAGACAGAATCCCCACAAGGAAGAGTACTGGACAGATACCCAGGGGATGCGATGGATGGCTGCAACATCATGTATGGTGAATAGAATTGTTGAACATACTGTCCATCAGCAACCATGGTTATTGGCAAGTATGGGCTGTAAGGATTGTAACCCGGGTGTATTCCTTGCATGAAGTAGATCAAGGCTCCATTATCCGATTGAATAGCCTAGGAGAATGGTAAATTTCAGTTTATTAAAAGATACAAACTGGTGTCAGCATAGGACAACCCATATAATAGCATGAATCAAAAGAATCACACTAACTTCCTAGCACAATGAATTCATTATTGTGGAAACATCAGCTTTCCATCATGCTCCATATTGTATTGTTGTGCCATTGTCATGACAAGTATACAGATAACTACAGGCAAATAGTGTCCTCTTCTTTTGACTGTCTGCAACATTTCATTTTCATTTATGAATTCAAAAAGTTATTGACAAAACCAAGATAATCTTACTCCCAAAAAATCCATTCTACTACTGCAGCCTCCTCAAAGAAATTTTTTTTTTTCTTTATATTTTTAAAGAAAGAAACAAAAAATTCGAGGCTCAACTTTGATGATGCTCGCACAAAGCATCAGAAAGGAAGTGAGAAGCATAGGGTCAAACATTTTCAGCTGTTTTTTGTCTTTTTTTTTTTTTTTTTGGTAATTTATCCTTTCTAGGCTAACAGCTACCTGAATCACGTAAACCAACCCGTACGTTCGACTAATGGATTGCACAAGAGCAAAACAAATAATAATTACATTGAGATTAAATTTAATTAAAAAAAAAAGAAAAGAAAAGAAAAGGAGAGAGAGAGAGAAGAATACTTACAGGGTACTGGATTCCTGCTTTATCACCAGGTGCGTAGTGTCCTTGGTTATCTGTTCCTCCAAAGGTGGCATCATGGCATGAAAGAGAAACTGTTGTAAGAAGTGAAAACAAATATGAATGCGTACAATTAAACTGATAAGAGCAGACACACAGACAATTTGACTGGGATAGAGAAACCTGGATGGTAGCAGCACCCGTGGTCGCTGTAAGGGAAACTTTGGCGTGCTGTTGAGGGCTCGTGATCCGATTTAACACCACTCTCTCCAGCATCTTCTGCGGACGAAATACAAGACGTTGCATCGGACAGGTTCCCGACGTTGGAAGGAACCTACACGAGTAATCACAATTTACGATCAGGACGGAATCACCGCTTCAGAAGCGGTAACTGTTTCGAGTGCACCTGGCTGGGGGTGGGGGGCGGGGCGTGATTGGTGATACGTAGCTTGATGACAAAAACATGTTTCCTGTTAACATTAGGATCATTTGCTGTCCTCTTTTAATTGCAAAGGCCGCAGAATATTCTAGCTCGCGAATATTGAACTTCGAGCCTTTCTTTTCTTCCTTTTTTTTCTTTTTTTTTTTCGTTGGGGGGTGGGGGTGGGGGTGGTGGTCAGGCGAAAAGGGTCACATTTACGACATGAACATGCGACTATATGTATACATACAGAGAGACAGAAAGACAGAGAGGTCTTACAGTTACACACAACCCACAAAAAAAAAAATAAAAAAGAGTACAAAAAAGTTAACAAAGGAAGACAGAAAAGAGTATGATCAAAAAAGGAGACCAATGGTTTTACCGGATTAGCGACAGTCGCCGGATCAGCAGCGTCATCAACCCTCGAATTCCTCACCACCATTTTTTCTTCAAGAGCTGACACCGAACAAAACTGGCTGAGAAGAAGAATTTTAGTCCTTTACATATAAATCTAAGAGAAATTCACCCTCGAAAAAAAAAATCTAAAAGAATCATTGTTTCTCTCTCTCTCTCTCTCTCTCTAAATCTAAAAGGAGGGGGCTCCTAAGTTCTCAAGGAAATTACTGTACTTTGATTACTTATGTGGGGTTTAAGATCCTGGTAATATTCAAAACCAAAGAAATGGAGGAGAAGGAGAAGAAAAAGAGGAAGAAATGATTTATATTATGCCGGTGCTATTGTTGTTGCCGAAACTTTCAGAAGTTGAGCAGCGAGGAAACCGTTACTCCAAAATAGTCAGCCTCTTCTTTTTTGCCCACCCCTCCAAAAGAATGGAACGGAACAGAGCAGAACAGGACAGGACAGAACAGAGCTGAACACGGAGAGAGAGAGAGACCCACACACACACACACACACACAGAGCAAACTAAGCAAGCAGGGGGTGGGTTGGGCCAGGGGGGGTAAAGAAAACCTCTGTTACATTTACATAAACAAGTTCATTACCGATCTTGACTAGTGAAATTTCTGCAGGGTTATGTGATTTATCGTACCCGTGTTAGGCGTGGTGGCAGGAAGAGGCCTGTTCCCCAAGTTATTGGGTATGGTAAGCCCACAAACCAGGGTGTTACCCAACTTAAGTTTCAGCGAAGCAAGAGGTCTGTCACAGAGGACCGAGCTGGTCGAAAGTAGGGAGGTCTGAGGGTTCTCGATTCATACTGGATTAATGAGGATTATCTGCACAATTCAAACTGATTGATCACATTCATTGACATGAATGCGTAATAATGCAAGGAAAGCTAAGCATGAGAAACTCAAGAGGAATGGTTATGGAATGGAGATTCCATTTCATTTCATTCCATTCCATTTTAAAGGAAGGATTAGGAAGAAGACCACACCACACCCACGGAGAGAGAGAGAGAGAGAGAGAGAGGCTTTGAGAAAAATATTAATGAATCAGCAGCAGCAGAAGCTTAAAAAACAAAAATTCTTAGAACAAATGAACGGTAAACAGTTTGACACGTCATTCACTCACAGGTCCTCTAGATCAAGGAAGGGGCGGCCGCCTCTCTCCTTCCATACAGTCTTCTTCTCCTCCTCCTTTTTTTTTTAATATATATTTTTATTTTTTTAAAAAAAATCTTTTTTCTTTTTCGTTCAATTCAAATGTCTCCGAGAGACTCATCTCGAATTTGGAGGACCTCGACAGGAGGATGGGAGTTCTGTAACTCTGTATAGCCTTAGTAGACAGCCCGTGGATTACTTAATTTATTGCTTTACCACTAATTCTCTTTCATTAATGATTGTTTATTATTTATTATTTATGGGGTTATCGCTCTAAAACATTTTAATTCCATTTTATCTCCAAATTGCAGAGTATGTTGTGTCTGTTTGTTAAAATAAAAATAAAAAAAAAAAATATATATATATATATATATATATATATATATATATTATTTTTAATTTTTATTTTTTAAAGGGAAAGTGGTGTCCCCCAAGCCTTTCATTCCCAATCCATGTCCATGTCTCAAATCAATCAGCAAACACCACTTTCCCTTTATAATATATATATATTTTTATTTATTTATTTATTTATTTATTTTAAGGGCAAGTGATGTCCCCAAACCTTTCATTCCCAATCCATGTCCATGTGTCGAATCAATCGGCAAAGACGTCGTCGTCTATTGCATCGTCCGTGCCTTAACTCAATCCCCAATGTTTTTTTTTTTTTTTTCGACAAATTTTCAAATTTTCTTTTCTTGCGAAACCACACTACCAGATCTGAAGACAAGGCACGTAACGCTGGCGTGCCTCCAATGCAAGTTCTTGTCTCGTAGCATCGCCATCAAAGTCTCCCCACGCAGACACCTGTTTAACATTCCTTCCTCATTTGTTTTTTCTCTAAAACGAGCGAATTTCGACCCCCCCCCCACCCCACACCTCTCGGGTTATGCTTCGTTATCTTTCAAAGCCATATGCAATAAACCGGATTAAATTCATTTGCATTTTAATGTCATTTTGGCATACAGTTTTTGTAATTCTCATGCTTGGTGATCCAAACCGAACTTAATCATATGTAGTGGGAGTGGAGAACGAAAATCAAACATCCATATGGTTTTACGGATCATCATATCCCGTAAATTTGTCCTGCAAAATTGTCTTCGCCGCCTTCAAGTTAACAAAACAGATAATCAAAATTAGGTAGACTGCGTCGCACACCGAGAACATTATTTTCATCGTTAGGGCCAGCACAGACGTTTGCGTTTTATAACACTACATTTTAATTTCAAATTTTAAATTTTATATTATTTATATTCATATTAATACGTCTACAAATAAAATTTTAAAATATTTAAATTTATATATTATTATTATTATTATTATTATTATTTATATTATTTATTTTTTTAATATAAAATTTTTAACGCATAAATACTTATATTTTAAAATTATAACATGCATTATATGCGTGGGTGTGACTTCCAAAATAATTAGCGGCCGCAAATGGCACAATCGGCGAGGGCTTTATAATGCTCATTGGTCCGGCTATGGGCATAATGATAGCAATAATTTAAGGTGGCGGTTGTAATTCTAGTTCTGCTAATGATCTTAATTAAGAAAACGACTTAGAATTAAACGCGAATGGCACTCCACCAAAATGTGTCGGCAAAAGATTAATATATACTTACCCAGAAAACGACTAAATTAAAGAATAGAGTTTTTCATTATTATATTTGTGGACACGGCGAAGAGGAGAGTTCCAAATTGGCAATTGTCTTCGGTCTGTTTTCTTGGAGTTTTCCAAAGGAACCCGTTATATGAATAGAAAACGACAACAATCAATCAAACACCAATCGTCAATGTTTCCTCGGCAGCTAAGCCGTCCAATTTAAATCCCGATTTGAATTGAATTGCCCTTAACCAAAAACATAAATTGGATGTACGTTTTTATATTGTTAGTATTATTACTTGGAGAGTATGAATTGCCACGTTCCACCTTTATAGGGCATGCACGTGTCGCTCTTTGTCGTCGGTGAATATTATAGGCCTAAACAGTTTACGTGGAGATAGGGAAGAGTGAGAGATGCCGAGGGCCTCTATTAAACCTTTTTTTTTTTGGCGAATACCCAAATCAATTGCCGGGCAAAAGAAAATGTTTCGAGGGAACGGAGGTTCTAACGACGCCACGGCATGAACCGGCCCGAATGCATCGAGAAACATCGGACCCGTGTATTGAGCCTTTTTTTTTTTTTTTTTTTGGCATGAAGTTAATAATAATAATAATAATAATATTAATAACAACAATAATATTAATAACAACAACAACAACGCTAATTGAGTTTGAACTCGGTATCAATTAAATAATAATATTTAAAAAATAATATAAAAGTAAAAAAATATAAATTAATTATATTTTATTTAATTTTATAATTATTATATTATGTAATAAATATTATTACGCAACGATACTTTCGATGGAGCGCAGGTGACGAACCTGGCGATATCTAGGGTCCAAGTCTTTTATTAGCTAGCTAGCCGCTGAAATGGTGTGGAAGTGTCATTGCCATAGCCTAACTGCAGGTACGTCTTCGCTCATTCAAGTCTTTTTTATTTTTGTGGTTTTCGAGAGGATGTTCACTCGTTCGGTCACGCAAGATACATTCAAAAAAGAAAAAAAAAAAACAAAACAAAATAAAACAAACGAATTTGAGTATTGACGACGACATGCCATTTTATTGGTTGCTGATTTGATTGCAATGAATGGACCAGTGCTTTTTTTTTTTTTTTTTGGTTAGTAATTGAAGAGGGTCAGATCGCAAATTTCATTAGAGAGAAGAAAAAGAACGGAACTCCATGAATGTCCACAGCCACGTTACACATTTCAGTGGTGGGTACGGATCATGTAATAACGAGTTAACCATGAGTAGTCAACGTCCGAGCCAAAAATGTTCTGTTTTTTTTTTTTTTCTTTTTTGTTTGTCTTAAACTGGAAAATTCAGTAAAATTAGATCTGAAAACAGCTGAATAGATGGAGTGATCGAAGAAGACAATTGGGCAACCGCCATACAAAACAGACCAAAAATCATCATATTAAAATTGCTGAAGGTCGGAGAGATTGAGAAAGAGAGCAACCGGGGGGTGTAGAGAACATGAATGAAATGAGATAGGGGAGACCGCCGCCGCCGCCGCCACCACTAATCTCCCCTATTTTTAACAAATAGCAAAATATATGTAAAAACCATAAAAGAAGGAAAAAACAAAACAAAACGAAACAAGACAAAAGAGGATAAAACGGCCGTCCACCCCTTTTTCATAGCTTACGGCCTTTTCCCTCTCCCCATCTCTCTCTTCCTTCCCTCTCTCCACCAACTTGTCAATTTTGTAGTTTAAGCTGATGATGCTATTACCAGCTAAACATGCAAATAATAATCAGCTATTAATACCTCATTTAATTTAATCTTCTCCTTTTCTTCCCCCAAAAGAAAAAAAAAAAACTTAAATTGTCTTCTGCAATCACATGCATACAAGCAGGAAGAGACCCCTGTTGTTTATATGCATGCATGTATGTATATGTATGTACTGTTCCATTTCAAAGCCACCTAAACATGACCACCACCACCCTTTGTTAATGCAATTCTGAACCTCTGGTATGTCCCTTTTCTTTCCTTCCTTTTGTAAAGAGAAATGTTTGGCGGATCTCTCTGTTCATTTGTCTGCGAATCATTGTCTTGTCTCCATATGATTCTACCAGCTTTGCATACTCATCTGTCGTCCTACCTACATGTCCAAGAATGTGCAAGTAGGAAACACTGAGAGAAAAATGAGATTCGGACATCCCACCTCGACATTTGTATGAACATTAAGAAAAAATCGACGGGATGTCCTACCAATATTGATCATGCAACACGCTTATGATCATGATACATATAATGCTAAACTGAACAAAAAAGGATGAGATTATATTTGTATGGTATGGAATGAGCCGTAATATAATGCCAAGGATTTTAATGCCTTTTTTTTTTTTTTTTTCTCTCTCTCTTTTTCCATAATGAAAAATGGAAGCTTTTCCTTTGAGAGAGCTGTTTACAAACAATGCCGTACATCTGTATGATGCTTTGATTTTTCGTTCATCTTCTCTAGCAGCGGCTCCTGCTATAGAGAATAATGAGTAACCCCTTCTCCTTGTCTTTGTCTCTGCCATTTGTCACGCCGCTCGCTATATGTATAAACCATCCATGACTGTTTGACCCCCACATCTCTTTTGTTTATATATTATTTGTGGGAGTTTTTGCCAGGATTCTCTGGTTTCTTGGTGCATGACATCTATAGCATTGGCATGTCCGTCTCTGCGAATTAGATTGTTCCTCCAAGTCAAATCTTATTTTTCACGTACTATTTATTAGCTGTCATGAAAGCAATTAAATTCTATGGATTTTCAATCCTATATGAACTCTTATTTGGTTTGGATGGTTGTTATTCTGATATTAATTACAGGAATTCCAGTTGAGGGACCCTTCTGTTCCCGGTGTTTGCTCCATCGATGGCATCAAAGCCTGTCAAGAAGCCCGATTCATCTGCCGTACGTTCTTCAAAACTCTTCTTAACACGCATCTTTCTTGTCTCACACCCTCACACGCCATGTTATGCGCATACAAGCAATTTGATTCTACATTTACTGAAATTTGGATAAACAATTCAAGATCTTAATTAGTTGCTCTCTCCCAATACTTTTTATGATGTGATGTCATGCACGATCCTTGTCCTCAATTTCAATGTATTAATTCAACCCTGATGATAGTTGATTATAGGTTATGATCGCGAGGATCACTCTTCGTTCCTTTTCGTCTTTTTGGCTTATAAACAGATGAGCTTGAACTATGTTCCAGAAGAAGTAGAATGTGAGTCAAGAAAGATGACTAATCCCACTGTAACCTCCAATCCTCCCTATCCTGACATTGCTCACAATAGGAAGGCAGATCGGTCGGCAAAATACTGTTCAATCTCAGCTTGTAATTCGCCCCGGGGAGCTGGGAATACTAGAATTACAGAGAATGTGATCACCAATCCTATAGTAGACCCCAAAAAGATGGATCCACTAATCAGAGTTGCTTCCAGTTCAACTAACATCAGCGGCCCGATCCCAAGCCCGAGAAAAACGTCTAACACTGCTTCAACGCCTTTGAGTACAACAGCTACATTAACAGCAAACACCAATGGTACCGAAACAAAGAATTTCAGTTCTCGCTGCGACGGCCTAGAGAGCTCCAGTTCACCCTTTAGGCCTCACACGGGGGGTGACATTAGATGGGATGCCGTCAATATGATCAGTTTCAAAGGTGCGATTGGTCTTAGCAACTTTCGGCTCCTCAAGCGCCTCGGATATGGAGACATTGGGAGTGTCTATCTTGTTGAACTTAGAGGAACCCATACTCACTTTGCCATGAAAGTGATGGATAAAGCTTCTCTTGCCAGCAGAAACAAGCTTCTGAGGGCGCAGACAGAGAAGGAGATCCTTGGACTTCTTGACCACCCATTCTTGCCCACTCTTTATTCTTATTTTGAGACCGATAAGTTCTATTGCTTGGTCATGGAGTTCTGCAGTGGTGGCAATCTTCATTCTCTCCGACAAAAGCAACCAAACAAATATTTTACCGAGGAAGCAGCCAGGTATGTATTGCCCTTCTCCTCCATTTGCTTCTTCCTTATTCTCTCTTATCAATTGCCAATCCCATAAATGTTTTCGTTGCCTTCCCCTTCATACTCACCTTTCAAAAGCATTCTCTGAATCTTTACATCATCAATTGTATTATATAAGGCCTGTATTTTATGAATCTCTAATGGTTCCAGCCTCACACTCTGTGTAATCTGTATCGTATAATTCTGTATAGAAAATTCTGCTAAACGAATAATTTTACCATCACAGAATGGCAGGCACACAAACTCACGCTACATGCTAAAAACTAAAAAGATCTACATTATGAAGATATTCCTCGCCAATGTTGAAACTATCTTATGTACGCATAATTTATATGTGTTTATTTAGGACCAAAACGTCGTTAGGGTGTATATTGAGCATGCATGCTTGTATAATGTCTCAAGCCCAAATGGGAATATTATTTAGATGACGGAGGTTTCTTGTAGGAAAACACCTTTGTGATTGTAGTTTCTTGAAGGACATTTAACCTATCCCATACTCAAAATTCTAAAGTTGGACTCTTAAAGTGCAAGGAATCCGAACAGTAAAATTGACTTCTATGCATAAAAGCGTTGTCGAAATTTGCACGATGGAATTTGAAAATGAATGCATTTAACTATATGTGTTTTCATATCCGTTCATACCAGGTTTTATGCATCAGAAGTGTTGCTGGCACTTGAGTATCTGCACATGTTGGGCATAGTTTACAGGGATTTGAAGCCAGAAAATGTGCTGGTAAGGGATGAGGGTCATATCTTGCTATCTGATTTCGATTTGTCCCTCCGTTGCTCTGTCAGTCCAACTCTCGTCAAGTCTTCATCTGTACGTGAAAGCAATGGCACTGCTGGTGGAGGCATTTTGGACGATGAATCTGTGGTGCATGGTTGTATGCAGCCATCAAGTTTTTTCCCGCGGATATTGCCTAGTAAAAAGAATCGCAAATCTAAATCGGACATTGGCCTGTTTGTGGGAGGAGCCCTTCCAGAATTGATGGCAGAGCCAACAAACGTGCGATCTATGTCATTTGTTGGCACACATGAATACTTGGCGCCAGAGATTATCCGAGGAGAAGGTCATGGCAGTGCAGTAGACTGGTGGACTTTTGGCATCTTCTTATATGAGTTGCTGCACGGAACAACTCCATTCAAAGGCTCAGGAAACCGAGCTACGCTTTTCAATGTTGTGGGCCAGCCACTGCAATTTCCAGAAACCCCACATGTAAGCTTTGTTGCCCGGGATCTCATAAGAGGTCTTCTGGTGAAAGAACCCCACAAACGAATTGCGTACAAAAGGGGTGCTACAGAAATAAAACAGCATCCATTCTTTGAAGGAGTGAACTGGGCTCTAGTCAGAAGTGCCCTGCCTCCCCACATACCTGGACCCGTAGACTTTTCACAGTTTTCTAAAAAAGAGGCTCCTCCAGCAGACAAGAAGGTGGCAGACGCTGGTGTAGATCAAGGCAATGGTAGTCCAAACTCTCATGATTCTTCTTACATAGACTTTGAATACTTCTAGGAATAAGATTCAAGTTTTGGATGATATACGAATGGAAACTTTTCAGGGAAAAGTTTGAATTTTACAAAGAAAATTCAAACTTACAGAAACATTCGCCTTGAGGTTGTGTGTAAGGCAATGTTAACCAAAATTTTATTGATTCTTTTACAGGAAAGAAGCAAAAGTTGGATATCAAACAAAAGCTGGATTCACCTTTTTCTTTTTTTTTTCTTTTTTTTAAAAAATTTTTTTTATCCCCTCACTCAGCTGCTGCTGCCTCGTTTTGGTGTTTCTTTCTCATAGTTGCATGCTTTATTTTAAATGCTTTTCTTCCTCTCTTGACCTGTGGATCCCATAGATTTGTAGGAAGACAGCTCTGATGACGCCGATCAATTTCGGCTCACTTCATCTGCCCTGCCAGTTGAGTTTGGATACCTGAATGACTGAAAATGTTTAATTTCAATGACTTTAATTGCTTCAGAGAAAGTGGAAATGCAAAAGCATCGAGTAGGAAAATATGTTTTAACCGCAACTGATGAGATGGAAGAATAAGATGTGAATCAACTAGAACTGTAAAGACAAAAATAAATAAATAAATAAAGTGATCTAGAACACCTTTTTTCTTCTATATCATCTGCAATCCATATTTGCAACAGTACAGGTAAAGTGGGTTAAAAGGTTCCTTTTTATTTATGCAAAGAGAGTAGCCAACAACATTGCTGATTGTCTCGCAAGACAAGGTGCTCAGAGGCTTTGGCTTTGAGAGATTTTATTGGGTGGATCTGAAATCTGTTTCATGCTACTTTCTCGTCGGCCCTGCCTGCTTTCGTTTCACTTTGGTGCTTGCCTGGAGTCCTCGGCATTACTTTGTGTCCTTCAACACTAAAATCAACAGTTTTCTTCCAAGCCCTCGTCACAAATTGGATTAAAACCTCTCAAGCAACACGGCAGCATGCAACCAACTGTTTCGTCGGATCACATGGCGCGCAGGTCCTACGGTTCGTGCCATTTCCCTTGTGCTTGGATATTCTTATTCTGGCAATAAAATTTAACTCCATTTGACAAAATTCTAAATTTAATGTACAGCTTGCATCTCATTCTCCAATCATGTATGTGTATGTGGAACAAGCTCTTCGGACAACCAAATTATCAGGGTTTAAAAATAAAAATACTCATGTGATGTGTATATAAGAAACAAAAGACCTAAGAATATAAATCATAATTAGAGATCGGTAAGGTAAGCCTTATAATTGTTTTTTTTTTTTTTATTCCTACATCAAGATAAATGCCAGAAGAAACACGCTAAGATAATCATTATAAATGAGAACCTCTTTAGTTACTAGGAATGTGAGGGATTTCTTGATTTTTGTTTATGAGTTACAATCGCATTTTCTAGTTCCTTTAAATTTCATCACAATTAGGCATTGTTATGACTTCTTTGTTTTTTTTTTCTTTTGGACCGTCGTTATGATCTTTTTTTATTTTATAGAGAAAATTGTTTCCAGGAATTTGGCTCGCCAAGTTCAATTGCCCATGTATGTATGTATATAACTTATAGTTCATATTTCATTTCCTATGAAAAAGAAAATAATGTGTTATGTATCTAATATTTCAAGATGATGATGATAATAATAATAATAATAATAATAATAATAATGAAAGACAGATGAACTTCGGAGCGTCCTTTGGACCTGCATAACGACATTCACATCGGCCATTAGCAAATCCTCTTTCGCTATTGTCTTAAAGCTAGAAGAGAACGGGGCGGAGCTTACCCGCTGCCAACACTTCGAATGACGTGAACACGCAGCCATGTGCCCACCAAGACAAAGTGTTTCAATAACACAATAAATGGGTGAAAGAAAGGGTGTCAAAGAATGAAGGGGTGAGCGACCCAATGCTTGGAAGTTTCAAAAGAATCGGCAAACTCCCCGAAAGGTGGTCCCTGCACGGATCGATTAACGTGGCTATGCTGTGGAACTCTATGGAATGCGCACGCTTACACCCTTTTGTATCTATACTTCATAGGGTGGTTTCGTTAATCATTTTAGAGTGGACTTGTAATTCCCTGACGGGAGGACAAAAATACATGGATGAATAATTGAGAATTTTTTGAAGAGAAAAAAACGAAAAAAATATGGAAAAACAATTTTTGTTTCTTCTTAGGTAAAGGTAGAAAAATGCAAATAAAGAGCAACAAACAAAAGCCACGTGGGTAGATATGAAAACTGTCGACAATTACGAAGCAAAGCATCCCCCCTCGTGCTGTTGAAAATATTTCCTTTTTGAGGTCAAATAAAACCGAGGCTGATTCCTTAATTATCATGTTGCTGAGATTAATTGATACTTATTATTTAAATAATAATAATTTTAAATAAGATATAAATAAATTTCGTATTAATTGAGAGATTTAAATCGGAATTATTATTTTTTTTTTTTTAAAGAAAAAATTTACCGGAAATTACCACCGAATTCTAACGTCCTAATTGCAATAATAAGAGGGCAATGAATGAATTGTATGCTATGGGGGAACGGAGGGCACTGACTTTTGATTCACTTCTTCTTCTTGTGCTTTGAGCCTGTCCATTGAGTTGAGCCTGAGATAACAGATCATCGGGAGAAGAAGGCGGAGGAGGAGGAGGAGGAAGAGGAGGAGCAAAAGAAGCAATGGAATTCGAAAGGATTAAAGTGGCTGAACCCATTGTGGAGATGGATGGTCTCTTCTCTTCTCTTCTCTTCTCTTCTGCCCCCCTTCCCCTATTTTAATTTATCCTTCGCTTCTTCTTCTTCTTCTTCTTCTTCTTCTCGCTGATTGATTATGGAAGTGATTGCTTACTACTCAATTGCACGGACTCCTTTGCTATTCTATTCTATTATTGTTTTTTTTTAATTTTTATTTTATAGAAAAAGATTGGGTTTTTAATGTTTAAACCCTTTTTGTGTATTGTTTGTTTGTTTGTTTTTTTTTTTTTTTGGTGCTTCTGAATCCTCTGCAACTTTGTTTTTTTCTTCTTCTTCGCTTGTTCAATTCTCTCTGTTATTGATGTATACCGCAATGTAATGCAATCCAGGGGACGAGATGACCAGAGTCATTTGGAAATCCATCAAAGACAAGGTCTTTAACAACTTATCTATCAGACATCTATTAAACTAATTTCTCAAATACAAGTCACTCTTTTTCTTTTTTCTTTTTTTTTTTTAAATTCGTTGCGGGTTTTTCGTTAACCGTTTGATTGGTTTAGCGTTTGCAGTCTCTATCTACTTGTTGTTTCACTTGACAGCTCATTTACCCCTTCCTGGATTTGGAAATCAAGTATTTTGACCTGGGCCTTCCCAATCGGGATGCCACCAACGATGAGGTTACTGTGCACAGCGCCGAAGCTACTCTTAAGTACGGTTCCTTTTCACCTTTCTTCCTTACTGTGATGCCGTCGCTCACTTCCTTTATTTTTCTTATGCCCTCATATGCATATATATGATAACTCTATCTGGCTGTTGTCATTATTATATATATATATTTTTTTTTTATTATTATTATTTTTCCTTTCTAGTACTGGACTTGTGTGCTTTCATATACCCAAAGAATTTAGCATTCCAGTTGCCAGCTTCTACTACTGAGGGTGTTAATATCATTACAAGTTTAACTGGCATGGGTACATGAATAGCAGATGTGGCCCCCCTTGATCTCAAGATTTTTTTTCCATAGTGATAACAAGTTTGCTAATTGTCTACCAGCCTCAGTTAATCCACCTATCAAGATCAGAAAACATGTTCTGAATTGCTAACCAAGTTATGTTTAGCAATATTGTTAGGATTAGGACCCCTGTGGGAGTCTAAGACAGTAAGCCCAAGGATCTCTTCTCCATTATGCCCTGCCAGGTACATGTTCTGGAGAAAACTTCATTAGGGCAGATCTAGGTCAAACCATCATTGACAATATCATCCAGGCTTAGATGGCTCAAACACATAAAAACAGCTTGAACATCAACTAAATTACATGATCCTGCAGCAGGACATGCACCAAGATTCACAATCAATAACATGGCAGTTCAGCTTCTAAGGCTATTGCTTAATCATGGTCAACTTTGCTAGGATGGTCTTGAGGAAGAGTATCAGCAAATATGTTGGAAACTCATTTCCTATCTTGTAATGCATCTTAAGCCTGGCTTTGGGCCTCATATTCAAAATTTTCTTCCATATCACGATCCTCAGTTGGAGAAAAATGTGGTTCTCTCTCTCTCTCTCTCTCTCTCTCTCTCTCTCTCTCTCTCTCTCTCTGCCTCTCTCTCCCACTCTCTTCCTCCCACTCCTTATTAGTATTTACTTATATTTTTGTAGGTACAATGTGGCTATTAAGTGTGCAACCATAACACCGGGTATATTGTTAACTTCATGTGAATCATTCACAATTTTAACATATTTATCATTGTTAAGCGTACCCAAACTTATGCAATATGCTATCTCATAGATGAAGCTCGTGTTAAGGAGTTTAACTTGAAAAGGATGTGGAAAAGTCCAAATGGGACCATCCGAAACATTTTGAATGGTGAATGGCATTCCTTTGTGTTGTTAATTTGTTTTGTATTTACTTTTGATTTGCTTGTTTAATTACAATTGCAACCTCCTCCATAGTTTCTTATCTTTTATGGTATTATGCTGCAGGTACTGTTTTTAGAGAGCCGATTATCTGCAAAAACATTCCACGGCTTGTCCCAGGTTTGTGATGGTTTGTTGACATTTTGTTTGATTTTGTTAGAAAAAGACAATGGATCAACAGAAACTGCCACTCATTTCAGGTTGGACCAAGCCAATTTGCATTGGAAGGCATGCATTTGGTGACCAATACCGAGCCACTGATACAGTTATACAAGGAGCTGGAAAACTTAAGCTGGTATTTGGTGCGTCCTGGTTTTCAAGTCATAGTCATGGATTTGTTTCCTTTTGTTGGAGATTGCAGTCTCTCTGTCTCACTAGCCTTTGCATATGCATAACTCTGGAAATTATGAATTTTGCAGTTCCAGAAGGACACAATGAGAAAGCAGAGTTTGAAGTTTTCAACTTCACTGGGGCTGGAGGTGTAGCTTTGGCCATGTATAACACTGATGAGGTTCTGATCCTATTCTTTTTTTTTTTTTTCCTCTTTTGTCTAACTTTGCAGTTAGCTCACTAATTGCTTGAAAATCATTGAGGTCCTTTGTTGTCATTTTGACTTGGAATGCAGTCCATTCATGCTTTTGCTGAGGCTTCAATGAGCACTGCTTACCAGAAAAGGTGGCCACTTTATCTCAGCACAAAAAATACAATCCTCAAAAAATATGATGGAAGGTACTATTTTAAATTATTGGCCTACTTTATCACAAGCAGTTTTTCCTTTTCTCCTTTTTTTTCAGTCAATTCTGGACCATGTTATGAATTTTTTTTTTCCTCTATTGTTTGGAACCTATATCTTTATTTCTTTATTTTATCTTTTCTTGACATTTCTTCACTCTTGTCAATTTTGAAGATTCAAGGACATATTTCAGGAAGTATATGAAACTAAATGGAAATTGAAGTTTGAGGCTGCTGGTATACGGTGAGCATTTTTATCCAACATGGTGATCAGTTTGATGACATTGAGCAATTTTTATTAACTTGCATCCCAAATTCTAGGTATGAACATCGTCTCATTGATGATATGGTTGCTTACGCTCTCAAAAGTGAAGGAGGATACGTATGGGCATGCAAGAATTATGATGGGGACGTGCAGAGTGACTTCTTAGCCCAAGGTCTGGAGCACTTGGCGGTGATTACTTGAGAGACAATATCTGCTTTGCCCTTTTCATTTGTCTTTAAAAGTGATGTGAAGTAATATGTGCTTGCCCTGGGAAGATTATTGCTGAGGATTAAGCAATTGTTTTTCTTCTTTATTTCTTTTTGAGAAATATCTTCTGTTTGGATGGGACAGGATTTGGATCTCTTGGGCTGATGACATCAATTCTGGTATCACATCTGCTGGGCTCACCTTTTGTGTCCATTACTTTTCCTTTTTCCTTTCTTGTTTCCCAGGCTGTGTTTATTTCTGCTTCTGTGAATGAGAAGTTGGGTTGGATTCCAGGTATGCCCAGATGGAAGGACAATTGAAGCTGAAGCAGCCCATGGAACGGTTACCCGCCATTATCGTGTTCATCAGAAAGGAGGTGAGACCAGCACTAATAGCATCGCATCAATTTTTGCTTGGTCACGAGGTCTTGCACAAAGGTATAAGATTGTTATTGCCTTTATTCAAAAACTAAATATTTGTGCTGCTGTGAATCTAATTATTTCCCCCTCATGAGAACTTGACTGTAATGATTTATCAGGGCAAAGCTGGATGGCAATGGCAGACTATTGGATTTTACTGAGAAGCTGGAAGCTGCATGCATTGGAGCTGTTGAATCAGGGAAGATGACCAAAGATCTCACACTTCTTATACATGGTCCTAAGTAAGGAATAACAACACTTTCCATTTTTAAAAATATTTCAAGTTCTCAATTTTTTACGTAACTAAAAGTTGTATGTCTTATGCAGTGTTACAAAGGCTCAGTATCTGAATACAGAGGAGTTCATTGATGCTGTTGCTGAGGAGTTGAGAGCAAGACTGCAAGTTAAGGCAAAATTGTGATGGCCTAAGTAGAAGACAAGTTATATGGTATATGCTTCAACAGGTTTTTTTTTTTTTTTTATTTGGTCTTATCTTTTATTTGTTTCCCCATTCTTTTCTTAAAAAGAAAAAGAAATAACTTTTTTTTTTCTTTCCGATTATCCATGAGGACTAATTCTTAGTTTATTATGAAAGGGATATTCTTCTGGTACTAGCATTAATTGTAGTGTCATTAACTGATTGACGATTCATATCTATTGATGTTTTCCCACCTGAAAGGACATTTGTTTTCTGTAATTGAAACTGAAGCTGACAAGAAAAATATTTGATGTGTTCATTATATTATTTTGGCTCATAATGTACTCATTATTATTGCAGGCCTTTGTAGGAGGGACATTTATACCATCCAAAGACTGAAAACCAAAGGAGAATCCATAATGGGATATTGTTGATAGATTAAGAAGTTGCAGACCTGTATGGGTTTGGGACATCTTTTTGATAATAAGGTACACCTCTAGAGATCAAATATAATAAAACAGATTGGTTACACATAGGAGCCTGAGGCCCGAGGTAGATTCAACAGTCAACAAGGAAGGTTTGGTTTCTATGATATGAGTGGGGTACATGATAACAGGTCCCTACTGTCTGTGAAGTTGAACAAGCAAGTAATTATAAGAACCCTATTGTAACATGAATGTCCCAGACATACAGGGGTAATGTTGACTACATTACCCGACAGTGCAAACCCTCGTGCAAAGGAACAATTTCTTTTTTCACTGATCAATGAGAATGATTTGCTTTTTTGACCTCTCTCTCCGTCTCTCTGATTCTTGCTTACACCCGGCTCGGCTTCTGAGTTGTGCTGCCTTCTTCTTATACTAGTTTGACTTATACCTATTTCTTTTCCAAATTTTTTGGACTCGATCTTTTTCTATCTTCTCACTCTGACAGAAAATTGTTGTTTCTTTCTTCGCAAAACTTAATTGTTAGTAACTATTCTTTTACTCATCACCACACCACACCCGCTATTGTCATGGCTGCCAATTGAGATTCTTGATGGAGTCTTTGTTGGATCTTTGGCTGCTGTAAAGTCATTCCTTCTTTAGTTTTTGATAGTGCCATTCATTTGACAGTTTTTTCTCAAGCCGCATGTCTATTTTCCGCCAGCTGATGATATTTTTCATCAACGTTTTTCTTGCCTTGCATGACCCCAGAAGTTCAATTTTGTTACCACTTTCTTGTCGGTACATACGGCACGCAAATTCGATGTTTTTGCGCTCTTTGCTAAGTTTATTTGCTAGTTATTATTACCAGTTTATTCATTATTGTCTAGCTAATAAGATTCCTGTTCTGTCCGGTATTTGCTACCGCTGCTGCTGGTAACAGAGGAGAATAACACGTGTGGTGATAAATAAACTAATGATAATAACCCACAAATAAGCTTAGCAAAGAATAAAGAAACAGCGAATTGCGTGAACTCGTGGGGTCGTGCACGGCAAGAAAAACGTTGGTGAAAATTATCATCGGCTGCTCGAAAATAGGTATTCGGCTTTAGACAAAATTTTTGGATGGATGACACTACTAAATAGTAAAATAATGAATGACATTACAGCAGTAAAGATCCAATAAACACACTCAATCAGGGATTCCCATTAGCAGCCACGACAATAGATTGAAAAAGACACAACTTAGAAGCCAAGTTGGGTGTAACGAAGAATATGAGAGAGAGAGAGAGAGAGAGAGGTAAAACAAAAAAAAACAAAAAGATAAAAATAGATAGTAGTAATGGGGTTGGAATTGCAGTTACAGCCCAACTAATCCATAGTGGAATATTGTTGATCGATTAAAAAGTTGCAGACCTGTATGGCTGGGTTTAGGACATTTTTGATAATAAGGTACACATTTAGAGATCAAATATAATAACACAGATTGGTTACTCGTTGGAGTCAGAAGCCTCTGGTGGATTCAACAGTCTGCCGACGGTTTGGTTTTTATGATGCGAACAAGGTACGTGATAACAGGTACCGACTATCGACTGTCATTTTCTTCCCCCCGCGATTCTCGTTTGATCCTGCTTTGTGATAGAAGCACAAATACAATCTCGAATATTAAAATTTAGATGTGTACTATTTATCACTGTTTGTGAAGTTCAACAAGCAAGTAATCATAAGATCCTATGACTGATAAAATCTGGGGAAACTCCGGTGAATCAAAAGTAAAGTAATGGTTGCTGACCAATGAGATATTACCTATAGGTAAGGCTAACCTATTGGGGTATGGATGCCATAGGCATCCACTGGAAATACTGCCTACATTTGATATGGGGCCTCATGCAATGGAATCGTTTCCTTTCTTTTTTTGGCTGATCAATGAGAATGATTTGCTATAGCTTGGAAATTCAAAGCCAAGTAGCTGTTGGGGCTTATATTGACCTTGTAATGAAACTGCAAAACGACATTGAAGCTGTGGATCATGTTTAGAAAAGGTAAACTGAATATTTGGCTTGACACAGAATTGTGGAGCGGAGCGGACACTATCAATCAATTACTGAGGAAGGAATGTATGACAGCAGCAGCAGCGGCAGAAAAGACCCAACAGAACACGAATCTCATTAGCAACAGAGGAGAATGTGGTGATGAATAAACTAATAATAATAACCAAAAGACAAACTAACAAAGAAATGGCAATTGCGTGAACTCATGGGGCCATGCATGGCTGAAAATAGATATTCGGCTCGAGACAAAATTGTCGGATGTAGGACACTATAAAATGGTAAAGAAGGAATGGCATGCAAAGATTCAACAAACACACTCCATCAGGAATCCCCGTTAGCAGCCACGAGAGTAGCAGGCGGTGCGGTGTAGTAACAAGAATTAAATTTAGCAAAGAAGAGAGAAACCGCAATTCCGTGTCGGAGTGGGAAGATAGGAAAAGACAAAAATCCTAAAATTTTGGACAAGAAAAAGGTTCAACTCAAACTAGGATAAAAAGGAAAAAGGCACGACTTAGAAGCCAAGTTGGGTGTAAGGAAGAACCTGGGTGAGAGAGGGGGGGTCAAAAAAACCACAGAGGAAAAGAGAAAGTAGTGATGGGTTTGGAATTGCAGATACAGCATTGGGGAATAGGCCATTATAATCATCGTCATCGGAAGGAAAAGCAAAGTTGTTCAGCTTCAAATGCAAGAAGAAGATCAGGAAGAAGTGGTGTGTTTTGGGCACTATGGAAATGGAACAATTCCAAAAGGCCCCAATTTTACCATATTCCTCCCAATCATTACCGTCACTACTACTATTCCCAGTACAATTACAACTACAAGTACGGGTTGCCTCCCAATTCCAGCAGAAAGAAGTTGTCTTCCTCTTCTTCTTCCTCTAAGATTTCCATTGCTACTTCTTGCCTCCTCGAATTTGGGGTCCACGATATTGCCGCCGTCGCCCACAACAAGGTCCGTCCGTCCGGCTGTCCTTCCTTCTCACCTTCTTCACTTCCCTTGCCTGCTATTGTTTAGTTCTACTGCTATTACTACAACTACTTCTTCTTCTTCTTCTTCCCTTTTGTTTTACATTCATCCCCTCCCCCCCCCATATTCACTCAGATTGAACTTAAAAGCATCTGAAGATCTTTATCTTAATCTTATTTATGCACGCTAATGATGGGAATTATTGATGGATGGGTGAACCCCCCTCCCCTCCGCCCAAAAAAAACAAAGGTGCTGATTGCAGCCCTTGTATCGGCAGCCGTTGGTCAGCTATCCAAGCTCTTCACTTCCAATCGTCTCCCCGGCAGAGATTTTGACTTCAGGGCCGCCTTTCAGGCTGGTGGCTTCCCTTCTACTCATTCCTCTGTACGCTTCCTCTTCCTTCTTCTTCTTCTTTCTTTTGTTTATTTTTTTCCTATTTTCCTAATAAAATTCCGGAATGGTGTATGGATAGACTGTTGTGGCCACTGCTACATCGCTTGCCCTTGAAAGGTAATCTCTCCTCCTCAATTCCATTCCTTTCCATTCCAATAAGCCTCCTCAACTCAATTATTTTCTTCTAAAAAATTTTGATACGCAGATGGAAAAAAAAAAAAGTGTGGATAAATAGATAAACTTGGTTATAATTATTTATGATTGCAGGGGTTTTTCAGATTCAATTTTTGGCCTCTCGGTTGTTTATGCTGCCATTGTCATGTATGATGCCCAGGTAAGGTATTCCCTATTCAGTCTTTCATACTGTCATCACGAGCAAGGGATGTTTGCTGCCACGCTTCTTGTTGTACATTGCTATATTGCAAGGCTTCAAGTAATGCATTTTTCACTTTGAGATGTATATAATGCGCCATTGTTTTGCATATGCATTTGATGAGGGACTAGCCAAGGGTTTATGCCAGTTAAAGTTTGAACTTCTGGCAGAGAGTGATATTGTCGTTGTAAATCTAGGGTCCATCAATCAGATAATACTGATACTAGTTGTCACTTTTTACCTCATCATCTAATTAGCACTAGCCAAGTAGTTTCAAGAGCCCCCTTTCACCTCAAGGACTTGATGACTTTGTAGCAGATCATATTCTCATTTTGTGCAGCTTGTTCTGTATTATTTCGTTTGATTGCCAATTGTATTATGTGTATGATCTTCCACACCCAGACTCCTGTTCAGTCGCAATTTCCTGTTTAAGGGTGACATTATCACATCATGCCTCATCGATCACTTTTTTAACATATCCCATCATCAAACTATACACAAAGGGAGGAAGAAAAGACAGAACCACACATCAAACTGTATGTTGCCTGGAGTTGATTGATGCATCAACTAACACCTTGGCAAGTAATCACACATAACGAATTTTATAAATCCAGAGTAACCATCATCAGCCGCACATTATAATGCATGGTCCAATCCAATGGCATTCAGTGCAAATTCCTCCCAGTCCTCTAATACAAGGTTCTCTTTAATACTAATGTAGGCACCTCTGAATGGAAATAATGTTATCAGGAGCTGGATTTTTGTTAATCTTGTTGTTTGTGGCTTTGCATGCCCAAACTCTTTATTTGAACCCTAGCAATCCATCAAATCTACAAATATTTGTTTTGAAAGAAAATGAAACCAATTCTAGGAAGAAGAGGATACTTTCCTTCATAGACTCGGTGTCAATGAAATCTACACAAGTGCAGTAAGGCAGGTGCTTTTGGGATTGTCTTTTGACCTTCTTTCATGCAAGTTGCATAACTTAGTCCACTATAATTGGATAAAAGTCATGTGTGACCTAGATACTATAAGACACATATTGGGGGCACTTCTTCTTTGTCAATAACCTAACATGCCTGCTCCTTTTGCTCAGTCAAGCTTGGGCTGGGAAGTTTTGAATGAAAAAATTTTTTAGTACAATGAATGAAGCTTTACTTATTTATTTTGGCATAAAAAATGGGAAAGTAGGGGTGGCACCCAACAATCTTGCCAGGGAGAATTGCACCCTACCAGAAGAGCAAAGAATATTTTGGCAGAGACTCGAACCTATGACCTTTGGCTTGATAATGAATGACCTCCTTTACCATGAAGCTTTATTATCTGTAAAGAGATGCAAGTGCATCCTTTGTGTGACAAATTTTTGCTGATAGATCAAATGACATGAATATGATGAAACCATGCAGATCAGATTGAGATAAGGTTTGACATTGACTTGTGCTGGGAACTTGCTTTCAGTGAAGGCAACCATCCCACATGCAAGCAATATACAGCTGAAGTTCAATTAGTGTCAATTTTGTAGAAAGAAGTTCTTTTCCATTTGCTTTGATTTCCCCCTTAATAGGAAATAAATGGAAAAGTTTTATCACTGCATCATTTGCTTCACTTATTGCATGTTCTTTGGCATTGGACTGTTGATTTTCTCTATTATGTACAAGCGAAACTGAAAAATACTGCAGCTTTGATGGGGAAATGAAGAATTTAGATATATCTACTGTTTTCTTACATATCATTGGGATCCCAATTTACATCTTTCAATTGGATAAATACAGCCCTTATTTGAATTCTGCCTGAAAGAAGATGCTTGCTTATGCAGGGTGTGAGAAGAGAGGTAGGAAATCATTCAAGGGTACTGAATATAGTGCTGCCAGAGACACAGGCTTGCTCAACGATTTCTAAAGATAGAGATGATCCAGTTGATTCTCGACAGGGGCTATCCTCATCCTTTAACAGGAATATTGATTCTGGTCCCCCGTTATCAGAGGAGGGAAGAGGTTTTGCACCAAATTCAATACACACTCCATTATTGCTTGAATCAGACGATAGGAAGGCAGTAACTAGTAAGTTGCCGGCATCCCCTAGTACAGCAGCCACAGAAGAAAGGACAGAAAAGCACCCCAGCAGATTGACTCCATTGAAAGAATCTGTCGGTCACAGTGAGGTTGAAGTGATAGCTGGTGCTTTTCTGGGCTTCTTCATAAGCATGATGGTTTATTCTGTTATGTAAAATTGAGGTCAAAATATTATGTAATGCGTTACATTTCAGGCATCCTACATTAAAAGAACATGGTTTCTTTCATAAGCTAGTTCAAGGAATCTTAATAGTGTTACTGCCTCTGCTGGGTCCACATATATAGGCACATCGATCTTGAGCTTTCCATTTCTACTCGACTACAATTGGAATATTTAGATTGAAACTGCCTGTGTCTGGGTCCGATTGCACAAGGAAACCAATTCATATCTTGTGAAGAATATCAAGGTGTGAGAGACTTGTATGCTGAGATGTTCGACGCCAAAGTCCGAGACAAGTAGTCGGACAGAAAAACGAAAGATATGCTCTTGTAGTCCGCGTATTCTGGGAACCTTTTTTGTTTATATGGGTAATTATAAAATGGAATGGAGTAATGTTCATGGGTTTGAATTGTAAAAGTAATTCCTTTTTGAGGAAGTCGTGAGTCTCGAAGTAACTGTGAGCTTTTGCACATAATATACGCAGGGATGGCCCCATGAGCGGAAGAAGGTAAAACCGACGCAACCATGAGCGAAGCAGAAGTAGCGAGCGCATCAGAAGAAGTACCCCTGGCTTAGGTGGCTTTGGATGAGAGAGATTAATTGTCGGCCAATCGAAGCTCAAATGGACAGGCATCCCGAGGTGCTGCTACGTTGGACGTTGTACTCGGGCGCCTGTGCGCCTGTTCAGTATTTTAACTGACTCGAAACTCTTCGCGGTCCACAAATGAGGAGTAAAATTGCAGTCCGAAACAAGAGGCTGTAAGGGAAGGAAGGAGCCTTTTACGCGTGGAATCAGGATCTCACTTCTGCGGAGCCTGCCCGCACCTCATCGGCTCAATTTCGAGGTCGCCAAGTGGGTTATCTCTCGCCTGCCATACACGTGGCACAAAGGAACGTCAACGAAAATTGAATTGACGGCACTGAGTCGATTTGCTTGCTTTGTTATGCACGCGTCGTTCACGAGTAGTCTTGTCTAATCTGAAAGATTGCCTTTGTAGACATTCCAAGACAGAAGAACGTCTCGGTTCGTTTTGTCGTGGCCGTTGGAACAATTTTAAAATAAAAATTATATATATTCGTATATATATATATATATATATATATATATATATATATATATATAGAGAGAGAGAGAGAGAGAGAGAGTTTTTTTTTTTCTTAAAATGAACTTAGATTAGAAAAATATTATTTTCTAATAAAATAATTTTAAATAAGATATAAATTTATCGTGAATTTAATTATTTTTAATAATATTAAATAATAATTAAATATATTTATAGCCTTATAATTTATATTAACAAAATAATATTAAATAAATTATTTTAAAATAATTTTTTTATTTTTAATTTAATTTTATTTTTAATTTAAAATTTTTAAAATATAATTTATTTTTATTATTAAAATGTTAAAAAATTAATTTTTAATTTTGTAAAATTTAAGAGATATTTTAGAATTTTAAATAAAATAAAATAATATATATATATATATATATATATATATATATATATTTTCAATTATGTGAAAATATCATATTTAAAATTCATAATACAAAGATATAATTCTAAATATAATATGATTAGAAGACTTATATTGTTCCTTTAAATTAAATTCATGTATGTTGTTTTGATAATAAGATCTTGTTTCTCTCGCGACACATTCCTAGACGGTAAGATACTAAGTCTCTTTGGTTAGTGCAAAGGAAATTCAATGTGAAAAGAAACATGAAAAATAATTACAATGGTAACGAGGAAGAAACACCATTTATGCATTGTAACTACTTGGTCTATTTGGTTGGACGAGTGTGTATTACAAAATGACAACTAATAAAGAAGGATAACTAAGAGTCGTGGCAACCGATACCTTTTCTTGGTGCCTTTTCTTAATAGGAGACACCTTGGTCACACTAGTCTGGACACCTTATGGTGTAAAATTGAAAACCAGTTTTTCATATATAACTGGTCAAGAGGAAAAACGCCTCCAACATCTGGAGGTGTTTAACCATTAAAGACCAGTGTGGAGTCATTAAATATAATTATTGGTCAACAAACTCCATACCATTTCAAGAGAAAAGATGACTTCCTGCTGCTCGGCCAAAAGAAGTTTTTCATTTCGTGACCACTATATATATGTATATGATATTATAAGATGGTTGGGTGTCGACTTTGGAGACATGAAGAGAGAAAGTTGGCAAAACCTTGGTTTCCTTTGGACTATGGTGGTTACGACATGCATCGTTTCATTGTTTGAATAATTATTGTTTGTTTTATATCAAGTTAGTTATGCATGCATGTGCGTTAGTTTGGTCTGCTGATGTTAAATTGTTCTTGAGTCAGTTTGGTCTAAGAAAAAAAAAAAAAAAAAAAA
>CM034052.1:42762-64718 GCA_019804595.1 Bruguiera parviflora | reverse complement strand
TTTTTAATTAATTATATTAAATTATTCATAAATAATATTTTTATTAAATAATTATTTATAATATAATTTAATTAACATAAAATAATTTTGTATATTACTATATTTTTAAATAAAAATAATATATATATATATATATATATATATAATTTAAATTATAAAATTATATGTATATATATATTTGATTTTTTTTTGTTTAATATGTACAAAAATTATATGTAAAGATATATAATTATAGTGAAAATTAAAAGAAAAAAATAATTATTAAATTAAAATAAATTATTTATATGTATTAATAGTTTTATTTTTTTATAAATGTTATTTACCAAATTATTTATATAAAATTATTTAATTTTAAGATTTTAACATTTATAATAATAAATTTAGCAAGATCATATAAAGATCACATTAAAGTAAATATTTAAGCTAGGAAGGGAGGACAAGTATCTAGAATATTATGCCTTATGTTGCATCTCATTAATCGTTCCTGTCTTTCGGTTTTCTCTTCCCTCCCAGGCTTGCTTGTGTGTAAACCATGTAATAAAATTCTAGGCTAACTCAAACTAAATGAACTGAATTCTGTTACCTCCCTTACTCTTCTGTTATAATTTTTCTCCTCTGCTTTATCATTTTGTAAATCTTCTTGTCCACCGCCGAGGCACAGGAAAGAATTTGGATAAGAAAGATGTGAAGAAATTGAAGTCTTAACGTCACAATTTTCTTCCCAAAGGAAAATTGGTCTGTATCTCGGGCGAGAGTTATGTGAAGTTTTATTCGTTTATTTTTTTCTCATTTATTTGTTTATTTATTTTTTCTGTTAATTCACCTCCTTAGCATTTCCTCTAGCTGGGGTGGTGGTGGCTGTGGCTGTGGCTGTAGCTGTAGCGGCAGCACTAAGCTAGCGTGGTGGCACTGTAGGCTGTCCTACTCTTCTCCTGAGCTTTGATAACTTGCTAACAGCAAAAAGTACGATGAAAGAACCTAATCCCATTTAAGGATATATATACACACATATATATATATATATATATATAGATGTATGACTGGCGTATTATTTAGACATGGTACATATTCAATGCGTGACAACTATCTACATATTATCCCTCCCGCAGATGTTTTGCCTACCTTCGACAAACCCTACAAGTCTTCCAAATGTACAAAACCACCAGCGTCTAAGGTATGAATCTGACGAATTTTGATAATGCTTCAGAAAGAAAAGAAAAATATAAACGTGTCAAATACTAAGATAAAAGTTGAATTTAGACATGCAAATGCCGAAAAGAGAATTGAAAATATTTACATACCTTTAAATACTTACATGCCTTTAGGTACTATTTTTACTTTTCTATTTTATGCACCCAAAAAAACAAAAAAACAAAAAACAAAAAAAGGATCGTTACAATTTGTTCAACAACTGAAAATAAGTGTCTTCCAAAATATGACCGTTGCAATTTATGACGCTATTTGTGTTTTTTTGTTACTTCTTTCTTTGTTTCTAGTTTTCGTTCATTTGTTGCCCTTAAATACTGCCGCGCCCCTTGTCCCTGTTATCCTTCCGCACAAGAATTAGAACGGGGCGGATTATACAATATCTGGTCCATCGACCTAGGCTGGACCTGAATAGTATTGAGCTTTTTTTTTTTTTAATTCTTTGTTGATCAATTCTTGGTCCAAATCCAAATGGGCTGAGGAGAAGTATCCACATTGACTGAAACCATTGCATCCGGACTCGTTGAAGAGATAAGCCTTTTGGGCTAGGCAGGGCTTGGCCACCTGCGAGGAGACTGCTAATCCAGCCCAAATTGTAGGGTCTACTGGTGGGAGAAGGCACTCTTTTATTTGTGTCGGAAGTCGGAATGCAGCTTATCTATGCATAAACTAATACTCTGTAATATAGTATTTCCAATCATGCATGTGCTGTCTGCGTGCTATGTATTTTTGTATCAAACAAAAGCCTAGCTGCTGAATTTTGTAGGAAATTTCTATGATTTGCTAATATAATTAATTTCCTTTTATTATTGCATGTTAGGGAGGGACTCGAGGATAGGACTGTTAGCCTTCTTTGCACCAATATTCCTTTTAAGATCTTCAATCAAACTCATACTTGTATTATCAGAATGCAAACCCACGCAAGAGAGTCACAATTCTAGTTCATTGACATTGAAGTTGTCTCTAAAATTAAAAATTTCAAGCAGTTGAATTTAATTAACCTAATTAAAGTCACACGCCTGTATAACTTTGCTCCATTTCAGCCTAACTTTAAGCAAAATCCTATTATTTTCACTAATTTCAGGAAGTTTTCGGTAAGCAATGGATGAGTTCACTTGCATTACCGTCTGGTTGGAATTGAAAGACAATTTCTCTGGATTTTGGTTCCTCAAAGTTGGGTAGAGTAGCCCTACCTTCCATCCGTAAAACTCGTTGCTCCAAAACTACAATTTTCATTTCCTTTGTATGTATGACTCGGAAAAAAAAAAAAAAAAAAGGGAAAAAAACAGCAGGTGTTGTACGAAGAATTGTGCCTATTGGTTGCATTAAATAATAAATTTATAAATTTAACATTATATTTTAATTTAAAATTTAAAATATTAAATTTATAAATTTTATTTATATATTATCTAATTTTTTACTCATTTTTAATATAAAATTTTTTAATTACACCATTTGTATTTTAAAATTTAATATTTACCTTCTTCTCTTCTTCTTCTTTTTTTTTTTTTTTTTCCAATAGGATAAAATTCGGAGGCGGAGTAAAGTTCTTTTGAGGGATAGACATGAAATGGGGAAAATATTGATCAGCTGATTAGATTCCCTAGATATCCGCAGTTGGCAACAATTTCTTTTCTTTTTCTTTTTTTTTTTTTCCTTTCAATTTAACTGTTCTCTTGCCCTTTAACTTTTTGACTCTTCAATTTCTTCGAGCGGTCTATTAGTTATGAACCTGTTATTCCAACAGACAGAGGGTGTAAAATTTTCCTCCAAAATTCTTGATAGAAAAAAAGTTAGGTGGATCTATCTAAATAAACACACGATAAATATAAAAAATACAGACTAATCATATTTTTTTATTAATACAAATAAATAAAATAAAAATCACTTATTTTTATTATATATTTTAATAAGTGTAATATTTCGACTTTTATTCTTTATTTTTAAGATGAATTTAATTAGTCTTTCAAATTATGGTATTTCTAAGAAATGACTGTCCATGAGGTACGAGGAGGAGCCTATCATAAACAAAACTGAAATAAATTATATAAAACTGGGTCAAGGCGAAGAGAGATAAATCAGAGACGGAGGAGCTTTTCAATTTGATAAGGGTTTCCAGCTTTCTGATAACTCGAAACATTGTCTCGACAGCCATTTGTTTCACACCAGACAAATGGGGATTGTTTTTTTAGGGGTTTGTTAATGGCTCCAAATCAAATGGAAAGCAGCACGCGACCCTCAATTCAATTATATGCCTCTGCTTTAACGGTTGGATACCGTCGAAGAGGCGTTTTATTGGGATAGGAAGGATTGAATGAGCGTATAATAATCTAATTGATTAAAACTAGAATAGAGAATTGGATTCACAATATGTCTTTCTATTCGTTTGTAATCTCAATATAATCATCATTTTGTATTACCAAACGCGGGCGGTCATGTTCACACGGTATATATTACTATATATTAATCAAAACAATTATTATCGTCGGCCATGCTATCCCGTGTTCCGGCGGATCAATTGTTATCTCTCTACTTTTAGTTGTTGTCGTCGTCATGGATATATATTGTCCATTATTAATTCATTTAGGTTAGCCATCACCTCGGTAGGGTTACATCCCGAAGACTTTGTTTTCCGTTCCTCTTTGTGTTGTGTTGTGGCGCTTCGCCTGTTTTCGCCCTTTCGGCTCAGCAGCAGCTTTGCCTAATATTGGGACGTTCCCCGAAGAATTTGACCATCCAAGTTTCAAACGTAAGGTGGGCATCTCCTTCAACTTAATTACGAGATTTGTTTGGCAGTGCGACTTAGCTTCTACCTTCGCTGGATGCGGGGTGGCTAAGTTAAAGGGACCGAGATCACAATTTGACCCATGAACCCGGTGGTTCGGTTTTGATTTGATTCTTAATTTATTTTATTCTGTTTTAGTCCTTAGAATTTTGATTGATTGATTGTTCTCTCTCTCTCTCTCTCTCTCTCTCTCTCTCCTTTTTCTTTTTCTTTTTTCTTTTTTTTTTAGTTCTTGTTAAATCTAATTAATAAATAAACATTTGATTTTGAAACGCATCTTTTTTCTTCCAAATTGCCCTTTTTAAGAAAAAATTTGCAAGAGAAGAAGGAGATTAATTCTCGGTTCCTTGTAAATAAAAGGGAAGATTTTAAAAGAGTATTTTTTATAAAAAAAAAAGAATTCTTTTGATAAAATTAAATTTGAAAACAGAGGACTTTTCTTAAAATGAAAATAAAAAAAAATAGTTAAAGATAAAAAAGAATAGTTTGTGGGAGCAAACCTTCTTTGTTCTCAAGCGTCAGCCATGGGTTGGTGGTAAGTAGAGACCACAAAGAAGAGTGGTGACAAGTGTGACAAAATTTAAATACACTGATACATGGATTGGATTTTCATGCACACAATAAAAAGAACAAAGGCAGGTGGAGGTGGTTATCAGCATCGCCGCCGTGCCATCAAATTTTATGCCCCCAAAAGAACCTAACATAACAACAAATTTTATGCCGCGAAAAGAGCCTAATTGCCAGGAAGCAAAATTTTATTCTCTTCAATCAAACAAGCAGCAAACTAACTAGGCATTCCGTTCGTATAACATAACATAGAGAGAGAGAGAGAGAGAGAGAGAGAGAGACTCACCGACGAGAAAGAAGAATGGACCTCAAATGTTGTGACAAGCGCGCTCGCGCTCGCGTTTATATGTATATATGTGTTCTACAATTAATGGATCGGGCTACCAACATTTTTCAACGTCAACCACGTGTTCCTTTTGGATTGAGTTCGGCTTGTTGAGAGAGAGAGAGAGAGAGAGAGAGAGAGAGGGAGAGACTTGTTGCAAAAGGAACTTTGTTTGGGGAGCTTTCTTGTCAAATGTTATGGAAAAAATTGGCGCCCTCTTTTGGAATCCCCTCAATCAAATACCTCTCTAATATAAATAGATAAATGGAGAGGAAATAGCATCCGTCAATTGCGATGACTGCTCGTGTGACGACAGAAATGTACATTCTTGTCATCGAAGTTTAGACGGACAGACAGCCAACCACAGATAACGGCGCACGGGAGACAGAGAACGCACCTTTTGATCTCTCCAAGTTAGTTACCCCACTTGGATTGTCATTTGACATCTGACTAACTGTAGCGGGCTTGGCCTGAAAGTAGGTTCGGTAATAAGAGAAAACAATCACCAAACCAACTCTCAGATCTCTGCGCCGCCCTAAACCTTCTGGCCCCACAAGCTAGGGACTGGCAGAACACTAACCAGGTCGCTCCGTCCGTCCGTCCAGGTATCGCCTCGCTCAAATGCATCAACCATCTCGTCGATCCTTCTAATCTGTCAGTAATCCTTGCACCTAGTCCAAAAAAAAAAACTTCAGATCAAAGAAACCGTGCTACAGTAGTTGTCAGTAGATAAAACATTTTTCACATGAAAGAAAATTAAAAATATATATATATATTTTAAATTTTATTTCTTTCATATATTTATCATGTGTTTATTTAAATTTTTCTACTCAATTTTTTTAAAAATATATGAATTTGGTTAAGGAAAAAACATTTATAACAAATTAAATTGATGTTAGAATTTTTGCCTTCTCACCTTAACTTTAAAGAACATACAAATTCAAGAATTTAATAGTTGATGTTGAGAAACTATTCAACTTAAAAATTTTAAGTTATTGGTGAGTGGCAATAATTAAATGGAAAGGTAATGTGATTTGAATATAAAATTTTGTCATTATAAAAATTTTGATATTGCTCAAAATTTTAAATTTTATATGATGCATATATTAAAGTCTAATAATTAAAAGAAAAAAAAATTCAAGTTTAGATATAAATAATCTGGTTGAAAATTCTATATATAAATAAATTTTACAGTAAAATTTTCTCGATTTGTCAATTATTAGCCCGCGATTAAAACGGCCCATATTTCATTGTATATTTGGTAGAGATGATAAAGGTTAATCCAACTTGCCAACTCGAGCATAACTCACCCAAAAATTTTAGGATTAGGATATTGATTTTGATTTTTCAACCCGAACCACATTATTATTAAAACCTAAATAACTTGAAAATTTCAAGATTTAGTTAAGTTCAAACTTAAATCACCGTAACCCCCACGCAAATTAACAATTTAAATTATATTCAATGCCACCTAACTAACTAGCTAATAATGGATTTATGCATGACAGTAAAGGTAGCACGTTAAGCATTAGTCCCCCAACAAAAGTGCCACACCACCATTGATGTTTCACGTAAGTGTTATATCGTTTGTTATTATAATTTAAGAACGAAATGTTATGCATGACAAACGAGTCATGAATTGACCTTATTACTGTGTTGGTGAAAATATGGAATTGAATGTATGATAGAGATGTTTGTAAATTAGTGTTTTTCAAATAACTAAGTAGAATAAATATAAAGAAAATAAAAATATAAAAGTAAAAAGAGTTAAAAGGAATCTTTTTTTTTGTGGTTTATCTATTTTAATTTTTTTATCTTTTTAAAATTTTAATTTATTTTATAAGAAATTTTTGGTTTCTAATTTTGATAATTGAAATTCTTCATCATAGTTCCATTAATTGTTTCTATTTAATTCTATTTTTTCTTAGTTATCATGATTTTTTTTTGAAATCTTTTAAAATTTATCTTTTTATAATTTTGTTAGAGTTATGAAAATTGAATTCATTAAAATTTTTAAAAGTATAAATTATGAAAATTCTTGAAAACAACTTAAATAATTATGATGATTTAAAAAATTAAATTTTATAATATTTAAATTTTATAAAATTTTTTACAATTAAAAAGAAAACTCGAAATTAATAAATTTTAAAGGAAAAATTAGAAACTACAAGGATAACTAAACTGAAACTATAAGGAGATGAAATATACGAGAAGTAAATTACAGAAGTTTAAATGCGTTTAACTTAAATAAAAACAATGTAATAAAAATATAATGAAATAAAATAAGATAAAAATGAAAAGGAAAGAAAAAAAAAAAGGTGGGAAAGAAAGTAGTCTTCCCGTTTCGTTACTTCAGTCATCCCTCATCGAGTCTTGGTCCTTCTTTAAAAACGAGACCGAAAGTCTCAAACCCCCCGCCGCCCCCGTCGCCTGCCATCTCCCTAAAAGGCCCCCCCCCCCGCCTCACCCTCCCGGCACGGCGCTCGCTCGCTGTAAGCAGCGGAAAAAAAGAAACCAAAAGAAAACAGAAAGGGAAAAAGAAAGACAGACCGACAGACAGAGAGACAGACAGAAAGGGGTTAGGGGCTGGGGGGAAGGAATTAGATTCGTTGATTCTGATTGTTTGTTTGACATCGCATTCATTCGTGTGTGCGTGTTTTTTCTGTTTCCTTTTTCTTTTGTTTTGTTTTGTTTGGGGGAGGGGGAAGGGCCAAAAAGGCCCAAAAAAAGGCAAGATCCCACCTTTGTTTTATTCTGTTGTGTTCTTTACCCTCCCTCCCTCTCTCTCTCTCTCTCTCTCTCTCTCTCTCACACCACCGAAGCAAAGCAAAAAGCAAGCATACAAACGCACACGCTAACAAACACGGTTACAGCAAACACAGTAGCCTTTCCAGGAGGCGGACAACAGAGAGCCAAAGTTGGGGAAGGTAAAAGTGAGGTGGCTTTTTGGCTTCTGCTTCGTGAACACCGCCATTGGCAATAAGGTCGCGCTCTCATTGGCTTTGTTCGGCCCCCTCCCCTCTCTTTGTGCTTGTGTCTGTGTTGGGTTGGCTGTATTCCCAGCGTATCTCTGCCTCCCTCCTCCTTCCTCCTGCGCGTTGTGTTCCTGATTTTAGCTGTTATTACCCTGTCCAAATTGTTGTCACTCTCCTCCCCCGCTTCTCTTTTTCTTTTTTCTTTAAAAAAAAAAATTCTATTTTTTTTCTTCATCCTGTCTGTTATCCTTTTAGTGTTTCATCCTTTCTTATATATAATCCCACTTGTGCTGCTTCTTTCCTCGCGCATTTCTTTTCGCTCTTTGGCTTTCGCTTGCATTTGTGTCCTTCTTGGCTCTGTCTCTTTTTATAATTTGTGCTCCGTCATTGTTTGTTCAGCTATCAATACTCAGAGTCATTGAATTTCCCTAATATCAGCAGCTACCTACCTGACGTAGCAGAAAAAGAGGCCATTACCTTGCAGCTCACTAACAATGAAATACGTATTGGTGACTGGCGGTGTGGTCAGTGGTCTGGGCAAAGGGGTCACTGCTAGCAGCATTGGTGTTCTCCTTCAAGCCTGTGGCCTTCGCGTTACCTCCATCAAGATTGGTATTCTTATATGTTTTTCCATTCCTCTTCCCTTGCTCTGCTGGCGCATTTGCCGCATTGTCTAATTTTTCCCATTTTGTTTCAATTCCATTTATTATTATTATTATTATTTTTTGGTTTCCCTCTGCATCATTTATTTCTTTGCTTTTTATATGGAAAATGTGGTAGCAATTTTCAGTTTTCCCCAGAATATTTTGCTTGTGGAACTGGTGTCTGGTGAAAGTTTGCTGCAACTTAATTTGCTTTTCTTGAAAACGTTCATTCACTTGTTCGAAGTGCTATTTAGTTTGGTGCCATTTTTATTTCATGCTAATTTGTCTCCAACCCCTTCTATTTCAATTTCCGCTTCACAATTCAAATGACATTTTTGTTCAACAATACAAGTTAAGTTGCAAAATGCTTTTACTGATGAGGAAGGGAATACCATCTCGTTGAGACACCAGATTATAAAACCATATTTCGAGAGCCTTTGTTAGAATGCTTTGTATGACTCAATTTTAAAAACAGAAAAATTTGTATTTATAAAAATTGAATTTCAATACCTGTTCATTAAACTCATCTTCCAGTTTTCAGATTTTTACAAGTAAACCAGTTTCTGCACTTCTACAGGAACTGAACTGGAAAGTAAAAGTGAAAAATAGCACCGCAAAACAGAAAACTGCTTATTAGCTTATTGCTGCAGTGAAATCACCCACGTTTTACCACAAGTCTGGTATCCATTAGCTTTTTAGTCAACAGTCAGACAACCTTTTGTTCTTGTATTGTGAGTTGATGCATTTCATCTGTGATGGCATGCTTGCAGACCCTTACCTTAATACTGATGCGGGAACAATGTCCCCATTTGAGCATGGAGAAGTCTTCATCTTGGATGATGGTGGTGAGGTACATATTCATGCTAGGTCCTTTTCCATGGATGTACACATGGCACTGTCTTCACTGCACAAACTTCACATCTTTGGTTCCTGCATTTTTTTTTTCTGCTTTTCATAAAGATGATTTATGCAAGTTTATCTTCTATTTTGATGAAAAGATGACTGTTTCTTGGTACTTAAAAGGTGGATTTGGACCTTGGCAATTATGAGCGGTTTTTGGACATCAAATTAACTCGCGACAACAATATTACGACAGGAAAAATATATCAGGTAATTCTATCAATTTTTTGGGCATCAAACAAACAACTTGTTTGTTGACTTAACCCCATCAATTTGATATGCAAACAATTATGTGAGCTAACCACACCCGAATGAATATTCCTCTTGGTTTAATCAGTCTGTTATTGACAAAGAAAGAAGAGGAGACTATCTTGGAAAGACTGTACAGGTTCTTTCATTCACATTTTGTTATTCTTTTTCATATCATGCTGATGTATTATAAACTTGAAAACTTATTCTCCTGACATCACCTATTATCCAGGTGGTTCCACACATTACTGATGCTATCCAAGAGTGGATAGAGCGTGTAGCTGGGATACCAGTTGATGGAAAAGAAGGTTCACCAGATGTTTGTGTCATTGAGCTGGGTGGAACTATAGGTAATACACAACTGTTGGTGTCTGCTTAATAAGACATTTGCTTGCTTGCTTTCTTTCTTTCTTTTCCCCCTCCACTTAAGATCAATCATCTTGACACAGGTGACATTGAATCTATGCCATTTATTGAGGCACTCGGCCAATTTTCTTACCGAGTTGGTTAGTTGATGGGCTCTATTCATCTTTTTAGTGCCTCGTTCAGATCTTTACTCCCCTTTTACTTTTTAAATAATCTCAGTGGAACATTCTGGTACTAAGCTGTTGATTGTCTTCAGGTTATGGTAATTTTTGCTTGGTCCACGTCAGCCTTGTGCCTGTTCTCAATGTTGTTGGTGAACAGGTACTTTATGTAGCATAAAAAATATTTAAATTTTATATGCATGAAGCTGACTGCAGCACTGTTTTCTGCATTATCTTGATTTATGGGGTCATTGACTTGATGGATTTGATTTGTTTTTTGACCTCAAATTGTAGAAGACCAAGCCTACCCAGCACAGTGTTCGGGGGCTTAGAGGGCTTGGATTGACACCAAGCATTCTAGCATGTCGTAGTACAAAGGTTACATGCTTTATTCCATACCACTGCATGTTTGCTTAATGTATTGGTGGCTGTAGCTTCATGTTTCAAAATTTTCTTTTGCAGGCACTTGATGAGAATGTTAAGGAAAAACTCTCTCAATTTTGCCATGTGCCGGTATTAAGAATGTCTTGTTCTTTTCCCATGTGGCCTAAGCCATAATTACTGGTGCTTAGGAATTTGATTTCTATGCAGGCTGAAAATATTGTTACCCTGTATGATGTTCCAAACATCTGGCATATTCCCTTGCTATTGAGAGTAAGCTCTTTTGGTTTGGTGCCTTTAAATTTTCAGTCATTAAATGAATTTTTGCAGATAATTTCTCTTTTCTCCCCCTTGAGATGATTAGGATCAGAAGGTGCATGAAGCGGTCTTGAAAGGACTGAACCTTCTGGGGTTTGTCTTCTTTACCCATTCTTTGTTTGCTACATAAATTGTTTTCTTTCCTGCATAATCTCTCTCTCTCTCTCTCTCTCTCTCTCTCTCTCCTGTCATCTAAGTCCCTTTGCCAGGTTGCTAATATGTCTTTAATGTGCAGAGTGGCTGGAGAGCCGGAGTTACACAAATGGACTGCAAGGACAAAACTTTGTGACATTCTACATGATCCTGTGAGTCTCTACCATCTGCATATGCTATTTAGAATTTTTTACTCACCCTAGCTAACTTTGCCCTTACCTTTGATGATAGGTTAAAATTGCCATGGTTGGAAAATACACTGGACTTTCAGATTCTTATCTCTCTGTTTTGAAGGTGAATGTTCGGATTTGTTCTTTGTTATGAGGTGCCATTCAATGGTGACAGATTTTGAGAATTTTAAGAATTTATTGACGACTTAGTTAAATATTAAAAAGATGCTAGCAATGAGGCTAAAGGTAGGGGAACTGATGTCCCTTCAAGTTTTATGCTTTTGCTGGACTAATTTATTTATTTTTTCAGGAACTATGAATTCTTTTATTCGCATTTGGTTATGTTGGATTTTAAAGATATAATGAGATGTGAGGTCCAAAATGCATTTTTTCCCTGTGGACAGGCTCTTTTGCATGCTTCTGTTGCTTGCCGGCGGAAGCTTATTGTGGAATGGGTTCCAGCTTGTGATCTTGAAGATGTTACTGCACAAGAGGTCTGTGTTAACAGAGGGTACCCAGCTACTGCTTTAGTCTTTGTGTATCTTTGGCATATGGATGTTGACTACCATGTTAATCTATGCAGGCACCTGATGTTTATAAAGCTGCATGGGATCTTTTGAAAGTGAGTTGCCTAAAATCTACCTGTTGGGTTCATGTGTTTGTATTTAGTTTTCTTATATGTCCTCTGAAATTTTGTGTTAATGCAGGGAGCTGATGGCATTCTGGTTCCAGGTGGTTTCGGGGATCGAGGGGTGCAGGGAAAAATTCTTGCTGCAAAGTATGCACGTGAAAACAAAGTTCCATTCCTGGGCATTTGCCTGGGGATGCAAATTGCTGTAATTGAATTTGCACGATCTGTTCTTGGTATGCCTGATGCTAACAGTACAGAGTTTGATCCTCAGACTTCAAATCCTTGTGTGATATTTATGCCTGAGGTATTCTTCCCCCCTCGTGAGCTATATTGATATGGTGCTCTTTTTTTTTTAATCTTTTTTTTCTTATTTTTTTGGGTTCAGGTTATTTGGTGTAACTTAATTCTATTTGACAGGGTTCAAAAACTCATATGGGGGGCACTATGCGTTTGGGTTTGAGGAGGACTTACTTCAAGGTTCCTGATTGTAAATCTGCAAAATTGTAAGATCTGCATTCAGGTTTCAAATAACTGTCCATAAAGTACACTCTTTTCTTTCGAGGAATGTCAAATATGTGCATAAATCCTAGCTTGATTGTGTTCGGTGGGAGATTCATATATATGTCATCATTGAAGATAGGATCAGACGGCAATATAAAACTTAAATGTGCCATTGACTGAACTTGGCGAAACAATAAATTGCTCATTAACTGTTGCTTTTTACACGGAGTTGTGTTTAGGTATGGAAATGTCAGCTTTGTTGACGAGCGGCATCGGCATCGCTATGAGGTAAGTTCTGTTCATAGTCGAGTCTTGCCATAGTACTCTATGAAGGATAAAGTTGGGCATTTGCGGATTACTTTTTTCTCATCTTGTTTCATATTCTGAAGGTCAATCCGGGCGTGATATACCGGTTTGAAAGTGCTGGTCTTTCATTTGTTGGCAAAGATGAATCTGGTCAGCGCATGGAGGTGAGTAGAGACTGACTTGTGTTAAACCGACTCGAAATTATGGGCTAAACAACTGCTGAGGATCTTTAGTGTCATTGGATTTGGTGGCTTTATGAACTTAATTGTTTTTCTCGATCTGCAGATTGCGGAGCTGTCAAGTCATCCATATTATATTGGTGTTCAGTTCCATCCTGAATTCAAATCTAGGCCTGGAAAGCCTTCGGCACTTTTCTCAGGTATTGTCTTTCCTAATCACACAAATTATGCTCGTCAGTGTCATAAAGGTGTTAATATCTGCCATGGATTTGTAACTTGTGATATGATCAGGACTTATAGCAGCAGCATGCGGGCAATTGGATGCTGTCCTCCAAAATCATGGGTATCCAACCAAGCTACTGCCAAATGGTACGAATAATAGACAATCAACGGCAAAAGCTTACCAGAACGGAAATGCGCTCAAATCTTCCAATGGGTCATTGAATGGGGTGTATAACAATGGAAATGGTTTGCACTTTTAAGATGCTAATGCGATTCACAACTCAAAAGGGTTTTTTGTTTTTTTTTTTTTTCAAATAAGTTCTGACGTGAGCGTTTGAGAGTTTTCGGTTTCAGACGTACAGTCGATGAGTATGGATGGGTAGATGTTTTGGCTCACATGACATGACCCTTTTGGTAAGGGACAAAGATGGCAAAATTTGTACTTTCCAATGCAGAGGCCGTACTTTTAAGACTTGCTTTTAAGGTGTGGCATTGCCTCGCAGTCGTATTGGATTAAGACGTCCTCTGGGTGGAGCCAGGACCTTCGGCTGTTTGAAGTCTACCCTTTCTAGCTTTAAAATAAATGGGGCAAGTAACGTAAATATATGATGAGATGCTTTTGTACCAAACATATAAATACACAAGATGGCACTTCTACTCTTTTTAACTAGTGTTATGTCCAAGATCAAAACCAATCAAAATTAGTGAGAACAATTTAATCATTTGGGCACTAATCCGTGTCAATGTAGCAAAAACTTGATGTAAGTAATACAAAAAATCTGAAAGAAAATAAAAAGAACGTTGCTATGATTGACTGCTGACGATCAAGAAGAACAAAGAAATTGTAGTTTGACCATCGTCTCTACTTTCACTTAGAGCTCCGCTTGGTATGCTCTGCATGGATGGTTCCCTTTAATGAAGCTATTTTTGACTTAAAAAAGAAACTACATTGACTAAAATATACAATCTTCTTTTTAAAGATGTGAACTTACAAACACATCTTCGTTGATGTTATTGAAGAGCCACTCATATATATATATATATATATATATATATATATATATGTATATGTATAAAACTAAAAACAAAGGATAGAATTTCCAACAAATAAATTAAGATGTCTAGCAATATGAGTAAAGAAGGGATGTCTGCTTCACAACATATATATATATGAGATCGTACTACTGCGGGATGAAAGCAAGGGGATTATGAATTTGATAATTAAATAAGTATGCTCATCAGAGCCAAGGTATGGAGAATTTCTGAATTGAAGTAGCCGCGCCAATAACTTGGGATGCAGTGGTAGTGGCAATAGCACTACTGGCATTGCCTTTGCTGTTGTGGCTCTGGGACTGCTGATGATCTTGCAGGCTTTGGTGAGATGCGAGGAGCTTGTCCAGAAATGACCAATCATTATAACTATTATTGAATCTTTCAGCAGCTGCAGGTAATTGCAGCGGCCCACAGTTATTAATATTGCCAGCAGCTGGTGACGAGGACGATGATGTCAGCTTCAGCAAATTTTGTGAACAGCCGATTTCCATTGCGTTGAGCGAGACGGGCAAAATCGAGTAAGAATTGGGGACAAGTACAGGAGCTGATGATGAATTTTCTGGACTAAATAGCTGGGGGAGATGCATCCCATTATTCCCATCAAAGGAGGCATAGTGATCATATGGTTTGTGACCTTGTTCGGCCTCTAAATGAAGATGATCCGATAGCATCAATAATGGAGTAGAAGAAGAACTGGCCAGCTTCGTGTGAGACGGGCAGTAGTACTCTTCTTGGACTGCTTCTGCTGGGAAACCTCTGCTTTGGTTCTTCTTTTTGAAAACCCTGCAAACAACCCACCCATCTTCCTGCTAAACCATATCCAAGCGCCAAAATGAGCGGCAGCACCTTATTATAATGTATACATTAATATTTCTATACGGATACACATACATTAATATTACGTGTGGATAATAATAATAATAATAATAATAATAATAATAATAATAATAATACCACCTGCATGAAGTCGGAGTTGTGGTGGTGGTCGTCATCGTCAAGGCGGTACTCGTGCATGATCCAATCAGTCTTGTGGCCGTGGGGGGCACGTCCCGTGTAGAAGACGAGGGTTTTTCTCATGCCAATTCTCTTGTCGGAGTTGCCAAGGTGGATGGCCTTGTCCCTTCCAGTTGCTTTCCAAAACCCAGCTCTGGTTGCCCGATTCGTCCGAGTTCCTGTCGGATACTTCTTGTCCTTGTGGCTGAAGAAGTACCACTCATTTTGAGGCCCCGATCCTATCCTGCATTTTTCTGCATGTTGTACATACATACATACATATACACGCGCCCACACAAGAAGCATCAATTAATATTTGAGTGATCGAATTACTATATATTAGTGGCTGGGATAATATATATTTGATAGGTATGTATGTATAGACATATTATATTAAAATAATAATAATAATAACAATAAACCTTTGAGGTCCCAAGGCTCAAGCCTGTTGAGGTCGACCTCCCTGATAACATCGAGGTCGATGGCTTCGTAACAGACTTTCTTCCTCAGGTAATAGTACAAAAGCTCCTCATCAGTTGGATGAAACCGGAATCCCGGCGGTACCGACACCTCTCCATTTCCGGCCATCATCTCTCTGTCCCCTTGTTATCTGCTGTTAAGACAAGAAGCATCATTGCTTCCTTCCTGAGTTTTATTTATTTTTGGGTTCATTTGAAAGCTGTATCATAGTTCATGTGTTGACGATTGTTCATATGCAATACAGAGATGATGAGAACCTCTATCCTTCTATCCTATAGGGTATAAGATTAATCTTTGCTCAGGGAAAAAAAGGGGGGGGGCAGAGGGCTCCATGTATCTGGGTAACTACTTTTCTGAAACTCTAAATAATCTTAATCACCCGTGTATCTATCTAGCTAAGTCAAGTTGTAATTAAGTTGTAAATAAAATTACCATGAAAATTAATCGTGTGCATCTTCTTCATAAAAGAGCTAGCGACTGCCAGTGACCAATTAAAGAAGACAAGCAACTAGTGTGTGTGTATGGATTGCTGACAAAAGAATTAACCGATCTATAAAAACTAACTGATGAAAAGTGGAATGAATAAACAGAACGGAAGCTATCTATAAGCCTATGATAATATGTATAGACATAGAAAGGGTAGATATATTAAACTCTAGAGCAAATTAATGGAGGCTCGTTATTTGAATTCTTCTCTCTCTAACTAGTAAATAACCCTTGTGGCTTAATCCACGAGCATTTACTGGTACAAATTAAACCACTGCAAGCAGTGCAGCATGTACATGAATGAACAAAAATTAACATATCTATATGTAATACTTTCCAAGAAAGAAAGGAAAGAGCTTATCATAAGTTGCATGCATAGAAAACGGAAATTAACATATAACGGCACGGAAAAGGCAGATTGAAGTACCTTTCTGAACAGTAATAACAAGTTGCTTTCCGGAAGGAATTATGTCCAATACAAGGAAAAGAAGACAGATGATGATGATGACGAAATGGCAAAAAGCAAAAGAAGGGGAAAGGCGGACAGCTTGCAGCTAGTAGTGGTTGGGGTTGGGGAGGGCAATTCGGTGTCCTGACTGGATTAGCTTCAAGGGCACGGTGTAGCTTCTTTAAGTTTAAGAGAAGAGACGCCCATTTATTTATTTATTTCTTAGAGAAAGGGAGAGACTAGTGGATGTATAGAGAGAGAGAGAGAGAGAGAGAGAGAGAGAGAGAGAGAGAGAGGGATTGATGCTCCATGTGGATCAGTGCAAAGTTTGAGATGACTGACAACAGAACCGAGAATTTGGATGTAGGAACTGAAAGAAAGGGGAAAACAATTTTAAAATAAAAGTATGTCTCAATCTCTTACACTCTGCTGTTTGAGAAAGGAATTTTAGGCATAATTTAAAAATCCAACCTGAATATTTTGCTGCTGAATAAGAGATTAGGTTGTTGAGTTACTGGTTCAATAGGTGATTCAACAATTGGCCGACGTTGCAATTCTTATTTAGTATAACAAAACCAAACATCGGTATATATCGATCAAAGCTCACTTATTTAATCATTTGTCAACGAAATATTCATGAATAATTATCAACAAGAATTTAGTTGCCATAGCATAAAAATTTGATACCGCTCTTTAGAACATGTATGTTAGAATGCAAATGATTTTGTTTAGCTTTATATCTTCATATTCTCAAACTAATTTATTTATTTTGAAAATTTGTAAGACAATGAAGTCATAGCCTCAAAATAGTATTCTTTTGGGTTTGAAAATAAACCGGGTGGTTTGTTAGGTTAGTGGGTCAGTGAGTCAATCCAATTCACTCTGATTCAAACGAGTTTTTCTGATTTGATGAGTTGTTTGGCTCAATAAAAGAAATAGACTGATTTTAACTTTTTGAGTTATTAGTCTAACTACCGAATTAAATGGTCTGTATTTTATATTATATTTTTAAATTATAATGAAATAATCCTAATATTATTATACACTCTTGATAGATTGACTACACATTTCATATGTCACCCATAAAAATCCAAAGAATTGAACGTGAGGGGATTATAACATAACATATATGCGCGTATACCATGCAGGCTGCAGCTGGTTGTGTCTCTTGTGATAAAGGCACGATAAAGGTTTGGAAAATGTCCGTTGAACGGGAGACCTCGGCCCCCCAATATCGCCTCATAAGAATGAACAAAATCTGCTTAACTGTCAATTGCCTGCTGGAATGTATTGGGCTTGTTTTGGCTTTTTCTTATAGTCATATTCATGTGTCTATTTTGTCAACAATTAGACACGCACGGTCGAGGCCCCTCAACCCTCAGCAGTATGACCAGCAAATTTTAATGAAGAAATTAATGGAATGCCCTCTTCATTCTTTTATATACAAATATTCTAACTCTATTGGCCAACCAAAAAAAAAAAAAGAAAAAAGAGTTCTAGTCGTATAGATCGTTCATGTTCTTCAATTCAGAGTACACCTGCTTTATTTCAAAATCAAATAGAATTCGTTTTGCTGCTTTCCACTGATTACTCTGCCATTAATATGTACCTAGCTATAGCGTGGCATGTATTGTGCGCAACTGTTAATAAAAATAAGCTTTTATAAAAATTTAAGTGTCTCTTTAATCCAGTCTTTGACAGTTTCAACTTTTCTTGGTTAATCCTTTTGGTCCAAAGAAAACGAGAGAAAAATGAAGTGGGCATTTTCCATAGTATTTGACCATAATTTTCTGTTGTTAACAAGCAAAAAACAAATAAATAAGTAAACAACTCCCCTACTAATTGCTAATTACAACTCGGGAAATGGAAATTTAATGGTGATTTTTTGTTTTTTTGTGTGTTTATCTTTTAAAACCAATAATACGGAATATCGTGCAATGATCATTTAAGGTTATTAAGAGTTCTACTTCTCGTCCTTCCGAGAGTGGACATGGATGGGTCAGGTCGTTCGTAGGTGAATTTGTCGGTGAAAACACGGAAAAAGAGCGTCGGAAGTCTTTAAGGAGATGCCGAAAAGTTTGAACGATCTATCCCGAAGCCAAATGCTACACACGCACGCATTAATTAAAAAGAAATCTTACAAACAAATTTTATAAACGGGCGTGACACCTTGATAAATTATTAAGAAGCATATATTCTTTTGAAGGATTTCCTGCGGCTTTGTTTCCGTCTAATTAGTACCCTACGTGAAATGCAAAAGCATTAATATATATATATATATATATAGATATATTATTTTCTTTTTAAAGTCTTCTTGCTGCGCCTTTTTGACGTGGAAATGTAATAATTCACACATTTCAAATTTATGGATCTGTTGTGCGTAATTAAAGTATAACTCCTCGTAATTCAACGGAGGGGATTGACCAGCTGCTTTTGTTCATAATTATCCCGTCAACTCCGAGGTCGATGGCTTCTTGTTCTTAAATCTTGTTTAATGAAGTGGAGAGTATTTTCATCAAATTCAGCGCGATGATATACGAAATCGTATAGTTGGTGTTTCCTAATTTGGTTGTCCAGATCGATTTTTTTATTTTTATTTTTTTAAAAATTTTAATTTTCGGGTAACTTGCCTTTGGTGGGCCGAATTAATTCTCTCTTTTGTGAACTAATATATAAATGCATTAATTTGGAGAGGGATGGCTCATGAAGTGAGGCAGTAACTTATTGGCATGTGCCTTGGGAAGGATATATGTGGATGAGTAAGCAGCGCAAATTAAACCCTGAAAGTCAGTGGCATATGCATTTACATTTGCCGATCCAACACACGTACATATTTTAGGCAACCCAAGGTCTCGGTTGGATTAACTAGTTAAATAATGGAGCCTCACACATATATAAACATTTCAAAACCTTGGGATTGCGATTTATCTCAATTTCATGCACGTTATTTTTGTTTTGTTAATTAATTTATCTCCAAACAAAGGGATTTGCACGCAACTCCCTGTCAATCCTCTCTCTCTCTCTCTCTGGATGTGCATGCACAATTGCATACGGTTGTGCAACATATATATTGTCGACGTACGAACCAGAACTAGTAACAACGGTTCCTGGTCAAACACGGTACAGAAATAACAAATTATATCGCATTAATATTATTAATTATGATGACATAATTGCAGACAATACGATATCATATGCTTGCATTAATCTCCACATATATAACAACGCAAGTGTTATAGCCGATGTGCCGTTGCCTTTACGAACACTACATATCATGTTCCTGGTCTAGCTCGATTATATAGGGAATCCCCCCCCCCTCTCTCTCTCTCTCTATATATATATATATATATGTGTGTGTGTGTGTGTGTGTGTGTGTATTCTTTTCTTTTTCTTTTTTTTTTAATAAATAGAATGCAGTCTAAAGGCCAATATTGACAACATATTGATTCACCAAGATTCAAAGCTGATAGTAATTATTTTGTTTCACGTTAAGAAAAGACCAGCAAGATGAGCCACCGATGAAATGGGGTGCACGCTTATGGAGACAGAAGGCCATAAAGTGTTTCAAAATAGTACTTTCAATGACAATCACATCTATTAATTCCTTTATTTGGAGTTTCGTCAATTATATAATGGAAATATGGATACATGTGCATGACAAAAGCTCGAGATGGAAGAAATAAATTAGAATGACTGCACTTTTTTTTTTTTTTTTTTTTTGTGTAACTACTTTCTGTATGAGTGTGTGAAAGAGAAGGGAGAGGCAGCTAGGGAGATATTCTCGTCTTGGTGCACGGATAGTGTTTGGAGCCAACAGTTTCTTTCCATTTTTCTGTTGATAATTGGTAAACAGCAAACGGTGTTAAGATTCTTCGAAGTTTTTGCACCCTCGCTCTGATCAGATGTGTGTCGCTTATTAAGTAAATCATGCATGTACAAAATACCTGTAGAAACCGACTTTAATTAGGTTCATCTTCTAAACTCGAAGGACGTTTCTGATATATAAGAAAATGGACGCTTGAGCCAACAACAATATAATTGTTGATATTTCTGAATCATTCTACCGATTGATTGGAGATGGCCTTTGATATTTATGTAGAGATTCCTAATACTGGGCCCTTGAGGCCCAGAATTACTGAACCAACCCAAGCAAGAGGCTCAGTGAGTGATCTTTGTTCTCCCTTCTTTGAGGCCCGACCCGACCAGAACCTTCTCGATCGGTCTCCAACGTGTGTGTTAATTAAGTTCCTGACCGTCCACACTTGAATACAAAGTGTGGAATCTATATGATCTCGATCATCACGGGGGTTGGATTGTCCAGCCGTCCGAAACCCCAAAATCTACACAAGAATAAGAATGATCATTTCCATTGTGAAGTAATAATTGGGCGGCGCTCTGTCAATAAGGTATATTTGTGAATTAGTAATTATTTTGCTGATGATACGGTTTTCATATACGTGTGACGTGAGAAGTCATGAATAAATTGAGTTATCAATTGGATATACTTTTCTCTATATTAGTTTGAGTTTAAATTCTTTTACTATAATTTATCTTTTAATTAATAAAAATTTATATTAAGAATATAGTACTAAATTTTATATTTATTAAAAAATTTTACTTAGATTTAATAATATTAAATTCTTCTCATAAAAACATATTAATAAATAATTTTAATTTTAATCTATATATGTGATAACTAATACACTTATAATATATATATATATTTAATTTTTAAAAAAAAAAAGAGAGAGAGAAACTATGAGTGGGATTTTGCCAATGATATACATTGACGTGGGAAAAGGGTAAGATGAGCTAATGGTTGTTTTCAGCTAAAGGTGTGTGGGAGGTGTTTGTTGCAGGTTAATTTGCAAGAATTTAGCCAATCCCCGTGGCCCCTGTGATTAAGGGAACGAGTTTTTTTTTTGGGGGGGGGGGGAAGGGGCGTAACATGGCACCACTGTTGTGCTTGTGGCCCTTCGATCGAGTACTTGGTGGACACTTTCCCTGGTTATATAATACATGGGAGGGCCTTTTCTCGGTTAAGACATAAAAAGCTGGATTCCACATCATACATAGGATCCTCTGCATAATTTATCAACCCAGGTGACAAATTTCAACAAAAGGCGCCGTATGTGTGGGCTGATGCTGACCATCTATACCCTTCTTTTTAGATACTTAATACCGGATATTATTGGTCGTGCTTCAAATTGTTCCAAATATATATCTTTGTTGTACCAAAGGAGTTTGTCAGGCACATCATCTTGCCCCTCATCGTACACCCACGACAATAATACTATGATTGCATAGGGGGTGTTACTTATTCAATGGTCAATGAGCGGACTTTGGCGTCTATTGGAATTAATTAATTAATATTGGCTTTACACCCCATCTTTCAAATCCTGTCCCTTAACCAATTATTTCATACCAAAATTTTACCAATTCTCATCAACCTTCTCC
>CM034052.1:19279-42662 GCA_019804595.1 Bruguiera parviflora | reverse complement strand
TGCTATATATGTGTTAGTGACGAAAAACCAGGTAAAAATTATTGGAACGAAGAAATGGAGCAGAAGAGAAGGCAGCCTGTAACAGACACCAGATTTAACTTGTTGAAGTTCTTTTGAATTGCCTCTACACCCCCCACCCCCGCCGGTCGGATCGGAGCACATTTCTGTTGTCAAGGAAGGGAGAAACTCGAAAACACCGTTAAAATAACAGTGATATCCCTCCTACTAATAATCATTATAAATAATAATAAATTATTATTCTTATGATTACCATTATTTATAGATATGGTTTTCCAAGACATGTGCATTGAGTGATAGTGCATTTAGCATCGCTTGATCTTGTTCATTAAATACTGATATGAGAATTTTACACAACGAGCAGGCGATTAATATACTAGTTATATACGCGGTGTACAGATGATATTTGTTGCATATCATCTAATTTTTGTTAGAAAATTTTAAATTTTAAAAAGAAATTATTATTTCAATGTATTGTATGCTGAACTGCCTCGCTTATCTCTCGGCCCTTCCAATATTTCTGTAAATAAATTTAGGAATCAGAAATAAAAAAAAAAAGAAAAAAGAAGGTGCCGCACGCACACCAAAGAAAGAAAAATCCAATTATGGTTTTTTATTTTTCAAAAAAAATAAAAAAAAAAAGCCCACCTTCCGTCCTCTGCTTGTTCCTCACCGTCCAAAGTGTCAATTTGTCGAAGTCTCAACCGAAATTGGAATTTCCTGAGTCACACAAACTAACTATTCTTACCAAAAGCTCCCCCCCCTCTCTCTCCCTCAAAAAAAAAAAAAAAAACAAACAAACTTTTAGTCTCTTTCTCACTCATTCTGGTCCGGTATCATTCATTACGAACTGTCTCTGGTGGCGTATTGCATCAATCATACATATGATACAAGAGCGCAAGACTGAGAGGCTCTTTCATTTGCATATTCATTTTGAAGCACTACTTTTGAGTCCCACCTTCTCCCAAGTCTGTAAGAAATTGCATAGCATGGCTCAGCTAGAGAGAGGAGAGAGATAGAGATCTGAAGTGAAAAAGGAAGGGCATGACGCGATTTCAGGGAAAACCCATTTACGAAGAAAACGACCCAACTCAATCTACCCGCCACTGGCCACCAAATGCACGCGTCTGCACCACCGACCAAAATCATTGACTGACCCATTGCATTGCAGTGGGCAGCAACTCAACCTCTGTTTTCTCTCACCTTTTTCCAAAATCCCGAGTACCCTCTAAACTACCCATCCGCGCTGCTCATTTATTTATTTGTTTATTTATATATTTTTACTTGTTATTTTGTCGATTCATTCCATCAATTTTTTAGGCTCGCTAGTTAGTTAGTTAGTTAGTGCCATGCTATGATTTCTTACATTGTATAGGAGTAGAAGTGGGAGTAGGAGTAGGATGCTTGTTTGTTTCTATTTCTCTGCAATTTGCAATGATTCTTTGTCACCCCTCCGCCGCCCTTACCCCTAATGCAGCAACCAGAACCACCTAAGCTTTTCGGCTGTTTCTAGATGATTTTTTGGTCTTCTTCTCGTGTGCTCTTTCCTTCCTCTCAACTGGGTCCGTGCAGATTCCTCGACGACCAAGACCACAGCTTCACTTCAATCATCCGTTTCTCCACCAATAGGAGGAGGAGGAGACTTTTCACCGCCAGCTTCTCCCATCACCATTTTACAAGGAAACTCTCTTTCTTCGCCTGCGCAGTCTCCGGCAGCAATTGCAAGGACCACAGTGTAAATGCAAATGTCAATGTGGGGCTTGCCAATTGCATGAGATGGGGGCTTCTGAATCAAAATCCTAGTGAATTGGAGGCTCTGGAGTTGCCTCATGTTGAATCATCCTCCTCACCTTCTTCAATCCAATTGGGGTCAAATTTCACGGGTTTCCAAGAAGATCCTATAGTGGACAAGTTGAGAACACAATTGGGAGTGATACACCCAATTCCATCGCCTCCAATTAGTCGAAATGTGGTTGGGTTGTTTGTCTTTTTCTTTATTGGTGGGGTTGTTTTTGGTAAATTGTGGACTTGGAAGAAGAAAGATCAGACGGGCAGTGAGAAAGGTCAGTTTAGGGCATGGCTGCAAGCGCCTACAAGCTTTCTGCCCTTCCTGGATAAGGATTTGCAGAGGAAGGAATCAGTGGAGTGGGTAAATATGGTTTTGGGAAAGTTGTGGAAAGTTTACAGAGCTGGGATTGAGAATTGGATCATTGGGTTGCTGCAGCCTGTTATTGACAATCTGAAGAAGCCTGACTATGTGGAAAGAGTTGAAATTAAGCAGTTCTCCTTGGGGGATGAAGCACTGTCTGTCAGGAATGTGGAGCGTAGGACATCACGCCGTGTCAATGATTTGCAGTAAGTTGGCTCTTTCTCATACCTAGATTTAGTTTTCTGTGAATTTTTGCGCTCAATATGGAGTGACAGTATTTTTGACCCCAATTGACTTGCGGGGAGTATCTTTCTTCAATAATAATCAGTTGTTAAAAGCTCAAGCTTGTCTTTGGATTGGATTTTAGGCACCAAGGGATTTTTTCTTGAATGCTTGGAAAGAACCTAGGTTTGACTCCATATTTTCCACTTGCTGATTTTATAGCTATACTGCAATTTTATTGAGATGTTTCTGGCAGTAAAAACAAATACTAAGAATCAATAAATTTTTAAATGAAGGATCTTGGGCATATTAATGGATATTTGCATATGAGTTGATGGAAATTTTGATCTACTTGACTGTAGTGAATGAAAATGCATCCATGATGTAAACTTGTAGCTAGATTGTAAACCATAGACTGGTGGAAGTCAGTAGTGTTTTGACAATAGTGGACATGTGTAATGCATTGCTTTGTGAATGAATCACATATGTATCTATCTGTGCAGCATTTTTTTGTCATTTTTTCATCCTCTGAACACAACCTTTTACTATTTTGAGGGAAAAAGTTGAAAAGGAAAAAAGAGGAGCCCTTTTACTTTGTTGGGACATAGTCTTGGGAGATAATTATTGTTAGGGGTATATGGATAAAAAATTCTGATGTAACATATTTTTGTTCTCAACCAAGCAGGATAAAAAGCTTCAGCATGTGTACTTCATTCTAAACATTAGAATGGCTTGATACTGTTATGTTCTAGTTGTTATGGCCTGTGGCAACTTTATGAACTAATCCTCTCAATTTGTAGAAATATTGAGGCTTGGAGCTGATAGATTCCATAGCATAATACTCCCTTGTGTTTTCTCTTTCCTTTTTTTTTTTTTTTGTTTAATCCCTTCTCTATTGTAGTTGAAATCCAAAACTAGGATCTACTAACTCTGTATTTCTTCTTTTTGGACTAAGAGGGCCTTTGGCTCAGCAATTGGGAACATATGGGAGCTTTGGTTCAACTTTTGGAAGCTTACAGGTGCTTTTAAGTTATACAAAGGCTTCCAAAAGCTAAATTTTAGTGTATGTTAAACCTTTTGGGAGTAAATGAATCACTCTAAAAGCTCCTTTCCCAACATCTTTCTCTCTCTCTTTTTTATTTGATAGTTGGGGGCATATAGTTTTTTTTTTTTTAACCTTAGTGAACAAATGTAGTCAAATAAAATTTTTTAATTTGACATATATCCTCCATAAAGTTTAATCTATTGCGTACATTTTAGTGTTAGATTCATAGTTATTATCAAATGAACACATGTAATAAATTAATTGCTACTTTGTTTATCAATATTTTTCATGTTATTGGTTTTATCTAAAAAAAAAGGAGAGAGAAGAACAACATATTCTATAATAAATGACATGCTTTTTTATTTTGTATTTTATCAGCAACAATGACTGCTAGTTTTACTGCCAAAGAGTGTAGAATTCATCAAATGACTACTATCATCCATCAATTATTAGTTGTCAGCTATTTATTGAATTTGATAGCTCAATTAGGCACCCCCTTAAGGCCTACAGGCTCAATATGTCAAATTCTAGGACAAAAATGCAATTGTTCTGTCTTATCTTTTACTTAACAAGGATGCCTTTATTAGGTTGCCAAGGATGGTACTTATTTAATTTGCAAAATGAGTGGAATGGCCTGGGAAAGATGAAGTTACAGGCTGATCCTCAGCCTATGCTAGGTCTCAGGGGACAGGCAAGGCAAGACAGGGCTGCTGGGTTTTAAGGCTTCTTATTATATTACCAAAATGAAAGAACATAGCTCTTGGTCAGTAGTCCTGGTGGTTTGCTAGCCTGTTGTGAACAAGCAGGTTCTTTGTTGTTTGGTTTGGCCTCCTTGTCCTGGATGGCATGAATTTTTGGCTGGCACTTCCTAATTTACAACTGTATGTCTATTATAGGTGGTGATAAGACAGCAAGAATGTTCTACACAAAAGAAGAAGGTTGCTTGAAGACTGGGTTCCACCTGTTTATGTTTCTGAATGTTGAGAAATAATGTTTGACATGATAAAGGCTAGGTGTTTTTTTTACCTTTGTCAGATGTGTGCACAATATTGTGAAATGTATAAAACTAGGAATGTAGGAGACATTATGATAAGAGTAATAACTGACTGGAATCAAATTTGATGTTGGGGCCTGGGATTGGCAACAGGCCAGGCTTAGACAGCAATTTACTCTTACTTGGCAATCATGCTAGTGGTTTTTCAAGTTTCACTCTGTTTTTGGGAACAGCAAAAAAGATCTAATTGATTTATATTTGGTCATAATATGCAGGTACCAAATTGGCCTTCGATATACAGGTGGTGCTCGCATGCTTCTTATGCTTTCCTTGAAATTTAGCATTATACCCATTGTTGTCCCTGTTGGAGTTCGAGATTTTGACATTGATGGTGAACTTTGGGTCAAATTGCGGTTGATACCAACAAAGCCATGGGTGGGAGCAGTTACATGGGCTTTTGTCTCACTTCCAAAGATTAAATTTGAGTTGTCACCATTCCGGCTATTCAATTTAATGGGTAGGTCATGGTTTGGCTTGCAAAGGGCTTTTATCATCTTTGTTTTTTGGGGGGGGTGGTAAAACACTTGCAGCTGGGTGGATTTTCTCATGTTTAGCTTAAGAGAAAAATTAAGAAGTTGCTTTCTCTTTCTTGCATAATCTGTATCTCTTATTTTCCCAAGCATTTGAAGAAAATGTTCCGTTGGCAAATTTTCAAAATAATCTTAGTAGACCGGGTGGCAAGGACAGCTATGAACCATGAACCGTACTCAGTATCCATGGTTCCAAATGTGAAGATGCTAATGAGCCTCAAATGAATTGTTGGGGCATATTAGAGAAACCTGAGATTGTCATTCAAGAAACTCTCTGCAAGCCCCCTCCCCTCTCTCTCTATAAGTTAATTATCCTGCATGTGCTTGCCAGTTGCATTATTATGTTTATGTAGGTTTCATTGTCAAGCATCCTGGTTAACCCTGAAGTTCCAGTATGTGTGTTCTCCAAGGAAGGCTTTGTAGCATGTTGCTTGCCAATGAATGCTAAAGGAGCCCAAGGGGATTATTGAGGGCGCATTTAGGTACAGGGTTATAAGGGGGTTCCACAGAACACCACCCAACCCAGCGGAAATTTTGAGAGTTCTTCAAATGCAGCATTGCATTTAATAGATGTCAGACCTAGCATCTGAGATAAATGAAGACAAAACGAAGCTGGTCTGCCAGAGAGTGTTTACTTGTTACAATTGAATTCCATCCTTGCAAAGAAATAATTTTCTTTCCATATTAAGTTCTGTTGAACTTGAAGCAAAGAAATGTCTTTAATCCTCTTTATTTAGTCAGCAGTTGACCAAGTTCTGCTTGCTGTGGGGGAGTTTTTAAGCTGCTTTCCCAAATTATAATTAAACTCTATTTTCAGATAATTTTAGAATTGCATACATTTTGTAAAAGCTCCTTTTCAATTTCTGCTTTGTATCTTATATCCTGGTTAGTTGATGCCAGCAATTCTAATATGTTTTTCTTGTTGCCTCATCTATTTGTGTGCATCGGGCAACAACAGCAATTCCTGTTCTCTCAAGGTAAGTGGGTTGTTGCTTTTCAGTTGCTTCATCTGTACACAAACACATACAAATATATAGGTACACATAAATTTGATTGTACTCATCTTATGGACATATGACTTTTTGTTGTCTAACATTCATTACAGATATTTTAGTTGTCGAACGGTGGTTCAATAAAATTTTGCTTTCTAATTTAGCATAACTTTTCCACTACAATGTATTTTAGTAGTAATAATTTTGTATTGAACCGCCTTCCATTGTTATTGATAAGATCTTCTATGTTTACTTCATTTGAATAACTACCTGCTTACTGAAACTGCATTCCTTTAACGATAGATACACATATAGAATGATGCCATCACATGATAGTCATTGCCTTGTACCATCTGTTTCCATCTCTTCAATCTTTGGGTTGGCTTTGATATGGTTGTTGTCAATTATATGCTACGGTTGTTGTCAGGTCTAAGCTGAAGTTTTTGGTAATCTGTTTCTGTCAGTTAATTGTTGTTGAGTGTATTAATATCTAGTGGATTTCTTCACTGCCTCATTTATCCCAGCCTAATGGTCCACTGCATTTTCTTAGGTTTTTGACAAAACTACTCACTGAAGATTTGCCCCGACTGTTTGTACGTCCAAAGAATATTGTTTTGGATTTCCAAAATGGAAGGGCAGTTGGCCCCATTGCAAATGTTTTTAGATCAGGGGAAATGCAAGAAGGAAACAAAGATTTTGTTGGAGAGCTGTCGGTGACTCTTGTAGATGCTCAGAAACTTTTTTACATCCATGGTATAAATTATTTTCTTTTGTTGCTTTTTAATCTTGTTTGAAACATGTTGTTCATTAGAAGAAGAGGGGCATCCAGTACATGAGGCTACTTCACTATGGAATTTGGGAAAGGGCTAGATGTTTTTCATTATAAGAGGAAAGCTAAATTTCTTCTACATTTCTGCATGCACACATTTGTATATGTGTTTCCTTTCACACATTGAAGTAATTTTGGAAGATGTTTGCTCAGCATGAGTAACAAAGTACTATTGGTTTTAGAATATGGACGTCGATTGTCTCCTACCTTTTAAATTAATTTCTTTACTTGTTGCTTCTTGTGACCTTTTTACATTGTTATCACTTTAACCAAAGATTAAAACACTTTCTGGTGCACTAAATTGATGATACATGCCCACAAATAGTAGCATCCATTTGCCTGGGAAGGGCTGTTTACATGGTCGATATCCATCATCAGCATTGGTTCATGTACATTTGCCATACTCCCTTAGGTCCTGTTTATTGCAGGTAAAACAGATCCATACGTTATTCTAAGCTTGGGGAATCAAACTCTACGCAGTAAAAAGAACAGTCAAACAACTGTCATTGGGCCTCCTGGCGAGCCAATTTGGAATCAGGTGAAGCTTCCTATACATTTTTACATGACATGTTCCTTGCATTGACAGAAAATTTCGTCAACAAGGTCCATATATGAAGGGGAAGTATTTTCATCATCATGCGGTATGATCCTCCTTGGTGATTGCAGTTTGTTACCCTTGTTACCTTTTCCAGGATTTTCATATGCTTGTGGCAAACCCTGGGAAACAAAAATTGCACATCCAAGTGAAAGACTCCTTTGGATTTGTGGATTTTACTGTTGGTACAGGAGAGGTAGATATCTTATTGGGCAAAGCTTTATTGCTTGCAAACTGTTTAGATTTATAAATATTAAGTTAATAATTCATAATTACAATTTATTTTTCTTCTCTTTTAACCATTCCCAATAGCTATTATGATGGCAAACATGGGATTTTGGACAGAAGAAGCAAGAACTCTAGCCTGCTCATTCTGTGGGCCTTCGCCTGCTTTATCTAAGTGTAGAAATGATCTCAGGAAAGAACTTTGTACTTCAACTATCTAGTCAGACATCTCTATTATGCCAGATCAGGCAAAGAACCAGTGCATCAATCTCTAGATAACAGGAAATGAAACATTTTCTTTTGAAATTTAGTTTCAGTATTTTGGCTTTGACTTTGAAGAAAGTTGACAATGTTGGTTGGAGGACTAAATGGTGGCCACCTCATGACAAAGTGATATAGGAGTTGACTAATTAGTAATCAGTCAGTGATCCTTCCCTTTCTAAACGCCCATGTCTAAAGCACTGTTCTTAGTTTAATTTATAGGTGAGTAGAAGTCCAAATAATGCTTCTAGTGAACAATTTTGATTGGGACAGTGTTACATTTAATTTTTCTTATTTTCTTTATGAATAACTTTTTACAAAATCTGTTTAGGTCAATCTGGGATCCCTTCAAGACACCATACCAACGGACAGGATTGTGGTTTTGCAGGGTGGATGGCAACTGTTTAGACAGAGGTCTTTGGGAGAGATTCTACTTCGATTGACCTATAAGGCATATGTTGAGGATGAAGATGATGAGAAGACTGAGGTGGGGTCCATTGATACATATGCATCCGATGATGAGTTGTTTGATATTGACGAATCAAACACTATTTATGAGCCACGTGGAAAGGATTCTTCAACTGAGGACAACAAAGAGTCCTTCATGGATGTTCTGGCAGCTTTAATTGTGAGTGAGGAATTCCAAGGGATCATGGCTTTTGAGGCTGGAAATGAAAAATTTTCAGATGAAGAATCAGGTGCTGGGTCTGTATCAAAGTCAGGTGGTGCTAATGTCGAATTGTTGCCCTCAGAAACGAAGAACAGTTCTGAAGGTAGTGTTTCATTTTGGACGAATTATATTATTTATAAGAGGGGCTGGTATATCAAGTTGGACAATTGGGACTTCTCTTTGTATAATGCACATTTCAAAATAATGTTACATGCAGGATCTGTCTTATTTTGGCTTGCTGTGATTACAACCACAGCAGTTCTAATTGCTGTCAATATGGGTGGCTCAAGTCTCTTCAACCCTTGACATGATGGAACTTATTTAAATGGTTCTATTTGCTCAAGTAATTCTGAAAACTCATTTTTTCTTCCTTTCTGCTTCAATGCATGATTCTGTAGCATCTGTCCAACTAGTGTATCTTTCCTTGAATGTGCTTTGTCAATCTATAGGTACCATGTGACTGTTGCATCATCGTATCTATTAGAACTACTTTATTGTGTCTACTAATACATGATAGATCATGAGAAGAGGCTATTGCGAGTGATTATTTGATCCCATGGTATGAGACAATGAGCTGAATCCTTTTGTCTTTCTTTTTTAATTTTTAATTTTTTGTCACTGCCGGTAGTAGTGTATGTGAAAATTGTCTTTGAATGTATGTTATGTCTTCCTATTTGTATTAAATTCATATGGGTTTAAGATTTATCTTGCTCACTTTTATTACATCAATGTCTAAGCCAATTCTTGTCTATTAAGAAAGTTTGACAAATTGAAATGTAATTGAAATGGTTGCCATAGTGCTCAATTACTTCGAGGATAATTAAGCTCTGAATGGACATTATGAATCTCAAACTCAAATGGCTGGAGTTTAACTTTGGCACGAAGTTTAGATTCATTACCAAGTTCCCTTTTTCTTCATTTATTTAGGCTCATTGAGTTTAGCATTCTTAGCTGATAGGCTGTCAGCGAAATGCCTTCTTGATTGGCAGGTTGGCAGTACTTGATTTAGGACAATTGGCAGAAGATTTATGTAGTGGATGTTATTCTAGTCAGTGTCATGACGTAAATTCATGTTTTGTAGCTGAGCAATATTTTTGGCTATCTTTGATTTGAGTCATTTAATATTTGCTTAATTTTGTATTTTTATTCATTATTCAATGATATAGCAGCCATTTTTAAAAAAATATGTATATTTTTGGCTCTTCCTCCAAGCACTCTCTGAAGCCCGTAGAGTGCAAGCATGATTTGAGACTTTGAGCCAGCTTGAATTCTTCATGGAGTCAAAGGAATTCTGGACTCAGGTTCTATCTATGCAGATTCTGGAAAGATGGCTACAAGCGCTTTGATGTGTTTGATGAAGAGATTTGTGGTAGAGGCGAATATGCCTTTCCCCGCTCTTCTCCCCCATCCCCCTATTTTGGTCCTTGGGCAAAGATCTCATTAGTTGAATGTGGTTGGACTTAGGACTAACAGCGCAGAAACCACCTTCAGGAATCATTGTGCGCGGGCACTCTGTTTTAAGGTGGATGTGATTGGCAATGTCTCTACCCTACCTTCAATGATCTTCAAAACAACTTATTGAGAGCTTTCCTGATTGCGTAAATGAACAGGAGTGGTTCCCACCACTGCATTCGTGGCACTCCCTGGTCCTCCAGAAGTTGGCCATAAAAAAACATTGCCTTCGAGATTGAAGCAGAGAATGAGCTTCGGGACCATCGGACCATCGAAGTCCAGGAGGTCTTTAGAGGACAGTTTATTACATGAGAGCATAAGAACTACACATTGTATAAACAACTGCCAGATGGCCCAAGGTGTTTTTGGAAGACCAAACTAGATACAAGAACATTAGAACAATTAAACAGTTCCAGGTGACTTCTGTCTAGATAACCAAAGGTTGGCCTCGGCAACACAGTCAGCATTCAGTACATTGACCAAAGTTGAAAGCCCTAGAGAAAATGGTAAATGCGCTAGTTGTTGACAGTGTAACTAGGATTTTCACGTGAATCCTCGAGAGCATGCAGTAGCTAACGTTTTAATCTTGTCCACAATATACCGTGTTCAGCTTTATATGTGAAAACAGAGGTAGATTTGCCTTCAAATTTCGGTACTTAATGTGGAAGTCCGAAAACTAAGATCGCACGTCAAAGTTATCTGGTTCAACAAAAGCTCATTTTCACTTATTATGTCTCAACTGCATAACAGTTTAGTGATATGTTTACAAGAACTCTGAATGTCATAAGATTGGTTATATTTAAGATAAGATGGACATGGTTAACATCTATCTTCCAACTTGAGGAAAAATATTGTGTATATAATAAGTTAATGTATTATTGTGTATATATGATGGATAAATATAATTATTTGATTATAAGAATCATCGTAAAATCGATTATAAAATTTAATTTGAAAAAAAAAAGATCTTCAATCTTTTACTTTTATATATTGACATTTTGTATTATGAATGTTTATAAGTGTTGATCTTTTTGACCATATGTTTGTATTTCGGTTAAGATATTTTGGAGAGAGTAAAAGAAATTTTGATAGAGAAAAATTTATTCAATCGCTTCGTTGCTCTGGATGCTTGCTTGCTTGGCTCCTTCGGACCTAAATTGGCTTCCCCCGTAAGGTATATATTATATAGACCACTAAAGACTCTTTAGATCCTCAATTCTAGGTTACATGTTTTCCCTAACTATTAAAAAATTCACTTGTACAAAGAATCCTAAAAGGCTATCTATCTAATATCCTTATTTTAACTAAAACTTTTATTTTTGAAGCCTTTTGGTTTTGATCTTCGGGATTTTAAGTCTTGGACATGTACTGCAACGGTTTAATTGTTTGCTTGCCAGTGACTGGCTTCATTATTCTTTGTTTTGCCTTGATTTTCTTTTCCTTCTTGAGCATTTGTGATGCTGTAAATGACTTTTTTTTCTTTCTTTTTTATTTTTTTCATCATTCACATTCTTCTCCGTCGTCTTGACTTTTTTTTTTCCCTTGGCTTCTCACTCTTCATGAACATTATTGGACCTTTGGTTACTTGAACCTTCTAATGGCACTTGCCCATCGAGTTTTTTCGCTTGAGCCTTCAAGTGGCACTCCTTCACCGGACATTTCTGCTTAAGCTTCCTAGTGGGATGTTGTACTTGCTCCATTGAGCCTCTTTTTTTTTTTCCTTTATTTTTTTCTTGTTTTGTTAAGGCTTCCTAATGGGATGATGCACTTGTTCCACCGGCCTTTTTCTGCTTGGACTTCCTAAAAAGGGTGTGCTGTCCTTTTGTTGCTGCTGAAATTTGTCATTTTGATATGACTGAATCTATAGTGGTAGAGATTTTGCTTTTGTTCAGCGCAGAGAAAAACTAGACCCTTTTGTTTTATCCGATCCTCCCCATTGAGTTGTGGCTCGTACCGAGTTGCTTGAGTTGGTTAAGGCACCGATTGTGTTTGTTGATATCATTGCTGCAATTGGTAGTGTTTGATTTTGTTTTGACCTTTTTTCTTTTTTTCTTTTTCTTCTTTGGAACGGTTGCCATAGCTGCTTCACTTATTGAATTCGCCATCTTTTCAGTTACTAAACGCTTAGGGGTTGAGATTTATTGTTCAGTGTTTTGAGTGCTCTGAGAGTTATTTTTTAAGCTCTAATATCACTTATTAACTTAATATCACTTGGTTTTAATTTCTATTATACCACTTGTTAATTTTAGTATGTTTGTATTTTGGTTAGAATCTTGTGGAGAGACTGAGAGAGACTTAGGTTAAAAAAATTTATTCATTTGCTTCATTGCTTTGAATGCTTGCTTGGTTGGCCCCTTTAGGCTTAGATTGACTTCTCCTCGTAAGACACATTATATAGGCCACTAAAGATCTTTTTGATTCTAGATTTTGGGTCACACATTTTCCTTAATTATTAAGAAATTTTTCTATACAAAGAATTCTAAAAGACTCTCTATATCTAATATTCTTGTTTAACTAAAACTCTTATTTGAAAGACTTTTGGACTAAATTCATTATATTTGGATTTCACGATCCAATGTTACACCATGACACTTAGCTTAAGATCTTTATAAGAGTAGTAAAAATATAAAATGGAGAATTCTTTTTTGGAATCTTTGCTACATCAAATGGGAGGTTAGGAACTGACCTTGCAAGCATCTTTACATTATACTGTTCATTTGCTGGAGAAGTCCAGCACATGCACGCCTTCGGACTGAACCAAAAAAAAAGAAGTTTTGGCATCAAATCCCGGTATTTGTTGGCATCAAACGATTGAATTCTTTGAAACATGAAGAAGCTATTGCAATGTTAAGCATTTCAGAAAGAATAAAATTTCAACAACGGTTTGGATACTGCTCAGTAAAGAAAGGTTAAGGCAAATCCCTGGAAATTCAAAGTTGAAAAAAAAGGGGGGAAAAATTTTCCCATGTTCCAGAAAGATCCAGGAAGGTCTCAGTTTTCAGTGTACTGAAAAAAGAAAAGTTCATTTCAATTAAAAGGGGAAAAAATTTCCCGAGTTCTAGAAAGAAGAACCTGGAAGGTCTTAGTTTTCAGTGTACCGAAGAAAGAAAAGTTCATTTCAATTAGGAACAAAGGAAGTGTGCTTACCTTGACCATCAGTTGCCAATATATCCGATTCATTATATAGGAAGAAAGCTAGTTGTGCTACATATGCTCAAAAATATATAACAAATTGAAAAAAGAATGCTTCTTAAAATTTTCAACAATTAATTTGATAAATTTTGAAGCTTTGCCTTTCTTTTTTTTTTTTCTCGCTCTCATTTCACTGATCAAGGCCATGGAGTGATAACTGGGGCCTTTGTTTTAATAGCAGCCGACAAATACTAGTTGTGCTCAAATCACTATAGATGGGGCTCATAAATTATCAAGGGGACTAAATTGCCCACAGATGAAGCTTTAGGAATATGATTTTCCTCTATTGTGCTCAAATTCCTACTGTAGGTACTCAACTCTATAATCTATTTTGACTTGGCTAATTAGATCCCCTCTCTCCCTTGTTCCCTGTTCAAAGCTCTAACATCATACCAAAATCAAAAAGCAAAGCCAGGGGGAAAGTAGTGAATACACAACTGCTAGGATGCCATGCTGAAGCTGAAACAGTGGTGAAGATATAAGCTAGTTGCCCCTTAATCTTGTCTAGAACTTCAATCTAGTGAACAAGTAATCATACAGAAGGTATTGCAGATGGCAATGCAGATACATTAGCAATATTGCTGAATACAACATTTGGAATACCTGTCAAATTACTAAGCCCTTTGTCTCCAACCAGCAAGAATCCAAGTTTTCCACATTTCTCATGCCTGGAAATGATAGTAACATGTGAAGGGTGACAGTGGCAAAGGACAAAAATAGTAAAAAGAACAAGAGGAAGAAGATGGAATGACAACACAATTTAAAAAGTCTATACTTGTGGCTGGATTCATCATGCAAAATGATAGCACTTATATGGTACTGGGAAGAGATGCAAGGATAGGATATCATTACAGTCATCTCATACTTCTAGGATTTGGCCACAAAATCAGTCACTGGCAAAGCTTTAGTTGATTCTTTAAGCAACCAATTTGACACCTCCTACTTTGAGGTGATTACAAAAACATGGCTTAAGCTAAACTGAATAATCAGCAACTAGGCAAACATAATGGGGACTAAAAAACTCAGAATCCCAAACCTGGAGAAGTTGAGACTGGTTCAACTACTTATGTATCACTACATCACACAACGGTCCCATTGTCAACATAAAAATAGTGACACAATACAGGGGCAGTAACATAAAAAAGAGAATATATCATCACCAAACTTGAGGAGGTTTTCACTCTATGGAGAATCATATCTACCACCATTATTCAAAAGTAAGCAGAACTGCACATCCTTTGTCTTGTCTGGGTGAAAAGAAAATGTGAAACAGCTACCAGTCTTCAATAGAGTCTACATACTCAATGGCAACTGAAATGTGTGTGTGTGAGAGAGAGAGAGAGAGAGGGGGGGGGAAGGGGGAGAGAGAGACCTCTTAATGCACCAAACATGCATCTGTTATGTTGTTGAAAGCCAAATTCAACATTGAACATTGATCTTGAAACATTGAAAGTCTGTTGGTCAGCACACATTGAAACATAGAATAGGAATTCTGTAGATCGTTACTTTGTCCAATAAATCCAAAGATAAAACAAGTTATACTAACCAACAAACTTAGCACATCCGTCATCAGATAGACTGCAATCTGTTTGGGTTTTAAGCATGCGAGATTAACAAGAGCTGCAGAAGGCCACTTAGCTTTAACTAGCTAGTTTTATAATAACTAAAGGGCTCTAAGAGTTATATTTGATTCTAGACAGGGGAAAACCACAGTTAAAATACATCTTTTCAATTTTAGAAACTAGTAAGTCAAGAGAACAAAATGACAAATCCCAAGAAGCAACACTACTACGATGATCTAGACAGTCAAGAACATAGAGAAACAAACCAGATATAGATTAGAAACTTGAAGAGATGATACTGCAACCTTAGAAGTTCAACATAAAAAGCTTCTGCAAACCTGCCACACACCCTCCCAAAAAAAAATAAAAATAAAAATAAAAAATAAAATTAAAAAATAAAATAAAATATATATATATATAACTTAATAAGAGGAAGCAATGTCCTACACATCCCAACAGGGTAAGTTTCTTGGTAAAAGGAATCTGTACACTTGCAAATAGTTAAGAGACAATGATTCATGAACATTTAGCCAATAGTATCATGATTGAAGCAATGTCAATGACTGCTAAACAGTCAACTTGAAAAGCAGAAAAATGTAGAGAGAGAGTGGCTACTTTGAGAAAAGGGAAGAAATTGGACGATAGATGGGCAAGCAGGTAACTACCTTTTTCTAAGGAGAAGGTGCAAAGGCATTTCAGGAAAGACTACTTTATGGTTGACAAGGAGGACAAAAGTTCTTCAGGTTCAATGGAACACAACAATAAAGGAAAATGAAATCCCCACCAGTAACTCTATGACCCTAGATTAAGTACTATTTACTACTTGCTCCAATTATTCCTAAAGTTCCCTATCATATATGGATTGTGCTAATAGTTTTTCCAGCTGCTTTTTATCATGCTCTTACATTGCATAGAACTGCACATTACCCTCTCTAGAAACATAAGGATGAAGACATAACATTTGCTCAGTCCCTTCTGGTAAAAGGGTTTTTTTTTTTTTCCTGGTTACTTAATATAAATACAGAACCTTATATTAATTGACCAAGAGACTCCAACTTAAGAATTTCAATGCTGGCAATATCCATCATTTGGGAGTGATAGTCTTATGGGAACGGATAGAGGGAGAAAGTTTAATAGGAAAATTCACATTTTCTTTCACTAACATGTGAAGAAATCATTTTTATTTTTATTTTTTATCTTGGAAAATAGTTAATATCCATTAGAAAACACATTAGCATCAATATTACAGAAGAAAAATATATAACAATAATTATAAACAAAAATATTACTAATGGTTGATTCTTAAAAGTATTAATATAAGAGAAAAGAAAACTAATCTTGCATCTACCAACTTGAACTCAAAAGCCTGGAAAGCTATGACATAAATTCCATCAGCTATGTAAGGTAAGGGCTAAAAGTATGTGTGCAAGTGTGTTTCTGGTGCCTGTGTGCAACTGTGTTTGTGGTGTGCATAATAGAATATAACTGATAGATGAACATAAAATAGGTTACCTTATCCCAATAAAAATAATACATGCAGATGTGTCGTGTCAGGCCAATATTTTTTATTTTCAAGATTGCATCCTGTTCTTCCTCTATCTAGCTAGTTCCTTTTTTCTTTCAAATTTTCATGGTACCTGATGACAGATGAGTGGTGCTGCTGCATTGCTTCCAGAAGATTGCAGCTTGGGTTCAAGGATTTCCATCCTATTTTTAAAATTTCAGTAGCAAGATGTTATATTCAGCTTTTGTCCAAGTGTCAACTTTGTCTAGATTATGCGTTTCAATTGTTTATGCAGAAAATTTCAGTTATATTTGAATTTGAATTTTTTGCTTGCTGTAGCAAGCAATCCTGTATGCCTAGAAGACCAAGAGTCTCTTGTTTGTTCAGAAAGCTATCTTCATGCATAGCTCTTGGTTTGAATTTGTAATGATGCACAATTTTGAATGCTTCATGTAGAATGAAGCTATTGATCAATGAAAGAAGTATGAGTGCCAGTAATCTCTCATCTCTCTGTGAAGTTGTATCTTTGTTTGCTGTCAAAAATATTCAGCTAAGTATTTTCCAGCTTTATCAACGAACAGTACCCAGTTGTCACTAAACCTTCTGTTTAATGCAACTCACGTCCAGGTTATGTAAATAAAAATTACACTCGGTAGCATGCACATTTATCAAAAGGTTAGTATACAAATAAATTCTGAATTTTGCAAGCCATAGAGTGCGTAATAGACAAAGTGGAACTTGATGCATGATGATGCTAAACTAGAGACTAGAATCATACCAGATATCAACTCCGAGGTCTTGTCCATCAAGTTGTGGTTTTGTGACAGATTCAATACTGTTTTCAAGGGATTGGAGATTCTTGAAGTCTGCTTGGCAAGAACAGATTGACAACAGATAATTACTAAAAAGGCAAGTTGCGGCATAAGTGACACTCCCACACTAAAACTATTCTCCTCTATGTAGCATCAAATCAGAGGAAATTATTGTGTGACTCAAATTTATAACTATCAATGTACCATATGCAGCTAGACAGTTGAAATCAAAATAACATGAAACTATGTTCATACCCTGCAAAAAAAATTCATTCCCAACTCTGAAATACGAGCCCTAAATAGACCCAGATGTATCAGTCTGGTCAGACCTGCATAACAAAAGAATAAATAAGAGCTTGCACATAATATGTTGAATAGATGGACTGTTACCATTAAGAATGGAAGTATAATAGCCAGAAGTCAACAGCTTAAATGCTCATCCAACTTATTTTACTCATTCTCCCTTTATTCCAGTGGTCCCTAACAAAAAGTTTCCATCAAGTACTAAGTAAGCAAATGATGTATCAACCTTAAAACACACCCAAGACATGTGAACATATTATATCAACTAGCTATTCCTCAAAGTATACACCTTCTATTCAAACGCATATGCTTCAAAACAGACTTCTTAGTTCTCACCTGTAAGAGCTGCTAGCCCAGCATCTGTAATTTGGCGAGCATAAAGGTTGAGTGATTTAAGAGATGTTAATCCTGACAACTTTTTAAAGCCACCGTCAGTTACTAATGTGAATGACAGATTTAGTTTCTACAGATGAGATAACCCAAAAAGAAAAGGAAAAACTAAAAGTTAGCAATTGCATTTACAAATACCAGCATCATTAAAAAAAAAGACGAATAATATTAATATGAATACCAGCATCACTAAAACAAAAATGCAGGGATAAAAATGAAGAATGTGGAAGATAGAGATGCAACCAGCAAGATGGTGGAGTCCATTGCTTCCAACTTCAGTATCAGACAACTCCAAGCTTCTGAGTGGAAGCCCTGAAAGAGAATGATATCTAAAAATGAGGAATGTAATTCAAAACCGTGCATAATCAATGGCATAATATTGGAGAGATTCTGCAAAGGATTGCCCCCTATACTGAAAACCATTGGAGATACGGAGCACATTATCAAGAGTATTAGTACTTGTGGCTGGTGCCTTAAAGAAAAATCATGATGCCAGGCCAAACTTAAGGAGTATGGTTCAACTGCTTATCAATCACTACATCACTACATCACATAATGGTCCTGTTGTCAGCATAAAAATAGTGCACAATACAGGGGCTTTTCATAAAAAAAAGAGAATATATCATGGCCAAACTTAAGGAGCTCACAATACAGCAAATCATATCTACCATCACTTTTCAATGGTAAGCAGAACTGCACATTCTTTATGTATCTTGTGAAACAACTACTGGTCTTCAATAGAGTCGACTTAATGGCAGCTGAAAAGTGCATGTGTGCATGTGTGTGTGTGTGTAAGAGAGAGAGAGAGAGAGAGAGAGAGAGAGAGAGAAGAGAGACATCTTAAATGCACCATACATGCATATGTTATGTTCTTAAAAGCCAAGCTGAACATCTTTAAGTTTCCCAGGCCTGCCAGCATACAATCAACGTCTGTTAGTAGAAATTGAAACATAAAATAGCAAATTCTATAGATCATCATTTTGTACAATATGGCCAAAGATAAAACAAGTTATACTGACCAGAAAACTTATCATATCCATCATCAGATAGACTGCATCTATTCAGGTTTAAGTACATAAGATTAATAAGAACAGCAGAGAGCTACTTAGCTTTGACCATCTTGTTTTGTAATAAATAAAGGGCTCTAAAAGCTATGTTTGATTCTAAGCAGGAAAAAATCACAGTTAAGGGCTTTTTTCACTTCCAAAGACCAGTAAACCAAGAGAATTAACTGACAAGAAGCAACATTACTATGATGATCTAGACACCCAAGAACATAAGGGAACAAACCAGATATAGATTCTAAACTTGTAGTGGTGATGCTGCAACATTCCAAGTTCAACATAAAAAGCTTCTGCAAACATGCCACACACAACAAAAGATGCAGCCACTCATATTTGATACCTTAATAAAAAGTCAATGAGCAAGTTTCCTGGTAAATGGAATCTGTACACCTGCAAATAGTTGAGAGACAATGATTCATGAACATTTAGCCAATAGTATCATTACCACTGTTTCCGAATTGCTGTTCTTAAGAAACCAGGTCCCAAGCAAGCAGAAAAACCAAAGATGATTGAAGCAATGGCAATCAAAACTAAATAATGAAAATTTGGAAAATGGAAAAATATAGAGACAAATGATTATTTTGAGAAAAGGAAAGAAATTGGATAATGGATGGGTAAGCTGGTAACTCCCTTTTTCTAAGGGGAAGGTGCAAAGGTGTTTGAGGAAAGACTACTTTGTGATTGACCAGAAGGAGAAAAATTTCCTCATGTTCAATGGAACACAACTATTGCGGAAAATGAAACCCCCACCAGTAACTCTATGACCCTAGATTAAATACTGTTTACTCCTTGGTCCAATTATTCCTACAGTTTTCTATCATATATGGATTGTGCTAATAGTTTTTCCAGCTGCCTTTTATCATCCTTTTACATTGCATAGATCTGCACAACCTTCCCTAGAAACATAAGGACGGAGAAATAAAATTTTGCTCAGTCCCTTCCAGTGAAAATGTGTTTTTTTTTGTTACTTCATATAAATACATAACCTCATGTTAATTGACTGAGAGTGTCCAACTAAAGAGTTTTAATGCTGGGAATGCCCAACATTTATCTCAGACAACAAGACCTGGGAAGGAAAATCAATATTCTTACCTGTTATTACTACATGGAAAGTGAAAAAAGTAAACTACTACTTAAATAAGAAACTCCAAGGTTAGTAATGTTACAATTAGAGATTTGTGATTCTTTAAGGTTTGGGAGACCTGAAACATAAGAAAAATGAGTGTTTTTTGGACAACTAACCAAGATCCAATCAAAAACATAAAATTGATGAAAGAAAAATGTTGAGTCTCCTCTAGATATCCATAAGCCTATATCCCAGTTTGTATGGAACATATTGATGGTCAAATTCAAATTCAACCTAATTCTCTTCTAGCAATCAATCATAATCATGGTGGCAACTGGCAAGAATTCAAACTAAAAAATCCCAGCTTCAAAATATGGCATTGGCATGTATATACTGTCCTACATCACTCAATATAGGTTCATTATAGGGAACAGAAGATATAGAAGATGCTGAAAAAAATTAAGATACAGGTGCACACACATAACCACCAAGAAACAAGTAATTTAGGGCCAATAACCTGAAAGAACTTTCATGCCCATATCTATAATGCATTTGCAGTTAAGCCCAAACAACAAAGAAGACTCAAGAGAAAGTCAGCCATTTAGGGTTAGAGCCATTTCAACAAACAGAAGGGTAACAAAATAGATGATTTAAAGAAGTTTATATAATTGCTTAAAAGCTGTTATTGAATAAAATTTTAACAAACAAGTCTCAAAGCTTATGCCACCAAGTATTAGTTCACATTATGCCTCTATTCTAGGAATTCCCCTGCCTAACAATCATTCCCCTGGGCATAGGTTTAAGGACCCGTTAACAGTAATTGAGTTTTTGCCCCGCTATGTTTTCTCCTGACATAGACCTACTTGAAACAGATTAAAGGAAATTGTAAGCTCACACTCTAGGCATGCATCCAGGCATTGAAAGGATGGTAAGGGTGGTCATTAAGGTATTTGTCTCTTAGGTCCAGAATCTTGTTTTCTATCAAGCAATTGCATGCCTGCTTGCAATACACCCAATAAACCAAAAGAATCTATACCTTTAGGAACTACAATAGTGAGTTGTTTAGTCTCCATTTAAAAAGTATAGAGATGCAAACCAAAAGAGATGTACACTATGCAGAATACACCAATAAAACACAAATTATCTGGCATTTCATGACATGACAAACCATTAAGGTGAATATGTCCACAATGAATCTTGGGGCACCTCTCGAAGTCCAACTTTTCCAAGTTAGCTAAGCTGGAAAAGGCATGCATCCCTTCAGCAGTGACAGCATTCCTCTTCTTAAAACTCAAAACTATCAAGACCTAAAAAGACAGAATCATCTACTCATTATCAGTGATTAGTTGGGTTCTATAGTAGAATGCATTACACTGGCCATCATTGTAACATCAAATAATACAAATTGCAGATATAGAAAGTTAGATTCAGATAGTTCTTACCCTTGTCAGTATACAGAAACAACTTAATAGGTCCTTTGACATGTATGTAATGTTATGTAGTGTTTCAGTTATTTGTTTCAAAATCAACAAAAAAAATGTCCCTAAAATCTTTTTCCGCATGAGTCTCAGATATTTATAATGTAGCCAAAAGTTTCCTCCACGGAAGAGTTGATATTACTTACTTGATGATGCCAACACTGTGATAGGAAAAAGTCAAAGTTAATGAATCAGAGTTTTGAAAGAGGACCCAGATGCCAGCAAAGAGGAGTCTCCAAAAAAAGAAAGAAAAAAAAAAAACTAGACTCGCCCGAATATTAACATGCTTATGTCACAACTAGTTCTTTTAACTCTTTCTACCATATATTACACACTCACCCAAATGGACATCCTGTCAACCAAAAAAATTGGAAACATAGTTTAGTCCCATCTTCTAAGGTAAGTGCCTCAGATTGAAAATTATCCATCAAAGAAATTTCCTGCAGTGCATAATCTCTAAAAGCTTCAAGGGAAGAATCAGTAAGACAACACAATTATACCAAACCATTAAAGATTTGCTGACCTATATCCCTAGGCAGAAGCTAAAATGAATTGTATTTATCAACCTCCTGTCACAAACTGGAAGGGTAAAAGTTGTGCAAATCCAAGGAAAGAATAAACAAATTGCTAACATACCAGATGAAGGAAGTACTTCACATATCTTGTTTATGCATAATGCCACAAGGGATGGGCAACTGCCTCCTTGTAGATGGTCTCCAATAGGTCAAAAAAATGATGTTCTCAACCATTTCAAACTTCCAATTTTACTGTACCTTCCAGAGACCTCCATCATATGTCATGCTCAACAACTTGTTGGTCTCTCTTCCTATAGCAAATTCCTCCCATTGAATGTCAATTTGCCAGTGATATATAGATCTCATCAAATGAAGATAAGAATGGTCTTGTGATCCATCTTGAAACCAATGCATGTGGCATTAATCATAAAATCATCTAGACAAAGAAAGGAATAACATCAACAAAGATTTTTACTTGAGGAAAAAATGGTAACATAATCTTCTTCATCTACCAATGCCAACAAACCTAATTAATGAAATTTTTGAGAACTTGAAATTGTCATGTAATTCAAATTTCAGCAATCAAAAGAAAGACAATTGTGTTATCCATACCTCAATACCACCAGAGATTTCACCTTGTCATAAATCCATGGTCAAAGTCAGACTACAAGGACACATAAGTTTAATACACACAACAGGGAGATTAGGAAATGAGAGCTGGACTTCCATTAAAAATATAAGATATCTTTGCAAACAAAACCAGGTACTCATATCACTGCAATCTTCTACTTGGACAGGGTTTAAAACTTTGGAATAAACGTGATCCATCAGAACAGCACAGAAAGGCATTAGAGCCCGTAATCTAAATATGTAGTAGAATATACATGGCAATCAACATCCAAAGGAGTAGCTAAATGAGTTTCTGAGGAACTTTCAGCCCGGCTTTGAAGCATTCATCAGATTATTCATTGATTATTATCAGCCAACTTCCCACACCATAATACCCACCCAGTTATTAATAGGACTGAAGTGTAAAACAAAAGCTAAAAAGAGGCTAAAGTCACTCTACTGATCTTTTTGAAAATTATTCATTAAAATTCAAAGCTACAGACCAAAGAAACTAAATTACCAAGACGAGATTTATTTGTAAAACGTTTATTTTCCAAAAAGACAGGGTAAAATTCAAACTCTATTTTGTAGCAAAACAAATTATTGAATAATAAAAGTTAAAGCTAGAAGCAAAAGAAACTAAAACACCAAGAGAAGCTTCATTCTTTATGACCCACAAACAGAAAGTTCAAAGGCCACCCACGTAGTGCACAGTTGAGAGTCGACACAAAATAGAAACAAAACCCAGTTACGCAGGGAAAGATCCAGAGATTCGTGTCCTTTTTCTCATATCAAAACTAGTAACTAAAATACCAAAAAATTATTCATTAATAAAACAGAAAACGT